>JAPSGF010000007.1:28029112-28099463 GCA_035772895.1 Perdix hodgsoniae
GCTGGGGGCGGCACCGGGCTCGCTGCCGCCGCTGCCGCCGCCGCCGCCCTCGCCGCCGTCGCCGCCGCCGCCGCCGCCGCCATTTTGTGAGAGTGCCTCGAGCGGGCGCCATGTTTGTAAGGAAGAAATAGGGCAGCCATCTCCGGCCACCAGCACTTCCCTTCCCCCGTGTGTGTGTCCTCTCGTTCTCCTGTGCCCCGGGCCTGCTCCTCCAGCCGCCGCCGCCGCCGCCTCCTCTCCTCCCGCCCGCGCGGGGCGGCCGGGCGCAGCTGTGCAGCCTTTCCTGCACTGAGTGCCCGTTAGTGTCCCACTAAGTAACCGTGAGTGCAACCTTCATCATCGCTCCGCACGGAGGGACCGGCCCTCCTCCTCCTCCTCCTCACCGAGCCGCCCCCGGAGCGGCCGTGCGCGCCGCCGCCTCCTCCTCCCGCAGCGGCGGTGTCCTGCCTTCCTCCACCTCCCTCCTCCTCCTCACCACACCACGGCCAGCAGCATGGCCTTTGAAAGCCTGTTCTCCAAACCCCCAAACCCAGTTCTTGACCCAAACATGCCCGACTCTGACAGGCAACATGCAGGGGACGAAAGGTCGAGTAACGTTCTTCTCTCTCTCTCTCCGCTTCTCATGTGGTGGTGATACGAGTGGGGTGATGGTGGTGGTGGTGATGATGGTGATGATGATGATGATGATGATGCTGTGTTGATGTGCCGAGGGGGTTAACGCTGGCGGGAGCGGTCACCTTGGGGTGGGGGGCTCCGGGGGGGGCTCACCGCATCCGAGGTGCCTTTGATGCATTGGCGGTAGGGTTTTTGTTTTTTTGGAATGCATGCGTTTTACATCTTCATTTATTTGTTCTGGCTGGGAAGACGGGGGGGGGGGGGGGGGGGGGGGGGGGTGGGGGGGGCTGTTTTCCATTTCTTTCCATAAATTGCACTTTCCAGCGGGTGTCTGTTGAATGTCACCATTGTTCTTTTTCTCCCTCGCTCTGGTGCTGCTAGTCAGGTAGGAAAGGGTGTTTGAGTTGTTTTCGTTCATTGCTTTTGTTTGTGCGAAATTCTCACCAGATCCATATTTAACGTCATTTTCTTGCCAGATTACACCTTCCACGTTTAACTGGATCTTTTTTTATGCAGATTATGGTCTGACTGACGTTATCTTTGCCACCTCTCAATCCCCATGCGCAGAACACCAGAGTCCTGTTCCTGGTGAAAGGACCTCTGTTCCTCCCTCCCTTTCTCTCCTGCAGCTGCTGGAAATTCAAACCCTTTCTCTGGGCAGCTCTGGCCTTCCAAAGTAGTTCCAAAAATACCATTGCAGGGCGACAGCTACCAGTCCGTCGGCGTCCATCTGCTAACACAAGGGCAGGAGTTAACATGCTGTTCTGCGACAGCTGCCTGTTGGTTCTGTCTGCCCCACACAGCTCCACAACCGTGCTCGGTCCTTGTTTCAGAGGGCTGAACAACACCTAAAAGCTCGGGAGTGAATGTTAACGTTCCCTCACTGGAGGAAGAGTCATAAGCTCACTGTTACAAATTGGGAAACAGAGGGCCGTACGAGCTGGCTGACTTGTCCAAAAATCACCCTGTGACATAACGAGGGGTTCAGCGCAGACCCCAGTGATTCTCATTCCTTCCCCCTTCCTACATTTGGTTTTGAAATAGTGTACTGTGTGTTCCTAAAAGAGTGGTACGTAAAAAGCAAAATAGCAGCACACTTGCTAAAGATGCAGCACATACTTGTTACGTCTTTGCAGCAGAAGTGTTTTGTTGAAAGTTCATGCATTCATAAGGCTCTGACTTTTACTGTGGATACTTTTTCAGGCATTGTGTTTTGAAGTTCTCACTGAGGACGAGCCCCAAAAAAACTTTATCCACTGTTTTGCTGTAAGCATTGTTTTTCTAGTTACTAGTTCCTCATGTGATGTGATAAGCAGAGTTCCTCTTAAGCAGCTGTTCTCACCAGTGAGCTTGTTGTTAGGCTGGGAGATTGTGAAATAGGATAAATAAGTACTCCTTAACAGCCTGATGTGCTTCCAGGACATGATCATTTTTAAACATTGCTCTATAACGCTTTCGTTTCAGGAGAGCAGAAGACTAACGATAAAATATACCTTCTAAATAATGCTTTTGTAAAACTTCTGCTCCCCTCTGACCTATTTGTAATCAAGTGGATTCTTCGTACACCCCAAACAGAAGTCTTGGTGTTGTATTAGATGCGTAGATGTAATCCTGTGAAAGCATAATACCTTGCCTAGCTGAAATGCAGAGTTTCCCCAGCAGCTGGTAAACTTGCAAGGCCCAAACAAAAGCCAAGGCTTTCCCTGCTGCAGAAACTTGGCTGTCTGGAGGGGGGCAGGAAGCTTGCAGAGGAATGCTTTTGAAGTGCTGAATTGATTTTGTCCAGTCCCCTGGGCTGGAAGTTGAAAAACAAGGTGTAGTATTTTAGGTCCATTCTGTAGAAATGCTGTGAGTATGTTCCTATTGTAAGCTTATGTGGACTTTATAACTAATTTGGTGTTTTAAAGCTAATATGTGTGGTTTCAAAATGTTCTGCCTTGCGTTCAGTGCTTTGGTGCATTCGTAGCTCAGACTGTGCAGCTTGCAATAGATACAGCCCATAATAGGAACCTGGTGAGGTCATTAACAGATCAATTTTGGACAGCATAAGTTAAAGGCATTTCTGTAAACATTTGTAAGTTTGGTATTGGACTGGTCTATGGAGTTAGGAGAAAGTTGGTGAGTGTTTAGAGCAGCAGGAAATACTAAAAGCCTTTGTCTGTTCTGAGATGGAAGCGTTGTTCTAATCCGAAGGCTTTGCTTCCTTGTTTATGGACAGGGCATCTAATGACACGAGGAAACCTTTTCATTCTTTATGTGTTTTTAGTTAACTCGTGCTCTCTAATGTGTTTGTTCCATATACCCAGAAAACAAGTGTCTCTTTTTAAGTTTGTCTGTATGGTTTTGTTCTGTGAAGGGTCACTTCTTCTGCAGGTCATGCTTAGAGGATAAGAAGGAAGTCAGAGGAAGGGTGCGGGCAGATATCAACACAGGAGAATCTTCTTATTTAATGGGCTTGTCCCATACATAACGCCGTGGGTGAACATACTGGCTGCTTTCCCTCTGTATCTAAGATGGGACTTAAATGCTTGCCACAAATATATAGGGATTCAGTCCTCGTGAAGACTTTGGACTTTGATTTTCTGACCAATGCTGAGCTGTGACAGACAAGAGAAGGACTTCTTTCTTTCAACTCTTTTCAAGAGCAGTGCCACATTTAGTGTGAGAAACATTAGCAAATAGCTGTTCTGTGAATTTGAGTGGTTGGTTTTTTTTTTATACTTAAAAAATTAGGTTGGTACCTGGTTCCTTCTGTTGGACGTCTCTGCTTTACTGTCATTTAATCTCAGTTAACTGCAGTAAATATAGCAGTGACCCTGATGATGGGTCTGAGCATTGAGATACTAGCTCACAGCTCACAGCAGTGCAGGTGATGCTTCTGTGCCCAGTGTGGTCTTGGGAATTGCATTGCCAGTGTCAGTCTCAGGCCCCTTTTAACAGCCCACAGTGCAACAAAGCAATTCTGTGTTAAAGCCAGCTCTCTGATGCACACCCAAATGTCCTGTGTAAAGTTTCTGGAGAAAATTGTCCTGATTTTATTTTGCCCTTTTTTTTTTCTCCTTTGTTTGTTTGCCAGTCAAGCTTTTCTGTTGTATTTCAGCTTCCTTTTCCAAGAGCCGTGAAAATCATCCTTGTCCACTTCTTCATCGTATTGGTGACAGCTCTTATGTTTTAAAATTAAATGGATAGCTGCTCTCTTGTCCACAATAAACCAGTTGGAGTTTAATGGTGTGGCTGAAGGGTTTGGTTACTCAAGTTTGCCAACTTACAGAGCCAGCTCAGTGTTCCCTGCCTGTGCCCAGATATACCAGGCAAATAGGTGCTCTGCCCACCCTCCTCTTTATATTTTTCTTTTCCCAGTTCCTTCTTCCAGCTCTCTCACAGGAGGAGAGCGTACCAGTTTTCCACTCTTGTCCTTGGCAAACACCATTTTAAACTGCTGATAGAACAGGTTTGTCTGGTTCCCTGTAATGGAGAGCTGCTCAGGGAAATTACAGTCAGTGGGAAGCAAAGGGAAGAGCACAAGTGGCTGGTTGTAAACAGTGTAGGTAACAGTAAATTGAAATCCGTATTATACACCTCAGTCAGGCATTTTCTCAGTTACTGCTTAGCCAGCAGTATTTTGCATGCTGCTCTGCCTGCATCTTGCCTTGATCCCTGTGGCTCACCAGCTCTGTGTTGCACTGTAGCAGCGCAGATCAAGGAAGCTTTTGTTGAGCTGGAGGGCTCAAGATCTCCTATAATCCACGCTCGTGCTGTCCAGCCCCACCACTCTCCCAGCCCCCCTTGCCATAATTATCTTTAGTGTTAAAATAGCTGATTTCAATGTGTCTTTTATTCTGCCCATGCTTTGATGCCCTCTGTCTGTATGTGCATTGTTTGACTTGAAAATATTTACTTACAGCTGTATTTAGGGAGATTTTTTTGTGGTTGTTGCAATAGTTAATCGCCAAAGAATGCATTCATAAGTTTTGTGATCCCAGCAGGCAGCCTTGTCGTGATTTATTGTCCATGAGCATGATTTCAAAACTTGTTTGGACATTAGGCAAATAGGAAATGAAGAGAGAATCGCTCCCTGATGTGCCCCATGGGTATAAGAGGCTTAGTTACCATCCAGCAAACCCTGCAGGAGTGGCAGAAGTGCATTTGACTTGTGTGGCTGTTACTTCTCATCCCTCTGCTGGGGCAGAGGAGGCGGTCTGTGTGTGTGTCTGTAGCTTAGCACAGTGCCCAGCCCCTGTTAGCAGAGGCGGGTAGGTGGCAGGGTGAGAAAGCAGGCCTTGTAGCCTGCTTGTTGGCCTCTGCTGCAGGAAACTGGGTTTTGGCACGTCTTATCCTTGCCTTTCTGGCTTCCTTCTCCTTCATATGGGAGCACAGTATCTGCTAGAGCAAGCCTGGGGATAAAAGCAGAAGGTGAGTTCAAAAGCCAAGCAGTCTGCCCTGTAATTTCTCACTGCCAGGCTGTAGGTTAGTATTGCTGTGCATTTGCAGAACGGTCAAAACCAAAGGACAGCTGAAAGCTGTGCCCTAAGTAACCTGTGAAAGGCTGGGAAAGGACAGTGCTCATCAAACGCTGGCTTGTTGCTAACTGCAAACACATCTACTTTTCGTAGTTCTTTTTCATTCATAAAAGCTGTAGTGTAGTGGATTGCAAGGATTTGGTCAATTTTAGCCCTCTAGCATCCTATTTTAGGCATGTGACTTTTGTGATGTGGTTGTGAAGAGTGGTGAAGTAAAGGGCTGCACAGTCGCTAGTTCTGCATAGGGTGGTGTGGAGCAGCAGGAGTGCACATAGAGCTGGAATAGAGGGGTTGAAGGAGAAACCTGGTTTGGGGTACTAAACAAAATGTCCCCATAATGGAGTTAAGGAGGAGAAATACCTTGGGTGGCCTTTTTGCTTCTGGCCAGTGCCAGAAACAGTTGGATTTTTCTCTTTCCTGCATTATGTGGCATTATTACAGATGGTAGCAGGATAGGTGTGTGGGGCTGTTATCAGCCCACGTAAGTTGAGGGCTCTTAGTTTGATGTTTCTATATAAGATTGAGTTTTTGGACATCCTGCATGTTTTATGTTAACACGTCTTTAGAACTAATTGCAGGAAAAAGAGGTGGAGGTTTAACAATGTGCTCATTTTAGGAGTAGTAGATAAATGTTACAGTATTTTACTTTTGGACTATAAAATTTGGTTATCACCAGAAATTAATAGCTGGTTAAAATTAATTTATTACTTGATGCATTAGAGTTCTGCTCATTTATAATGTTTGCAGTCTTGTTCCTGCATCCTTTCTCTGCAGTAGTTCTCTGTGCACCAGAAGGAAAAGAGAGAGGTTTACATCCCATAATTGACTTCATCTAGTTGGGCTAATTCTTTTGCAATCTGTTGGTCGTTAGTATTCTCCTTAGGGCTTATCTAATAGATACAGTCAAATGCATCACACTGTGGAACAGTGTAATTATTTTTAAATAATAGAATCACAGAACGGCCTGGGCTGCAAAGGCCCACAGTGCTCACCCAGCCCCAACCCCCTGCTGTGTGCAGGTCACCAACCAGCAGCCCAGGCTGCCCAGAGCCACATCCAGCCTGGCCTTGGATGCCTGCAGGGATGGGGCATCCACAGCCTCCTTGGGCAGCCTGTGCCAGTGCCTCACCGCCCTTTGTCTGGAAAAACTTCCTCCTAATATCTAACCTAAACCTCCCCTGTCTCATTTTAAAACCATTCCTTCTTGTCCTATAACTGCCCACCCTCATAAACAGCTGTTCCCCCTCCTGTTTACATGCTCCCTTCAAGTGTTGGAAGGCCAAATGAGACCTTTCCTCAGCTGTCAATGAAACCTACCAAAGATGAACATAAAATAGTATTTGATAGAGATTTACATCTCGGTCGTGTGATTTCATTCATGTAAGTTCTTAGTGTATGCAGCAGTCTGAGCCTTGTATAGCACCTGCTGTGCTTGCATGTGGACTGAGTAACTGTGTTAGGGGGATTAAAAAGGCAGTTCCAAAGGGAAAGCCCTTCTGGTTTCTTCAGTGTGTTGAGTAGCTGCATTTACTTTTTGTGTCTTGGGCTTTGGGAGCTTAAGTTGTACATCTTTGATCGTAAGGGACGTGGTGTTTTTAAAAATGACTCAGGCTGAGGGCAAGAAAGGTGATTGAAAGCTGAGTCCGAATGGTAGAAATTAAGCTGGAAACGTTAGAGTAATGGTGGGTAACTTCTCATGTTGTATAATTGGTTTTACAATGATTTTACCAGACTGACTCTCCTGCCCGAATAATTTGGCTTTTGTGCCTTTCTAATCCATTTTGAAGATGCACTAAAATAGATTTGGGGCAGTGGAAATGCTTTATAGTTTTATTCCACATATCCATCGAGTTCCAAGTGTCTGGAAATTGTGGATGAGGGAGTGATCCATCAGCAGTGTTGGTTCTTTCTCTTGCCTGGTTTCTGGAGGAACCTCTTCCTGGAAAGGAACCAAAGCTTTTTTTTTTATTCTTTGGTACGTTGTCCTTGTACAGGGATCATAGGAAAGGATCAGTGCCAGTGTGCTGCCGTGGCTTAAGCTTTACCTCGTGGTGTTTGGGTGATGTTATTTAGTTTTGAATTGCCTGTGTTTTGGATATCAAGGTTGCCTTTGCTCTCTCATGGGTTATGAGGAAATAGTAGTACCAACTGCCAACTTGTTTTAATTATTAAACTTCTCCAGAACTTCTCATGAAGAGGTTCCAACAGGTCAGGCTGCAGTAGCCAATCAACCTACTTAAACTGGTAATTTAATGAAGATGCTGTGGTTTCTCTTCCAAAAGAGCTTAAAATGCTGTAGAAGATGTCTCATCTGTGCAGCAGGGCTGCCGTGTGAAGCCAGTGCATGACCTGTGGAGCTGCTGCCTCATCTTTGGGATAGGTCACCCGTGGATGGGCTGGGTGTTGCAGAGAGGGATGTGCTTTTTCCTAAGAGACCGCTGCTCGGGATGGTTGACAACGTAAGGAATAAAAAGATGATTGGTATGCCCTTACAGCTTGAGTCTTGTCTTCCAGCTGTCACTCTGTGGAAATGGATGAGCGCAGTCTCAAAGCTTGTCTTTTCAGCTTCTGATTGTGGTTCGGACAGTCCCTGCCAGCCTGAGGAGCTCGCTGCTTTTAATGGCACTCTGTGTTCTCATAAATGCGTATGACACTGCCCATTCACTTCAGTGCAGCGTGTGTGGAATCCACTGAAGTGTGCCTTTCTTCTAGCAGTCGCTGTTGCCCTTTCCCTATGATTTCTTTGCTCTGATTCTTTTTTTCTCTTTGGAAACGCAGAAGAACACGTATCAAATACAGAGACAGCAGATACACTGGGTTTAGTTCAGCCTCCACAAATGCAAGTATAGAATTCAGGAAAGTAACACATGGCAAAAGGTAAGAACGATTGGCCAGTGTCTGTTCCTTCAAAGCAAAGGCCATCTTTTGACTCCTGAGGTGTGGGTTGTGTAGGAAACACATCACAAATTGATCTCAGTGAAGATCCCTGTGATCTCTGTGCTGAGATCAGCACACCGATCTCTGTGCTGCGTTGTAGGATAGTTGAAAGATAGCTGAAACCTTGTAGAAAATAAATTGATGGTTTCTTGTTTTTATAGATCAAGAAAATGCTGTTTTTGTCAGAAACGTCCAGCAATAATATCAGCATACCGAGAGACTGTGTAACTTCAGAATCCTCCCTGTGCTGTGCTGTGCAAAACAGGAGTTCCTATGGTCTCTTGTTACATCAGCAGCGTGACTGCAGGGATGTGCCAGAGGGGAAGCAGCATGAAACTAGGACCCGTTTCCTAGAAAATCAGCCACTAGCTCTGTTTTTTTCCAGACCACAGCTATTTGTTGACCTTCATTACTCATAGTGGGAAAGGAGGTAGTCCTGGTTTGAAGCACTGAAAGCCCAGCCCGGGGCTGCTTGCTCACAGCCAGCTCTGTGGAATAAGTGCTGGAAAGGGGTCGGCTCTGTGCTCACTCAGTTGTGTACCACTCCTGTTCTCACTTCCAAGTGGAAAAAAGGCCTGAACTGAAGGTGCTTTCTGCCCTGTCGCTTCCTTCAATCTTCTTTTGAATTAAATTATTTCCAAGAAATGCTACATTTTAGACCACTATATTTTCAAATTATATTTATGCACCCATTTCTGTTTTTTTAAGCATTCTTTGAGTTTGGCACTTAGAAAATTCTAGGTTTTTGTGGAAATCATTTAAGTGTTTGCAGAGTAGAGAACTTTGGTAACTGTACCTTTGAAATGCAATCCAAAGGATAGTGTTACTGAGATTCTGCACAGTGGTTCTACCTGGAAAGTTTATTGAGCCCTGCACACATCCCAGAACAATAAATACTCAACAGCAGCTCCCAGAGGAGCTGGTAACTGGCAAATGCCTATTTCCCAAAGAGCATTTACAGCCTATGTTTTGCTGAAGAAAGTATTTTAATTGGGTAGATGGCCTTGGTGGAGTGAGCTTTGCTTTCTGTGCATCTCTCTGGTCCCTTCTGGAGTCTTCTCCAGTTGTCAAAGTTTGCTGCCTGCCATGACTTAGCAAACAGAGCTGTCTCCAGTACGTATCTAGAAGACCATTTTCTCTGTTGATCCAGGGGTATTTGTTTTCAGTTCTTTCTTTCTTTTTCCATTTTGTGATAGTTGGTGATCCACAATCCTGTGTGTTGTTTGTGCACCGTGGTTGTTAACAGTATTGGCTTCTAGCAGGTTCCAGGAGATGCAGCAGGACTAAACACAGGAGTCATGTCTGACTTTTCCCCTTTTCTTCTCCCTGGCACATGCCTTCATTCTTACAGCAGGTCAGAACTGTGGCTTGCTTCTTTGTGAGTATAGGACAGAGGTGGACAAATTGCACAGTGATTTAATCTAGCCTAATTACTACTTCTGCCCTAATACCTGTTACTGCCCTCGGCGCTCATTTAAGAATCACTGTGCTTAAGGGCTTCAGCAGTCCAAGATTGTAAATAGTTCTAACCGGAATAAACTATATTGTGTTCTGGTTCCCTCTTCGATCATTTAAGTATGGTCTGCTAATTTTAATATTTTCAATTTGTATTGCTTTATTATGATCCAGGAGACGAGGGAGAGTTGGATACTTTTCCTCAGAGGGGGAAATACATTCTGGCTCCCCTCACAAATACTGAAAACCCAAAAACCAAACCCAAAACAAACAAAATAACTGACAAAGCTCTGGACAGAAATTAAGCACTTCGTTCATAAAGCTTAAAACCTGATATTACAGAGACAAATAGTCTTAAAAATTAAGAGGTGCCTTCCAAATCTTCTAAATCTTTTAAAGCTTTGAGGCAGTGAGAACTTGTTGTTCCTTCTGGTTCTTTTGGGGGGATTTTTGCTGTCTTTCTTCAGTCTCTTAAACCTATTGCAGAGCTGGTGGTGCTGCATGAAGAATTGGAGGGCAGTTGGTGGAAGTAGTCAGACAGAAAGGCTGGATGCCAGTTTCAGTGGTGGAAGAGACGAGTCTGAACTTGAGAGATGGGCTCAACAGAGAGTGAGCTCTTCCCTCTCAGTGCATTTCTCCTATTGTCTCTATCTTGTATTACTGTAGTTATGTAATTTCAATGTAAAGAATTTTTTTTAATTCTTGATTCTATTATTTAGTGTTACTATGACTGCTCTATTGTGGTCCTGTTACTGCTGCTCAAACATTATTCAAACCAGTCTAGCTTGAATGCAGATATTTAGTATTTGCATCATACTGATGGACCACCAGCAGTTCAAAATGTCTTTAAAAAGCATCGTGGATCATGTCTGGAAGAACTCCTGTTGCCTTCAGAAGCAGCACACTGGAGAGCTTGCATTCTGGTTTCACATAGTTTGGATTTGCACGTTTCTTAGTGAAGGGTACATACATGTTTTACATGTGTAAGTACCACCACCAATTATTTTTTTTCTCAAATAATAGAGACAAAGTTATCTTAAAGTACTGTTGTTGGAAGGTTACCCGCATTATCTCCGGGTCCCAGGTTCATTTCATTTCTGCTGCTGTTTTCTTTTACACCAGGAGCAATTGTTGAATGGAAGTAGCTTGTTTAAATCGGGGTCCCTTGGGATCATTCCGGAGCAAAGGAGCATCAGATGTGGTGGATCATAAATCCTGTTATCTGGGTATCCCAGGCAGACTGCAGGCAAAGTGGGTTTAGTTCAGGCATCTTCTGGTTTGCATCCTGTAGTGGAAATGCTAAGTCACAGCCTGAACATTGAGCATTTGGTGGGAAAGCAGGGCCAACTCAGGGGATCCACCCATTCCCAGACCTCACTGAAAGGTTGGAGATCCCTTCCTCCCTGAGGCCTTCCAAAGGTGAGCAGCTCTTTTCCTTCATTTCTCCCTCTGCAACTGCTGCAGTTGGGCTCATTCTCATTTGCTGTAGCCAGAGACTTTGCTACCCCGCTGTTATCGCTGTACTTTCCATCTCACTGTGGCATTACACATACCAAATCACTTTTTTTCATCTAGCTCTGTTGCAAGTGAGATCAAGACCTGCCACCTGCCTTTTCCTTTCTCAGCAGCAAGGCACGAGCTTATAAAAATGTCACCTCTTGGCAATGACAGGAGTACTCCTATATTGGCTTTAGATCCCTGTATTTCAGGAAGACAGATCATCTCTAAATATATGAATGTCACAGGGCTTGATAAGTTATAGCTTTCCTGGGCTTTGCAGCCTGTCCTAAGGTTCTTGGAGCTGTTTGTCACTTCCTCCTTCTCTGACAGAAAAAAAAAATGTCAGTAGCTTTTATTGTTTTTTTTTTGTTACCAAATTGTTTCTGTTAAAATACTTGCAGTTTTCCCAGCCTTTGGACACGGATGTCAAACAGTTTTCTGCTTAAACAATTGTACATTAAGAAAAAAAATATCTGTGCAGTTCTAATGGTGTAATTGTTCTCAGCTGTTCCATAGCATAGATCTGAGCGGATCAAAGATCTTCAGTATTCCATGTGCAGAAAAGGCTTTGAAAGCCTCTGATGCCCAGTTTTTCAGTTGTTTGAAGTACACAGAGGCACAGATCACAATTTACTGTGACTCCTGGACTTGTCTTTCTGTCTCCCACCCCTGCATTCCCACAGACATCAGAATGTATCCTGCAGGGAACTCAGCAGTCACTGACTCTGCACAGACTTCCAACCTTCGTTAGCATGTAGTTGCAGTCCTGTTTCATACAGCACTGAGGTTTGCTGGTAACACCTTTGAATCTTTTGGACTGGCAGTGCTGTTTTAACACATGAATGGATCAAGTTTTATGATGTTTGTTTACTAGTAAATGAGGATTCTGACTTTTAACAGTCTGTAGAGGTTTCTAAAGAAAACCTCTTTCCTGTTGTGATCTTGTATATGATTTTCTGCTACCTGCAGGCTTCTCCCCTTCAGCTGGTAGCATTTCTTGAGTTTCTGCTAAGTCCGCTGCACTGAGGGTGATGGTTTCCAGCACTGGGTCACCCATGGTGTTTTCTGTCAATCTGTAAAAATCCAGGATCAAGTTCCTGTAAGGTTCTGAATTCCAGAAGCAGTAGAAAGTAACATAGACGTAGTTATGTAGAGCCCAGTTACTGAAGTTTGAAAGTGGTGTATTCTGTGTATTCACTGCTAAAAGCAGCAAATGCCAATCAGTAGAAGAGGGATTGAGATTGTTTCAGCAGTATGCAAGGAGTAGAGGTTGGAAAGACATTGGCTTGTGTTGTGTTGGATAGGTTTCTTCCCAGGTGAAATATTTTGGGGTCAGAATGTAAAATGTAAAGACTTAGTAACCGCAGATATATATATATTTTTTCCTGTACAGGTAGAGACCAGGACAAACCTTCCTATTATACCTAAAGTATTGCATTTTGTATTGTCTATTTATTTTGAATCATCCTTTGGTGTTACTCCAAAAGAAAGACTTTTCAGACAGTCACATGCTGAAGTTGTGGTCTCGTGTGTGTCGTTCCTTCTACAGTGGTTGTTGTGTCAGTCACTGCTGTGACATGGGGAGCAAACTCCTACAAAAGTCAGTGCTAGATACTTTGGACAAAAACCCACAACAACCCCCACAAAGCCATCAAACAGGTGTCTCAGCACAACAGCAGAATCAGATGTCTGTGTTCCATGAATACTAAATTCTGGCAAATGGACTTTAAATGTCAACTACTCCTTTTCTCTCCTCTGCTGCTAATAATCTCTTTTAAAGAATCAACATAACCATGACTATAATTCTCCTTTTTGGAACTGCTCAGAACATTGGCCATTATTCTGTGATGCTACAGATGCAGCTTTAGTTGCTGGAGCTGGTTGATGTGCTGAAGGAAATGCGTTTGTATTACAGTGCATTCTTTTCCCTGCAGTTCCCAACTGTTGGTTTGTGTTATTGCTACTCCTGGATGTGTGATTTCCATAGAGCTTTAATTGCCTTTGAATTTGACTGCATCTGTTCTGCAAGTAGAGCATGATGAAGACATGTTTAAAGTGTTGTACTTGAAGCATTTCTGGAAATGGTTAAAGTGCCTTTTCAGTTTGAAGTGGATTTAGGTGCAGCAATGGGTGATGTGCTGAAGCTGCAGTTTTAGCTAGCTTGGACAAAACTGTGGAAGAACAGAAGGCCTTTGTTGTGAGAAGTTTTTCTTTGTTTTGTTTTTTGGCAGTACAATTAAAGGACATTAATGACTTAATTCCATTTTTCTTCACAAGAAAATCTGAGTATTTTTGGGGTGTTGCACGTGTATAATGTGTATTTGTATGCATGTGGCAGTGCAGCTGGTGGAAGGAAATACTGTGTGCTTTTCTTTTTGCTGTGCTGTTACACAAGTGAGATGGGTAATAAGACAATTTGATTGTATTGCTACTTTTCCTCCTACAGAGAAGATGGAGAGCTTGAGGATGGTGAAATAGATGATGCAGCTTATGAAGATGTGAAGGAACATGGTTCAAAAGATGATAAGCAGAAAAATGAAAAAGGACATAGAAAATCACGGAAGAAACGCAAAAAAGAAAAAGAAAAGAAAAAGTCCAAAAGGAGAAGGAGGGATAAGCATAAGGTTAGAAACTGCAAACCAAAATAATGAAAGTGCTTATTTTAATAGCAGCTTTCCAGGTTTAGACAAGAATTTAAGGAATTAGAGAAGTCGTCTGAAAACAGTATTACTATTTAGACAGTCTTCGGGTTCTGCTTTTTTTGAGTTTCCTATCTTAATGGTGCATTTCAGCCTTGAAGAATTTGTTTAAGTAGACTTTTGACACATGGCAGTGCATATTCATGTGTTTCAGTGATAGTTTGTGTGGGGTGAGAGATCATAAATCATTAAATAATCAAGCTATAGCACATTCCACATGATGGGCAAAGCTAACAAGTAAGTTTCTAAACCAGATGCATGTTAAGAAACTTGTGTTTCATTGACTTTCTTTGAAAGGAAAAGAAAATCAGATTGAGTCTAACTGTTGTTTTGTGATACACATCTTCATTGGGTGCTTGTTTACTATCAGCAAGGGTGATGGTAGCTGGACAGTAGGGAATGAGCTTCCTTGCTCAATTCTGTTTGTTCAGTTAATTACTGTATTTGTGGAAATGGAAGATCTGGTGCTAGGTGAGTGAATTCTTCAGTAAACTTCATTAAAATGATGTGCATAATGTACATTTTTAGTTGATTCTGAAGTAGATGCAGGAGATTTTTCACCTAAAAAATTAAACTCGATTGTCATTGACTAAAAATCACAGCACTGTAATATTCTGGTATGGTTTTGAGTAGAGTGGCAGCAGAATTACAATTGATTTGTGTACAGCTAGTTGTCATCCCTCTAAATCTTCTGCACAACTGTACATTTAAATGCACTCAGTATGAACTAATGCTCTATTCTCTCAGCAGAAAATGAGAGGGTGTTAATGTGTTCTTTGGTCATATGCAAGCTTTTAGCCCTCTCCAAGATTTTTTTTAACCTTCCAGCAGCATCTCAACTATGTTGCAAAGAAGTAGGGCTTGGAGGCAGACCCTTGGGAAACTGATGTAACCCAGTGTAACCACATAACCCTCAGTGTTTTCAAGCAAAGGCCTCGTAGGATCAGATCTCTTTCTCTGATAAAGAGAGTGGGTCATCAAAGGGTGTGTTTTCTTTGGTCTCCCCCAGAGGCAGAGGCTTGGGACAGTTAAGAAAATGTTCTTATATACTGGTTTAGTGCTCCCTTTAAGTTAATATGCAGCAGACCAGTTGCATAATAAATTATATAACAGCATTTTAGACAGCTGTTTTTTTCTGTTTGTTTTTTTTTCAGCATAACTCCCCTTCCAGTGATGACAGTTCAGACTACAGCCATGACTCTGATATTGAACGTACAGAAAGATCACATAAAAAAAGTAGCAGTTCTTCATACAGAGATTATGATTCTTCGTTCAGTCAGGTAGTACTTCTTTAAGCTGATTTCTCTTGTTCTTATTTGGGTGTACGTATAAAAATGTGGATATCAAAGATGCAATTTTTGAGAGCTCATTTGATCACAGTGCCTCTTCTCACAGTTTCAGAAAATACATGTAGTTCTCATGTCCTCTGAGTGGAAAATGTAAAGCATCACCTGTAACGTAAATGTAGGTGATATAAACAAACTTGATACAAGTTTTCTGCTGTGGGGAAGTAATGAAAGCTGTGTTGGATTTAGACCATACTAAGAGGAAACGGGTTCTTGAAAAGTCACCTTTAAATATCTAGAGTTGATGCTGCTTTCTGATAGCTCAATTTGTCCTGGCTTTTCTCGGTCTGCACAGCTCAATAGCTCTCCTGAGACCACTGGGTGAAATAAAATGCCATTCTCGACAAGTGAGATGGAGTAGCTGGAGGCTTGATGGAACTGCATTACTTCAGAGGAAGGGATGCTTTCCTTTTGGCCTGAAACCATTCCAGAAAACTCCAAATGAGCTTGATTTATTAGTGAGCTGAAAATGCTGTCTGCTGAAACTGGAGAAGGGACAGTACTGGCTTGGGAGAGGCCTTAAGGAGTATTTCATCCTGACTGATGGAGGCAGGACAGATTGTATCACGTGTGTCCAAGATTATCAGGATATGCAGATCACAAAGGGAAAGATTTAATTTTAATCATGGTGCTAACAAACCGTTTGTATATTGGTTTTAACAAGTTAAATTTTAATTCTGCCTGCTGTTACTAAGAGAGAGCTTTGTTATTAACGCAAACACAGGATTTTTGTTTCAGTCCTGCTGACTTTCCCTGAGTGGATACTCTTCAAATTGTTTTACTCTGTACACCAAAGTAGCCTGAGTTCCAAGAAGCAGCTCACTTGCAGTCTCCACCAGTTATTCAGCTTTGCTTCTTGCCAAGTGTCCAATAACTTCTCAAATTCCAGCAAAACAAGCATTAAAGAATCTTGTTGACATATACTATCAGTACAAAGCCTCCAAACTAAGTGTGGAAGCCTTGAAATTGCTTGCATATTATTTTGCCTGTAGTAACATAGTTAAAGTAATTCTTGAAACACGAGTGCCACTGTGTATTCTTACATATGCAAGCTCAGCTGTGAAGGATCTGAATATACAATGTTTTTCTGAGCATGTTCTAAGCAATAATGTATTTTTTTCTCATGCTGCACTACCTTCTGTTTGTTTTTAGAAGAACCTTTTTATAAAGTGCCACTTAGAATACGAAGGATTGTGTACAAAAAATTCTTTGTCAGTCCCTCTGAGAAACACTCTGGAGTATAAATGGTGATGCTGTTCTGTTGTTTGGTTTCTTTTTAAAACAAAAAACTTTTCCCTGTATGCATTCAGAGTCAAAAGTGCTATTTTTTTACTGGATAACTGATTTTCATTGTCATTAATGCTTGTTTGTGTAGTCAGCATGACAGTATAACAGCATAAAAACAATTGGTTTCGTAGAGCAGTTTGGAGGAGTGGTGTTTGAAATATTGAGCTGGTTCTAAACAATACAATCCCTTTCCTACAGCATGGACACGTATCTGGAAATTACATGAGTTCACAGAAAATGCAACATAAAAAAAATGTGAAGAGTAAGGAGTATGATGACTATAGTCATTACAGTGATGAAAACTTTGGTAATTATAACGAGGAGGAAAAAGATGAAGATTTTGCCGATCAGCTTAAACAATACAGGCAAGCTAAAGAGACCTCCAGTAGTGATTTAGGACCTCCATTTATGAAAGAACCAGTGAAAAAACAGGGGATGAAAGGGATCCAGAAAGGTAAGGTGATTTGAATTGTTAGCTGTAGTATTGATGATGGTAGCAGTTGTGTCCTGTGTCATTTCACAGTGTTTGTGTTGAGAGGTGCGTGCATGAGTAGAGCTGCCAGTCGTGG
The DNA here is from genome assembly GCA_035772895.1 of Perdix hodgsoniae. NCBI lineage: Eukaryota > Metazoa > Chordata > Aves > Galliformes > Phasianidae > Perdix > Perdix hodgsoniae. The sequence continues at coordinate 28,046,041 of JAPSGF010000007.1, forward strand.
CTCTCCTTTGGGCTTGCAGTCTCTCATCAGGATGTGCCATGGTGTTTATTGGGAAGGAATGATATTGTATGGGTGCACTTCTGCCTTTACTGAAGAAAAAGATTAAGCGTCGGGTAATGTGTGAATAGTAAGTAAATAACCTGTTTAAAAACAGACAAGATCTTGATTGTATGACTGCCAGACTGAGAAATCACGCAGCTGTAAAGTGACTTTCTGGTGGAGTTCATGAAAGGGTGAAGAAAAGAGCATGTGACCTGTGAATTCCAAAATATGGCTTAGGCCAAAACTATATACGTCTGTTTAAGGTACCTCAGAATTTTGATGAGTGCCTACATTTATTAGTATGCCCCATAAATGTGCTGTGATCCTTTTCAGTTTTCTTTTCTCGGCCTTTTTTCCTTTTCAAAGCTGGACTGACCCAAAGGCCGATGAGAAAGTATTTCTCTGAAGGAACATGCTTCAGAAAGAGTCTTGCTGCTTTTTCTTACATGACACACAAACATAATTATGCAAACATTTTTACTTGCACCTTTCATTTGGTGTCCAGTCATCTCCTTAACACTGTGGTGCAGTTCATTGAACCACCTTACATCTATGCCTCTGCTATGAAGAGACCTTGAACTCCCTCATCTTCTGGACTCCCTCATCTTCTTGTTACTGTTTGCTGTCTTGGGGTGTGGAAGGCTAGGTGAGGGAGACAGCGCATGCCACTTACACTTACTACAGAGGTATCCTGACCTACCATCTGAAAAAATGGCACTACTTTGATTTTTCTGTGAGATAAAAAGTTGGCTCCAGTAGCATTAATGGAAACCATTGATTCAGTTTGAGTAATTTTCTCCCTTTATTTATCTGCCACACAAAATCTGAGCAGGGTTTCGTATGAGTGTGTACATGTCTTACTAGCTTGCCATTTTGTAGAAGGGTAGTAAGCTTTCCTTTCCTTACTTTTGTGACGATCTTTTGTCTTCTGTTTTGGTTCAGAACTAAGTAAACAATCAAAAGTTTGGCAGAATCTACTTAACTGAGACAAAAACAAATGTTTGTTTCACATACTGTTTGGTGGTACTGCTTCAAGATCTCTGTCTTTGCAAGTTGCAGCCTTGCTGTGGCGGATGGCTTCCACCTGAAGCAGGTGTGACGTCTACAGAACTTGTATTCTTTGCTTTTAAATTGATTACAAAAGTAGATAGAAACTCTGTCTCAGTGTTTTTAGTTTAAGACCATGACTCAAGAGGTGCTGATAGCTGGAAAATTACCACCTTAAGCTTCCAGATAGTCGAGTATTTTTATATTCAAAGATATTCTGTCTTACTAGGTTATGCTCTTTGGCTTCTCTCATGTTTTCAGGTATATGTGCACAACTGGGTGTCAGTTGTACTGATTAGTTCTGTGTTCAGCAAGTGCCCAAATGGCACACAACGTTTCAAGTATTTGGGCTTGCTTGAAATCATCTCTGCACTTCCAATTGTGAGAAGCTGCTTTGAACGGGATTAATTGTGTGTGCACTTTGTCAGTCTGCTATTGATTTGAAGAGCATTTCAAAGAGCAGGCAGTTGCACAGAATTATAATTGATGTAGTTCTACCTGCCAACTCATGATTCAAGAGAGCGTTTAGGAATTCAGATTGCCAAATGATATTTAGTTTTATGTTTGTCTATATTTGATGTCTCTAGATAACTGTTCTTTTGGAGGACGTTTTAAAAGGTTACTGCTGTGTTTCAGGTATTTCTCAGCGAGGTAATAATTATGGTGTTGGTCGAGGACGTGGAATGCAAAAGAAATTGAAGCGTAAGGATCGTGGAAGAGGAAGAGGGGGCAATAAAGGGTCTGATGGCTTTCATGAGGTATGTGGAATTAAAGTTACATTTCTAATGCAGTTGTTTCAAATGACTGGATGTCTTGCTTTAACAGAAGTGTGTTTATAGCTACGTGTTTGTTCGCTTGTTCTCTTCTCTAGAAAAGGTAAATCCCTTTACTGGAATTTTCCTGCACTAGATGTAAAAAGTACAGTTGATAACTTAAGCTAATAGATCATTTTCTTGGAAATAATAATAAAAAAATAGAATATCGTTTATGAGCTTTGGTTATGAATGGCATATTGACTTAAATATTAACTTTCTGAAAGGAGACATTTTGCTACTACTGATTCACCTCAGCTTTTTCAGCAAAAAAAAGAAAAAAAAAGGCCACCTTCCCAGCTTTTGCCAATTTTCATCTGATTCATGAAGGATTCTTCTTCTTTCCATAGCTAATTGTGGGAAAGGAGAGATACATACCTTGGTTTTCATTTAGATGAGACTCCTCTGATGGAGGACCACATCTCTGGAACTCTCAGTTGGAGTGGCTCAACCTTCCTTGAGCCACTGCTTCAAGTGTTTTGAGGTCTTAGATGGTCACTGGTTTTCAGTGCCTTCAGAAAGACTTGGGACATTGTTTTCATCTAATATCGGAGTTCATCTTGAAGGGGATCAGGTATTAGATTCAAAACTTTGATTGAAAGAAACAGCTGAGGTTTCTCCAAGTTTAATGCATTCAGAATAGAGAGCAGATCTTAGCTGATCTAACTTGAAGATGTCTGCTTCTGAGCGTCACTAAATCCATGAATCGTTCTTAGTGTTAATGTTTTGTGGCTGTGTAATTTGCCACTGCGAACTGATGTTCACATTTTCAGTCCAATTACAGTGGAGAAGCATATCTCTTCCATTCAGCAGTCAGATCCCTGCCCGTTTTTGTGGAAGTCTGCCATTGGAAAAGCCTGATTCCCCTCTGTGATCAGATCAATAGACGACTACCTTGTGTTGCAAAAAAAGGCATAAAAATCACATGAGAAGGGAGCAGAGGGGAAGGATTGGCTAAATATAGCCTTATGGCTAAGGAGGTAGACTAGAGGTCTGATTGTTCAGCTTCTGACTGGTACAGGCAATACTTCATATTCAGTTAAAGATTTGTTAAACTACTGAAAACAGTAAGTTAACTTTTTGAATGTGACACCATGGTAACATGGTTGATAAGGATTTGATAACAGTGAACTCGTGAAGGAACTGTGAAGGTAAGCAGGTTGACAATTCAGAATCTCCTCAGCAACAAGAGGAATGCTAGCAGGTCATGCAGCACCTGAGCTGCTGTTCAGTCCTCTTTGCTTGCTCTCTTCCCAGAAGTGCTGGTGAGTTGTCAGTAGCACTTAGATGCCCAAAGTCTTCCCACTCATCACATGGGGGAGCATCTCTGTTGCAAAGTGTCATGCAGTTTGGATCCAGAAGGGCAGAGGAAGGTGAAAACTGAGTGGTGGTTCGGGCCAGGGCACACAGTGCTGGAACAGGGTGTCTGGAACAAGGTGTCATCTTTCTTATATCTGTCTGTAGGATAGAAATGCCAGCCATTAATCAATGTGCTTACCAAATGGACTGGTGAAGATTAAAGGCTGACTTGTGGTGTGCCAACGGGCAGCAAACACTGCATGATTTGAGGAAAATAAATGGGAAATATTGCTTTTGGGCTGTTGTGCAACTGAGAGTTACTTATCTGACATAAGTATCACCGTGGTGATAGGTTACAGAAGTGGTTCCCAAAGCCTGTGTGCAGAGGTGCTCTGAGTTGGGGGACACTTGACTTAGTTGGTAGCCATGATTTTGCCCTGCTTGTTAGCATTTCCAAATAAAGTGTGAGATGTTCTGTCCATTCACTGAACTTCCTTACATCTGTTGTACTGTAAAAAAAATTTCTGATCTGATTATATTTGCGAAAGAGTGTAAAACTCAGTATTAAAGCAGCTAAGAAAAGGTGTGTGTGTTTACCTTTGCTTTAAGCTGTGGGTGTAGCGTTAAGAACTTAATCCTGGTGTAGTCAATCACATTTTGGGGTAACTGCTGCACCAAATGTACTCTTAACATTTTTTTGCAGCTTCACAAACATCAGCAGTTATCATTTTTCTTACAGGATGGCAAACCAGTGAAGAAATGGGTTAATATGAGTCAGGAATTCATAAATCAGCACACAGTGGAACACAAAGGCAAACAGATTTGTAAATATTTCCTTGAAGGGAGATGTATTAAGGTAAATGTGCACTGTGTCTTGTCGGCCTGCTTCTTTGGTGTGAGGGAGGGGAGAAGATGCACTGTTCTTTTTTTACTTCAGCTGATGCAAGGAAAACTCATAGGTTGGAGCTGTGTTTTGACTTCCTCTGTTTTACTTGTTTATAGATAAATGCTAACAGGAGTGCTTGTGGAAAAATATCCCCTCTGTTACATGCTTAGGTTTATGACTGATTGTAACAAGTGATTGTGTTTGCTTGCTAATGTATGCAGCAAAAATGTCTGTGACAGTATTACAAAAATTACACTGACAGTGTCTCATATGTAATTATATAACAAGTTTTGCAAGTATGGAATCTGTAGATAGTCAATGATTTCTGAATGCAGTAGATTATTTCTGTGTTTTGTGCTACCAGTAATTTTGAATCAGTGAAGAAATTGCTTAATGATGCTGAATTATTTCTCTCTGTAAAAAGCGAGGTTGTAGTAATAGTTCCCTTGCCAAAGAATTGAAGTCATCTTCCTTCAGCCAGCAAGTGGAAGGCAACAGAAAGAAGAGAATCCTATTCAGAGCAGTCAGCTGTCAAGCAAAATCCCTAGCAAGACAGTCTGTTATTGCATTAGAACTTTGCCATTGCTTCATTTTGAAGCTAATGCTGCTGTGAAGTTGAATCCTGTGCTGTCAGAATAGTTCAGTCAGTTACAAATCACACTCCATGCTTCTCAAATAAGTGAGTGCGCCATTTATATCTAGTTTTTCTGTGCATTTCATGATAGAACATGTTCTGCTGCTTATTTGTGTTGTGAAATTAAGGATGAAAATCGGTATGCTTTTCTCCCCAAGTGAAGGGGCAAAAGAAATGAACACGTTTTGCTGGCATTCTGTATTTTAGTATCTTGTGCTCAGTGAGATGAGTATTTGCTGCCACCTTCAGTTGTAAGACAAGTAGTTGAAATAACTTTGTGTAGTTTTCTTGAAAATAATTCCAAAGAATGTACAAAAAAAACACCTCTCCAGCAGATTAACCCTAATGTACAACGTGCCAGGGTTGGCAGCTTGATGTCCTGCGTGGAAGAGTAAAATACTTTGCTTATTGGACTTCATGGTTATCTCGTGTGTTCTTAAAACAGAGTCAGATTTACTGATTAAGTGCACTGTTGTTCGTATGTGAAATAACTTTAATGAGGTATTGGTTTAAATATCTTTTTAATGCTACTTGCTAGATGGGAACAGGGAATACTGCTGGTGTAGTAAGACCAGCTTTTTTTTCTGTAACCATCAAATGTGTTATTTAGAATCCAGATTCAGCAATTGTTTCTCTGTGTCCCACTTCCCCTACTCAGATTTGTTTTAGGTGCATACTTACAATATAATCCTGTGTTAGCAATTATGAGAAGTTTAAATTCAGTGAAGGAGAATTCCTTGAGATGTGAAATTGAACTACTCAGCATTTTGGACTGATAATGTGTTTCTCTTTTTATTTATAGGGAGAGCAGTGTAAATTTGATCATGATGCAGAGATAGAGAAGAAAAAGGAAATCTGCAAGTTTTACATACAGGGTTATTGCACCAAAGGAGAGAACTGCATTTATTTGCACAATATCCTTTAAAAAAATACTTAAACTCAACCAACTGTTCATATTTACTCCTAATTCACATAAATGATTTAAGAGGGTGGCTGTTCCTCTTCTTAAAAGTCTATACCAATTTCTATGTAGATGTACTAGAGAGAAATAATTTCTTTGCTCAAATGGGAGGAGAAAATATGATGTGTTTATCCATATATTTTATATACCCTTATAGCTGTGTATTTTTAAATCTCCGCTGTGTTCTAGCTTTGTTTATTCTTTTTTATCACAGTCAAGTCAAAAACAATGTTAAGGTGGCAGCAAGATAATTATTAGTGGAATGATAAAATGAATCTAAAAGGTAAGTTGGTTGTTAGCTTTCAAAATTATTAAGACGCTGTTTTGGAAAGATTAAGTATTCCTGCAGAACTGAAGAATAATTGACAGCTGAGTTTCATACATGTGTCACAGTGCAAACTGATCATTAGCCTTTGTTGTGAGTCCTTAACATATTGCTTACATGAATTCCCTTGCAAGTTTTACCATACAGGAGCAAAATGTTATCAAGGAGATAAGTGCAAATTTTCTCACGCACCCCTGACTGCAGAAACAAAAGAGCTGCTGGATAAGGTGAGCAGTTTGCAGTCTGTAAACATGAGCTTTGTTCCCCAAAGAATGGGGGATAGTCCTGGAAATTTCCAGGGGGTTCTGGGGAAATGTGATGCTATACAAAAACAATGTTAAAACTTCCCTGTTGCTGTTTAGCACTGCAAGTCTGTGACTTGGTCCCATACAACAAATTCCCCCTTGCCACCAGTTATTTTTCTGCTGTGTTAGACTTGTTTAATTTCACAGCTTTTATTTGTAATCATTAACTATTTTTGACTCCCTTTCTGCACTCTGTAACAAGGAGTGAGACCTTTATGTTGCCTATCTTTACCTACCCAGAAGTTAGATCTCATCTGGGTGGAGAAAGGAATGAGATGCCTCTTCTGCATGGTTCGAGAAATACTGACCTTTGTGCTAAGTAGTTACTTAAGCAGTTACTATAGAATGGTCTTATCAGAAGGATGATGCAAATTTAACAATAGAAAGTATGATGAGTTCTAAAATAAGTCATTTATGTCACTTAAAGTGACCCTGAGAGAGCAGTGGACTTGGGTACAGTTGTCCACTGGTGACTATAAACTTACAAACTATTTGCTGTATTACTTTGTTGTAGGTTTTGAATAATGAGGAGGAACCACAAAATGAAGATGAGAAGGAACTGGAGGAGCTCAGAAAGCGTGGCATAGTTCCTCTCCCTAAGCCACCACCGGGTGTTGGTCTGCTGCCCACCCCAGCTGAGCAGTATCCATTTTCTGAGTCCGATATTGAGAATTATCAAGATCCTTCAGGAGACTATAAGAAAATACCATCTCTCTTTGAAATTGTTGTGAAGCCCACTGTGGATTTAGCACACAAAATTGGAAAAAAGTAGGTTTTTGCATTTTCTGCAGAATTCTCCTTAGGACGTGGCTACATAAATGCATAAAGCACTCTTTATTTCTATCAGAACTGTATACTTGTGAGTACATTGCTAAGTTAATTATCTGTTAAACACAGGCTATCAGTTATTTACTTAGTGCTCTCCTTGAAAGGATTACTTACTGAGCCTTGACCTGTCAGAAAGCTACTTCTTTGGCTCTTGTTTTGACTCTGTGCCCGCCTTGTCTGTCTCAGTTCGCAAGCTGAGCAAAGTTCAGTCTCCTCCTAAAAGCTTTATATGTTTAGCTCTTGACCAAAGACTTACTGAGATCCAATGAGAATGCACAGACATCTGTAAGAGTGAAGAGAGAGAGGAGTTAGCTAGTAGACTGTTGATCATTATAGGTGCAGAATTTGATTCATTAAGTTGTTGGTATTTTTTTTTGCTTACAGGCCACCAACCTTCTATAACAGCTCATCACCACCTAGACCACCATTTCAGGGAAATGATCCGCATTCCCAGCATATGTATAACCCAGGTTCAAGCCCAGGGCCCGGACCTGGCATGCCACAAGGACATAATGGACCACCAATGCACCCAGGTTCTCCTGGACATCATCCATGTGGAGGGCCACAAGGAATGCCGCAGAGTCCTCCTATGCAGGGTGTCCCACCAGGCTTTCTAGGACCGCAGAACCAGAGCGGCATGCCTATGCAAGGACAGCAAGGTGGTCCTCCTCTGACACCACCAGGTCTTGGTGGATCTTACAATGCTCCTGGAGTTCAAGGACATATGGTGAATATGCCAAGAGATAATCATTGTCCTCCGGGGCCGCAGTACCAGCAGATGCCTGGTGAACGACAGCCGAATATGAATTATGAGCCTATTCAGAACCCAGCTGATTTCTATGACAATTACTATTCTCATCAAGCTGTACATAACTTCCAGCCAGCTAATAACTCTGGTGGTAAGGACATTTAAGAATTGTTATTCCTTGACGTGGTGGTTTGTAGCAGTACAGCGTTGAATCATCATGGCTTCAATGCTGAGCAGTGGAAAGAATTGTAGAGAGCCACACCTCCTTTAAAATCTTCACCATATATTTATTTTCAGCTGATGCCTTCCAGTCATGCAATACATCCTATTAATTTTGCTTTATTGTGTTTTAACTGCTTTGCTGTGAAATCCTGTGCAGAGTAGATGCTGACTGCTTTGTTTTTTTTTGTACCGCAGATGGAGCGTGGCATGGAGAATTTACAGATCACCAGGCTCACCTCATGGCTCAAGAGCCTCATCAAGGTGGAAGCGAGTCAGACTGCATGGGTGGTCATATGGGCCATAAACCAGCCATTAATGTACCAGATTTTCTTCCAGCAATGCAGAAAGCCCTGTATGTAAGGCTTAGTCAGAAGCATCAAAGAGATGGAGACTCTGTCAGCAGCCAGGGTCAAAGGACAATGAGCAAAGAAGAAGGTAGAGTTAATTTTGTTCACGTTCAGAATTTATTTACTGACCATGTGTTATTCTGGAACGAATCTGTTGATTTGAATTTTCATCATGTTACCATTTGTTGTTATTGTGAGTGGACAAGTACCAAGTCAGTATTTTCAGGTCAATTTGCTTTTCTTTCCAGCTCGTTCTAGACTGGATTCTGAACTGGTTCTAGACTGGTTCTGAACGGAATGCCTCTCAGTAACCAGTCCTTCCATTTAGAGGTCTTTCAGAAAGCAGTGTAACAGGGAAATGGTCCTCCTAGCTGCCTCCTTGTGGTTGTGTCGTGTCACTCCCTGGTAGTGAGTATTTGTGTGATGCAGCTAGCACTGATCAAACTCTGCATTAGGCTGTGCATTAGGTAATGCATTACTGTGCATTAGGAATTGCTGATGTTGGTGAGTTTCATCTTCATTTCTCATTTTACTGAGCCAGAATAGACCACTCATCTTCTGTGAGTATGCAAGTTTAGATTACAGATGAGAGCATGCAGCTATGTTGTTTAGCTATATTGCTCTTCAGTAAATTGGAGAAGGTTGAGAATTCATTTAACCTTTAAATATTCATATTTCCCCCTGTTCTGAATCTTGACCTCTCCCCTAAATCTTCTAATTTGGATTGTAATGAAGCAGCAAATTCCACATTTGTAATGTACTTGTTTTTAAGATGACTGTAAGGCACTATTGTACTTTCTTTTTTTCACCCATCCTATAGAGAAGGTCATTTCATCTAGACTCTTACTGTTAGAAATTACTGTTTGGAGGTAGGTTATTGTCTTAGTTTCAACTGGGATGGAATTATTTATTCAGAGTGTCCGATATGCTGCTGTGTTTTGATTGTAGGAGAAAAACAATGTTGATAACTCACTGATGTTTGTAGCTGCTGCTAAGCAGTGTTGCACAGAGCCAAGGCCATTTGCAGCAAAGAACCCAAGGAGCTGGGAGGGGGCAGAAATAGGACAGCTGACTTAAACTGGCCAAAGGGATGTTCTGTACTGTATGGCATCATGCAGAAGGAGTTTTGAAGGGGGAAGGAATAAGTGAAGGACTGCATGGTGCTTAGCCACCCGCAGGGTTAAACCTCAACAGTTATTTACACAGATTAACGTGGAGACAGAAATGTGGAGAGAATGCAGCAGAGTTTGGGAGAATCTGAGCTAACTTGATTTTTTTGTTTGTTTGTTTGTTACTTCAGTTCTTCATTTAAATTATTTTTTGTCATATTGCAGTTGTTTTAATACAGTGAATGAGAACTTGATACCGGATGTTACAGCTCCATTTCTTCTCACTGAGAAGTTATCCCTTTATGTGAGTAAGCATGTTGTTTTATTCCCTTGTGACCATTTGTTTCCGTAATCTTCTTTCTCAGATGACAATGTCAACTGGTACTCCAGCAGTGAAGAGGAAGAGGGGAACAGTGTTAAATCAATACTGAAAACACTGAAGAAACAGAGTGAAAACTTTAGGAATCAGCAACAGCATTCCACAGAGCAGCACATGCTTGGTATTCCTACTGATCCCAGGCTGGCAAAAGATAAAGGTGCAGGGCCTCAGGCTGCTGACCCAAGGCTTAGGGCCTCGCCAAGATCAAACCCCAGAAAGCCATCGGAGTCCGCAGCCTTGGACCCCAGGCTGAGAGATCCCAGGATGCATAAAGTCAGCGATGGCGGTCATGCCAGCTCGTCTCTCGTGGGAGCAAAGTTAGATTTACACCACCCTCACACGGGTGTGAAAGTCAAGCAAAAAGGGATGGATGATGATGACGAGGATTCAGAAAGAGAACTGAGGGAACGAGCTTTTCTGATTCCGTTGGAACCTTTGCCTGGTGTAACATTAAGGGATCCCCGATCTCAGCTTAGGCAGTTCAGCCACATTAAAATGGATGTTACCCTGATGAAACCAAACTTTGCTAAGCATATTGTATGGGCGCCCGAAGACTTGCTCCCGATACCTTTGCCTAAGCCTGACCCCGTCTCTTCAATTAATTTACCTCTTCCTCCACTCATAGCTGACCAGAGGCTTAATAAACTGAGGAATCTGAAAAACGATCCCCACCCAAATGCAATGCCAGCTGACCCGAGACTAGCCGCGAAAGCAAAAAATAACTTAGTGGGCAGGAGTGGCTACTTGGATCAGTCTGTGGATTCTCATGCCAGTAGCTCCAGCAAGTTAGGAGATCCTCGATTACAAAAGAACGTTGACCCCAGGCTCCACAGACTGTCTAACACAGATACGTATCACGGAGTCGCAAAGGAGTCGCACCCTTCCAAGTTTGACCCCCGCCTCGCCAGATCCGCTGCCAGTTCATCACAGCCCTCAGAAGCTGCCACTGCTAAACCTGACCCAGATGCTCTGCCTCCGTACGCGCCCAAGCTGTCGGCGAGCGGCGTCAGGCTGGGGACTTCGGGCTCCTTACTGAGCGGTATTAGTTTGTATGATCCCCGAGATCACAGCTCGTCGTCGGACACGGCTGCAGCCAGCTCCGGGGAGAACGGAGAGAACCAGAAAAAAAGCATTTTGAAAAATTCTGCTAAAAACGAACCCAGCCTCTCGGAAGACGTATCGCTGCCCAAGCCTGCCTCCAACGTAGAAAAAAATCCCGAAGGATCAGCGGAAGCTACTTCGGATAAAGCAAACAGCAACAGTAAATCTCAGGCTAAACACTCCAGCGCTGCACCTGCAGTGCATAATCTTCCTATCCAGGCTTTATCGGGGCTGATCAGACCGCAGTACAGCGACCCGAGGCAGGTGAGACAGCCTGGACAGGTCACTCAGACCCAGGATAATGATCCGAACGGGGAGTCAGATGATAAGTCCTTAAAAGATGTTTTCAAGACTTTCGATCCGACCGCTTCACCATTTTGTTAGCAGTTGATTTTAAGTCTTTTTACTGTTGTGAATATTGCAGTTTTCTGCTGTTTTGTAACTGGTTTACCTCTTTGCTTTATTTATTTTTAAATTATAATTATCAACACTTTTCAGCTGCTAATCTCAGAACCACATGCAGTTATACAGTACGCTATAGTGTTTGCAAAGCTGTGGTATTTTCTATATAATACTTTTCCAATTTCAGGGAGACTAATAATTGACATGTAGGAAACAAACAAACAAACATGTATCGTGTTAGAGCTGATAAAAGCACTTTCATTGTAAATAAGTCATTAAGAAAGTCTGAAGACCTGTATATGTGTGAGCTGTCTCTTTCATAAACAACATTTAGATATGATTGCCACATTTGTATGATTGTATAGATACAAGCAATATTATGTACATTACTGTGAGGGACACTGTTTGACAAGGGTTGTCCGACGCATCAAGCCAAACCGACTAACTTAAGTATACAGAAATGATTTAAGAGGAAAATGTTGATCCTCCTTTTCCGATCAGTCGACGTCAGACATTGGTTTTTATCCACGCAGTCAATATTCTTAGTGTAAAAGAGACCTATATCACATATTGAGGAGTAAAAATGTCATATCTTTTAAAAGTATTTTATTCTATGCTGTATATAGAAGAAATTGTGAAGTACATAACTAGAAGAAAGTTACTGTTAAAAGTGGAGAATACCTAAGTTGTCTAATACAAAAAAGGTTTTTATTTAATTTTTTTTCACACATACACGATTCTGATTAGTGCTATAAGTTACATTGTGGTGTTCATGTATTTCAATGTATTTTTGTATTCAGCCGCTTAATTTGTATTGCTTTTTTTGTATTGATGTAACTGCAGTACTTGTATTCATTGTGTCTTTACAACATTTTTAACAAAAAAATTAAAAAGGGTACAGTAAAAGTCTGGTAATGACTGTGGTGTTGACGTGCTGCCAGCTAGCTCAGGCTTGGAGGAACAGCAGAGAGGGTGTGTGAAGGACACAAGGGATGAAGCCTGGCTTTGCACCACTCGCCAGTCGGATGGTGGTGGGTTTTTAAGCTGACCTCGTATTGAATCCGAATGGAGTTTGCTGGCTGAGTGGTCCCGAGATCAGACTTCTGCGTTGTTCTCTGACTACGATTATCATCACCGCTATGAGAAATGTCATGCATGTTCTTTAATTTTCAAAGATGTCGCATGCCGAGAGCACAACTGTCCTCGAAGCCTCTCTCGTTTTGCCTTTTGGGTTGCTTTTTCTATAGAGGAAATGTAGTTATTCCTAGCTAGCTACATTTAAAATAAAATTTTGCAGTCTGCTCAATTGCTATCTGGTTCCCGCCCACTTGGAATGTTTCTTTGCATCAAGCCTCTTCCTTGGTGGACCTTGTCCTCTTGCTCTCTGCGTGTTGGCTGGGTAGTGCTGGTGACTGGGATGTGATGGTGTTGCAAATTTAGTATTGAAGGCAGTAGTGGTTTCAGAGCAGTGAAGATGTCGTCGTCAAATTGAACTCTGACTTGTTTTCAGTGTTTGGGAAAATGAGGGTTGACGGAAAAATGCTGATGCCAGGGGCAAAATGTTACGCCTTGCATAACTTGAGATAGTTGGAGGATCTCAGGCGGTTTGCTGTTGGTCCAGGTGTGGATCCGTTTTGGAGTTGCAGATGAAAACGGGTTGTGCTTTGGTAAGGAGACCCAGAATGCTAGTTTCAAACCCAGGAGGTCGACTGCTGTGTTAGTGCCTTTAATATAACGTGGGGCTTCTTTGGGGCAAGAAGGAGGACAAGGTAAGGAGAAAATGTAATCTGAAAGGGGCTGGCTTGTCCTTGCAACTTACGGTCTCCATGTGCAACCTTCCTCCTTCCATCCATCCACGATCCTTCTGGGCCTGGCCAGCAGCTCTGTGAGGGCATCCCCAGCTGCCCGGTGCGAGTGTTCTGTGGGCTGCTTCCTCTCCTCTGCCTGTGCTCGCTTGTTTGTTTGTTGCAGATTTCTTCCTTGAGCTCGAGGTTGCTCTGGTGTGCGTGCTGCTACTGCTCCCCCTGGAAACGTGGAGAGGATTCACTGCTACAACGCAAGTACTGCCTTACCCTGTCAGCCAAGGGGAAGGTGCTGGGGGGGGGTCTGAGCCCAGCAGAGGGGCAGGAGGCTGTGTGGGGACAGTCCTGCCACATTGAGCTCAGGTCTGCTGTGAGAAATGATTGTGTATTTTGCAGGGAAAGCACTTGCTTCCATCCCTTCCTCCAGCACAGAGCAGCGTTTCCCTCGGACGCTTTCAACTCATTTCTGAGGCTGTGAAGAGCAGTAAGAGGAGCAGCCAGTATTGGGGGTCCTGGATGTCCCAGATGCCATTAGTTGCAAGGTGGGTGAGCATCAGCACTGAATGCTTTACTGTGATGGTGTGCCCTGGAATTCTGGAGAAAGGGCTCATTTCAGGCTGTAGGATCTGCTGAGTCAGGGACAGCAGGTGTGACAGCATGCTCCTGCTGGCTCTGGATTACTGAAAGAGTGAAATAATCTCTGCAATTCAGAAAGACTGAGCATTCCTAGATCAGCACCTGCTGTTGCTGCCCCGTGATAAAACTATTAATGAGGTTTCTAGCTTCCCTGTTTAGCCTGTTTAAATATTTTTCTGCCACAAAGAATATGAATCCTTCCCAATAAGTTATTTTATTGCAAAGTGCAGAACGTTTAATTACATGCCTCCTTTGCATGTCAGAAGTCAGAGACCCCATTCCTTAGTCCTCCTCTTCTTTCCTCAGGGTTTTGTAGTACCGTGGCTGGTGTTACTGTAGAAGAAAAGGTGAGGGTTGCTGAGAGTGCCCTTCAGCTCTCCTTGTGGGGTGGTGTCTGTTAGCATCGTGCAATACTGCTAGAGAAAGACCTCCCAGCTCTGAGGCTTTCATCTGGAGGATGAGCAACACCCTCTGATCTGATCCTACCGACCACGTTTGCTGCTGCTGTTACATGTGTTCCTGCATCCTTCTGTTTGCAGCTGGAGAGCACAAAACCTGGCACTTCTTGACGCAGTGAAGGTACCTCATGAAACGGCGTCTTCCATTCATCAGCATTTCAGAAGCCTCCCTGCCGCAGAGCCCCGGCTGTCTGCATCTGGAAGGTTGGGCAGCAGAAATCCCTTCCTGTTTCTAGAGGTGGCAGCCCATAATTGCACGTCCCTTCATAGATTTGGGACACTTGGGGGTACCTCCGATCGGAGGCGCCTGTCCCCGCACCATGGCTGTGAGTGTGGGCTCAGCCCTCGCCTGGCTCTTGCGGAGGCCTAATTCATCCCTGTCTGAGTTTAAGCACTGCTTGGCTCTGTGCCACAACAGGTTTTTCCTCCACTCGGTGCAAAAAGCAGCTGCTGCTGCTTCTTCAGAGTCAGGAGCTGGCTGTCGCAAGCCCTGTTGGAAGGAGGCAAATATTTACGTGCTTGAAAACATTAAGACAAATTATATATGTCAGAACGTGATGGCGTCTGTACGAGTGATGTGATGTTTGATGTGATGTTTCTATTAGTTAATGCTTAAAAAAATTATTCGGATGCTTAAAAACCTGCTTACAGAGGGAGAAAAATAAGGCTGTCTTTGTCAGTAAGTGGGCCCATACATTTTGAAAGGGGAGCAGCTGGGCCATAAAGGACTTCATAATCTGGACAGAGGTAAAAGAATGGCTCTTTACATCATGCTGCCAGTAGGTAACCCAGACAGTACATTTTAAACAGCAAAGGTAATGATGTACAGGAGGAGCTTTCCCGTGTTTTTTGCTGATTGTCCATCAACCAAGATTCTAATCAAAACCCTGTCAAAAAGACACGGAGCTCAGCAGAGGTTGTAGGGCTATGTAGGAGATTAAGGCACACAATGAAAAACTGCACCGGCGCAGAGTGCAGTTGTATTTGTGCTTGTTTTTGAAGTGCTTTCACATCAAGTCTGCTCTCACAAACTATTTACAATCGGATCAGTCAGCCGTTGCTGGCAGCTGCAAGGCAGGCTCTTGGGAGTTCTGATCAAAGCCTATCTAGAGACAACACGAAGGCTGAGACTGACATGGACTATTTCCAAATAAAGGCCTCCAATGAGGTGCTGCCACTCTCCAAATATGAAATGGGAAATGGACCAGCTAAAGATGACTTAAAAGTTGGTAGCAGTGATGGAGCAGATTCAGTGCCTGGAAAAAGTGCAGAGGAGGCTTTGGAAACAAAGCAGAAAGGCATAAAACAAACATAGCAGTAGGAATCATGACTCCTAGCTGTGGCTGACAGAGGTCCCACAGCAGCCAGCTTCTGCATCTCCACAACCAGATGTGGCTGGAGGAGCTCCCCCATAGCACAAGCTCGCATTGCAAAACCTATTCAGTGTTATCAGCATTAACTTACTTTGATGCATGCTGCCTCGGTTGCCTTCAGAACATGTAAAACTGCTTGAATTAGGTTCTGCGCGTTGCTCACGAGCAGCTCAGAAGAGGACTTGCTCTCAGCAGTGACTGCTTTTACCCTTAAAGACACGTTGAAACATTTTACTGGAAGAGCATGGAAGCGTGCAGCTCTCTGCCACCAGGTAGTCCAAAGCCAGAGGCAGCATCCCCTGCACTGCTGTACTTTTCCAGGGGAACTGAGGCAGGCAAATGGGAGAAAAGTGCTGCTGGCAGCAGCAGAAAGAGAAGAGCCTGCTGAACTGTAACTGAGCTCTAAGCGCTGCACAGATCCAACACAGACCTCTGGGGATCGCTGTGCACGTACGTCTCTTTGAGCCTCGGGAGGCTCCTTGTTAGCTGCAACTCACCTGGCCACGATGGCGAGCTGGCTGCTGATGGTGTGGGTCTGCTCTGTGGCACACAGCAGCTCTGCAGAACATCTCTTGTCCAGGCACATCTTTGCAATGATGCGGCCGAACGTAACAACTGCCTGCCCATCAGAAGCTATTTGCCTAGCGCAGGCGACGAGCTGCTCCTTGCTCTAAAACAGAATGGAAATGCGATGGGGAGGAGGAAAAATAAACATCTTTCCTGTAAGATGGGAGCATCCAGAAAGGCCAGGTGTATTGTGAAATGAAGAATGGACTAGTCACGAGACTTGCATCTCCTTTCAGGAAAGTAATTCCTGAAATTACTGGGGCAAATGCACAGTGCCACATCCAGTAGGATGGGATACCATGGGTTTTTCAGCAGGCACTGGGTATTTGGGTATCTTCTCTAGAAGGCACCTTTATACCTACAAAAGTGAGGAAGTGGAGGGGGTGAGAAACTCCATACCGTGATGGGACCCTTCTTCTTCAGGAACTGAGTCATGTGAAGCATCCTTACTGCCATGTCTTCGGTCATCTGGGACATCCTGCTGGCACCTCCCTGCATTCTCTCACTGTCTTCTCTCTCTTGCTTCCCAGGGCTGCTTGCAAAGAAGGTACTGAGAGGAGCGTTCCCTTGCTGTCAAGACAACAACTGAACAGTTAAAAGTCTAGAGTATGCAGATGGTATCAATACTGAGAAGTTCCTCCTGCCTGCATGTTTCTGAAGCAGTCTTTGGTGAGTAAAGAGGTGGGGTGGCTGCCTGCAACCTTGCTGAGGCTACTCTGCCTTCCTGAACAGTTTTTTTTTTCTCTTGTGTCTTCACTCACAATAGGATTATTTAGTCCAAATGCCCCATGCCATTGTCTGGAGCTATCTCCAAACGGGTGGTAACTGTAGCGTAAGTTGGCAGCGCCCGTAGTTGAGAAGTGCAGTGAAGGACTCTTAAACTGCTCTGCAGAGTGATTTGGATCGTGTTGCTGAAGCCTTTGCCAGCTCCTGGCAACTGGCAGCAATTGTGGGAGCAGGGTGGCTGCTACTCCTGAGGAAAGCTCACTGAGAGGTGAGGAGCTGAGCAGAAGGAGTATTTTAGGATAAAGAAAGGGCAGTACAGTTCCCTGCTCCTTAGGAACAGTGTTTTGGAGATGGATTTATCTGTGCAAAGGTCTCTATCGGGTCAGATATCCAGAGCTCAGTCGCATGGGGCACCCAGCAGCTTGATCTAACAAAGAAATTGGCTCTGTCGTGGGCAGGGGTTGGACTGTTGATTTCCAGGAGATCCCTGCTAACCTCAGTTATTCTCATACTGCACGGTATTCATGCACTGCACTGCACTAAAAGATAATGGGGGAAAAAATTACCGTACCGTTTCATGTGCCTCTCTGACAGCTCTGCTTGCTTGTCCATTCCTGCTCAGGCAAGTTTCTGCTGACTTGGTAGGCCTCAGAGCATCAAGCTCTCGGGCTGGGGGGAGCTTGGCTGTGCTGCTGCACTCTTTTGGAGAGCACTGGTCCCCCACGTTTTGCAGGTGTTGTCTCATGAGTTCCAGGATGTGTCCATTGATGCCACGGACAGCCTGAAGCTGCGTGGCAAGGTAGTGTGCTTTAGCTGACCAGTACCATACGATGCTGTCTAGGTGGAGGTGCCTTTTGTCCTGCTGGCTTTGGAAGAGCTGGCTGGCACTGTCCACTGCATCAGATGTGAGGACCAGGAGGTGGTCTGCAACGGAGAGCAGGTCTGCCCGTGACTGCAGTTGAGCGGTGGTCTCCAGGACATCTTGGAGGGTGGCTCTGACCCACTGAATGTTGGCCATGAGCTGACCTGCTTTCTCTTTAAAAGCTTTTTGGCTCGTCTCCCTGCACTCTTTGGGGAAGAAAGACAGGGCTGGTCCAACCACATCTCGGATGACTTGTAGGTGTTCGGTGTTGGTCTTCTCCAGGTGGAGCAGTAATGCCTTGGCCTTGAGGGCCAAGTCTCTCTGCAGGAGCTCAAAGCGGATGTACAAGCTGGCAGAAGGCAGAGGAGAGACCAACAGGGTATTGGAGGCATCCAGCAGTGCTTCCATCAGCACCTTTATCTCTTCCCTGAGGGTGAGGATTTCATGGCGACCACAGTCTTCAGGGCAAGTGAAGTAAGAGAGCCGGGCAGCTTCCTGCAGCCTCAGGGAGATCTCAGACACAGCAGCCAAGAGGCTCTGCGAACAAAGCTTGTTGTCCATGGTGCTTCTTAGCTCCCTCAGGAACAGGATGTCTCTGCCTATGAACTGATCCACAGCACCCAGAAGCACATGCATGCTGATAGCCCAGTGGACACAGCGCAGCTCCAGGCTGGCCTCTCCCAGCTTGCAGGAGCCCTTGAAGGACGTTGCTTTCTCAAGTAACACCTTGGTGTTCATCTGAGCATGTGAAAATTTGGCTTGGACCTGTAGAAAGTTTTCCCAGACATCAGGACAAATGGGATTCTGCTTATTACAGGCCATGCTTGCAATGTCCTCTGCTATCTGAACCGCTCCCGCTAAACCCATCATGGTCTCATCCAAAGCCTGTTTGCTGCTCATAAAGTCAGCGGCCAAGATAAAACCAAGCACTTGCTGAGACAGACTGTACCAAGAGCCTGCCATGGTTGCCAGGCACTCTTTGGTCTCACAGATGGTTTCTGAGAGGGAAAGTGCAGTTTGGAGAAGTCTGCCTTGATGCTGGAGCTGCCCTGGGGCTGTTGCCCTGGCCAAGCTAATAACACGTGGTGTCAGTAAGGTAATCTTCTGGTACTGCCCCAGCATCTCCATCTGGGGAGAGGCAGCGACAGGCAGTGCTTCCTTTGCTGCATTGATACAGCAGTTAGAGACTTCGAGCAAGGCCGAGCAGGCAGCATCCACAGCTGCTGTATCATGGGCTCTTGTAGCTGCTAGGAGTGCTGTAATGACGGGGTGCATTTCTCCTTTCCTTGGAACAATATCTGGGTGTGAGTTACCTGCTTGTGGAGACGGATGACTTAAGACATCTTCTTGCAGTTTAGCTTGACTGGTAACGTTTCTTAACCCAGCATAGGATGAGATGAGTTCAAGCTCCTTCGCAACGTCAGCTGTCCGTATTTGTTCCCGGAGTGGGCTGAGGATATCTGGGTGGTTGGACCCATCAAGCCCCTCCTGAATGCAGCGAGCAGTATCCATCAGGCAGCTCAGTGTCTTTGAAAAGACATCCCTAGTTTGGAGGCAAGAGCATCTCTCCGTGCAAAGGGCCGTGGCTGCTTTCAGCTCAAGGATGGACTTGGCCAGCTGCTCAATCCAAACCAACAAGCCGTTCCTGAAAATGGGGTCTGTTGCTCTATCCACATACCTGGCGGCAGCTTCAGCGACCCACCGAGCCCAAGCGGTGAGGCTGGTAGCATGCTTAGAGAGCCTTTCGGGGTCCTGACTTTGCAGGGCCTTGTCACACCATTCCTTGTGCTTGGCCATTTCCTGGATGGACAGCTTCAGGAATTCATGCATGCTGACTGTCTCTTCGAAACACTGCAAGAGGCTTTCTGTTGTCCCAGCCCATGCGTGGTACAAGGATTGCAGCTGCTGAGCAGTGCTCGTATGGGCTGGATTTCTGCTCATTTCTGTGAGCGCTGGAGGGAGACTGGCAAGGAGGCTCTTTAAGTACTCTAAACAGTCGTGGATTTCTCTAGCAGTTTGGGTTTTGGTGCACCTGGCCAGGACAAAGTCTGCCACTCTGAGCATCTGCTGGGCATGTGCAAAAAAGGTGGCAGTGAGGGGCTGAAGCTTCTTCAGTAATCCTCCCTGCCCTGCTGGAAAACACCCTGTACCTGCAAGGATAAAAGCTTCCTCTACTAACTGCCTCAAGGGCTCCTTGGCCTCAGAGAAGGCATTGAGGATTTGGTGCAGAGTAGCGTTGAGCGCAGCCTTGTCGAGGTCCTCCACCTCCTTTCCCATGGCGTGACACTTCTCCTGCAGGCTGCTTTCTTCCCAGCTTGGCCTTGTCCATCCCTCCTGCTGACTTATGTGGCAGCAAATGCTCTTTCTGAGCCGTAGGAGAACACAGCAACGTTTTACCAGATCCTGCTTCAGATCTGCCCTGCACATCTCTGCTAGAAGCATGCAGTAGAAAACTACGGCTTCCACGTGAGTGCTGAACTCGCTGTCAGAGAGGTGCACTGGGTCTGGGTGGTAGAGGAGGGCCTGCAGCCTATGCACATGATGGGAGAAGGTCCCGTGTCTGTCCTGAAGCTCCTTGCTGCCCGTGCTGTCAACAAGCAAGGAAACAAGCTCTTGGATGGTCCTCTCCATCAGCTGGAAAGCATCGTTTTTGGAAAAGTTGACTTGTTGAGCCCAGGAGCATTTAAGGTGGCTGTGCTTGGATTCATGGAGCAAAGGAACGCACTTCTGAAGGAGCTGCAAAGTCTGGGCCAGGCTGGTCCGTCGAGGGGAATCTTGGAGTTCCTCGAGGTGCTGTGCTGTCAGATTGCTCAGCAGAAGCAAAGCCTTGGAAAAGTCCTGAAAAGCAGCCAGCAGTCCTGGCACGTCCTCTGTATCCCGCAGCGTGCCCAGGCACTCCAACAGCCAGCTGGCAGCCTCCATTATCCTCCTTGCCCCGGCAGCACCTTCGATCTGAAGGATCTAGCACAGCAGAAAGTACAGTCAGCCTGGCTAAGGTTATGCATCACTGTTGCATCCCTCTGGAAACGATACTGTATCTGCTGTTTGGAAAGAAAAGAGGTGTGTTTCGCCCAGCAGGTCTGTCCTAGTGAGCACACAGGGAATCCTAGCATTATCAAGGTCGGAAGAGACCAGTAGGATCACCCAGTCCAACCCCAGCCCACCGTGCCCACTGCCCACCTCCCTCAGTGCCACATCCCCACAGCTCTGGGACACCTCCAGGTGACCCCACCACTCCCTGGGCAGCTGTGCCACTGCCCTGCTCTTTGGGAGGAGGAATTGTTCCTAATGCCCATCCTGAACTACAACCTGGTGCAACTTGAGGCCATCCCCTCTCATTCTATTGGACAAAATTGCTCCATCTAATGCTCCCCAGCCCATCCCAGCAGAGGGGCCATCTCATCCCTCCTCCAGCTGCATCCTCCCCACCACTCCCTTCAGCCCCATCCCCTCTGGCATTACCTTCACAGTCTCTATTAGGATGCCCTTTGCTGCTGCAGCCAGCACCTCCCTGTGGCTAGGGCTGTCCGGCTGTCCCTGCAGCTGGTGGGCTGCCTGCAACACGTGCTTCCCTGCCAGCACAAGGGACTCGGCTGTGAGATGTGTCTCCTCCTGGTATGCCTTGTCACTGGACTGCTCAGCCAATCTGGAAGAAAAGGCATGAGGCTCAGCTCATCCCCATCCCATATGTACCACCCACCACCCAGCAAAATTACCTTCTTGCAGCAGAAGCGAGTTCATCAGTGGCTTTGGCTAATTTTTCTGCACTCTCCTTTATGTTAGGTAAGGTCTGACACGTTCCGTCTTCTTGTTCCAGGACAAGCATTAGATGACAGAGCTCTGCAGCCATGGGGCAAAGGATCCTCTGGATAGCTTTGTTTTCTATCTGTATTCCAAGATCATAGAGATAAAAAGGCTCCATTGTGTCCTGCCTGGAAAAAAGGAAATAAAACCGGGGATGGTTTGGGATCCTTCGCAGTGTGTGATGGTGATCAGTTTCAGCAGCAACCTTGGGCTGGAGGAAACCCTAGAAGCCATTGGAGCATTGAATGCAGCACCAACCTGCAGGAGGGAAGGCGTTGTGCTGCTCAGGCTGTGTGAGTAACCCAGAGCACCCCAGCCCCTCTGTAAGTGGAGCCTGTGTGTGTGCATCCCACTGGCACCTGAGGTGCTGCAGTGCTGACGGCTCAGCTCTTAGCAGCTCCCGTTGCAGCTGGTGTTATGTGAGCCTGGGTGGCACAGTGATCACCTGGCCTGGCCCCTGCTCCTCCCTGGCATTGAATTCTGCCCCTGCAGAGAGCTCTGGCTGATCCAAAGCCACGTGGGCAAATTAATTATTGATTGATTAATTCCCGCTGTGGATGCTTTGAAAAACGCAGGTCTGAAGGGCAGGTTTTGGAGCTGCTGGTCAAAAAGGGGTGTGCCTTTAGCTGGGGAGTTGAAAGAATGATTTTCTGGCCTTGCCGATCCACTGCGATGTCATCACCTTTATCACCGTGCAGAGCTGTGCTTTGGGGAGGAGGCTGTGCAATCCGTGCGTCCCCATGGAGCAGCGGTGACAGTGTGATGTGACACCTGGAGCCGGGCACACCGGGAGCTGCAGTCTGAACGCACACAGCCTGGCTCCTCTTGGGGCTTTGGAAGCAGCAGCTGTGGCTCCTGGGCCTTTTGGCAATGGGTGAGCTCCCCCCCCCCGGCAGCTCTAACCCCCACCACCCAGACCATGAGCCTGTGTTGCTGTGTTTGCGTGCGGCCCAGCGCATCTTGGACAAGCACTGCAGTGACAGTGCTGGCATCCAGCACACCATGAGGGTGCTGGTGTGCCAAGCTGCTTTGCCAAGAAGGAGAAATTCATGTCTAGTTTGAGGAAGGAGACAGAAAATGGGCAAGCTCGCTGCCTCTTCTGGCTTTTCCTGTACTCATTCACTGATGGAGGACAGCTGCGGGGAGACCCTTCTGCTGGGAGCCGAGGCTTTGGCCCCGCGGGGAGAACCCTACAACCGGCTCCTCCCTCGTCTTTACGGTGGGCGTCGTGGCCCGGCTGCATCCCGTGCGTCCTGCGAGGAGCATCCACCGCGTGCCTTCTGCGGGGGTGGCTTTGGGACGCATCACCCGCAGCCCGCGGCCGTGCGCTGCGTGCGCGCATCGTGCAGTGCGCGCCGTGCCCCGCCTCTGTGCGCGCACCCGGAGGAGGAAGAGGAGGAGGAGGAGGAGGAAGAGGAGGCGGCTCCGGGCCTGGCCGATCGCTGCCGCGATGGACAGCTCGGGGAAGGAGCGGGAGGCCGTGCAGCTGATGGCCGAAGCCGAGAAGAGGGTGAAAGGCTCGCATTCCTTCCTGCGGGGGCTCTTCGGGTGAGCGAATTGGGGGGGGGGGTTTGCAAAAAGAAAAAAAAGAAAAAGGGGCTTCAAAATAACGGGATGGTGCGGTGCGCAGGGGGTGGGAGGGGGGGTTGTAAAAGGGAGATGCGATGGGGTGGGGTTGCAAAAAGGGGAAAATTGCAGAAGTGGGGTGCGCGACGTGCAGTGGGGTTGCATAAAGGGGATTGCGCGGCCCGGATGACACCCCCGCCCCATAGGCAGAGCAGGGGGTGGCGGTCACACTGGGGCGCTGTGGATGTGGCCGCATGGCAAAGCCCGTCTGTGTTTTGCTGAATAATTGCTGGCACGGCGCGGGGAGCGGAGCCCTGAGAGCCGCGGTGCCCGCAGGGTGCTGTGAGCAGCGCTGTTTGGGCACTGAAACCCGCCGGCAAAAAGGCAAAACAAGTGGCTTCATGCACTCTCCTGCTCTCGTCCAGGGGTAACACCAGAGTGGAGGAGGCCTGTGAGATGTACACCCGGGCTGCAAACATGTTCAAGATTGCCAAAAATTGGAGCGGTGAGTGCGGCCGAGTATTTGTGCTGTTAAATGGGCCCGTCTGGGGACAGCTTACCACACTAAACTGGAGCTTTAGCAGCCCGCAGGGTGCTGAATTTATGGGAGGAGGTTTGCACGGAGCCCAGCATCGCTGTGCTGACCTGGGTCAGAAATACCTTTGGGGCTGTTGCATCTCTAAAGCTTTCCCGGTGCTGGGGAGCGCCGGGTGGTTGGCTGTTTGCCCGCAATTCTTCTCTCTCTGTTGGATACAGTGGGTGCTGTGCTTCTGTTCCAGCTGCAGGGAACGCCTTCTGCCAGGCGGCCAAGCTGCACATGCAACTGCAGAGCAAGCACGACTCGGCCACCAGCTTTGTGGATGCTGGGAACGCCTACAAAAAAGCAGACCCACAAGGTACAGGGGACAAAATCCGGGATTGTTTTGTGCAAATCTTCTTAGCGGCGTAGGAGCGCAGCGCCGGGGCTTTCGGAGTCAGCTGGTCTGTGTGCCTGGAGAGAGTCTGTGCAGCCTGCTGGGGATTACTGGCATTTCTTCCTTGTGCCACTTCTTGATACGAGAGAGATGCTTTCCTTTGCTTGGATGTGGCTTGTCCTGATAGCTGTGTCACCTCTTGGTGTTGGGGCTTTTGTGGCACAGTAGAGGTGGGCTCAGTGGGTAGATTTTCCAGAAGCTTGGGGCCTGGGGCCTTCAGCCCCATGGACATCCATCCAGATGTGCCCTCAGCTGGTCCATGTCTGTCAGTTGTGTTTTCTTTTGGGGGGGGGAGGTCTTGAAACGGGCGCTCCGGTGCGCCAGCTGACTTTGTGTTGTTTTTCTGAACACACATGCTGCAGAGGCCATCAACTGCTTAAATGCAGCTATCGATATCTACACCGACATGGTAAGAGGCTGCGCCGCCAGCTGGGAATGGGGCTGAGCTGTGTGTCCAAGGCACGGCCACTGTGCCCTCGTTATGACCGTGTGCCAGGCAGGGAGACCTCCCCTCACAGACCTCTGTCCTCCCCAGGGGCGGTTCACCATCGCAGCCAAGCACCACATCACCATCGCGGAGATCTACGAGTCCGAGCTGGTTGACATCGAGAAGGTGAGGGTGCTGGGCCCTTTGTTAGCTGCTGTGGGGCACTGAGATCCCACAGCAACAACGTCACCTTTATGAAACACGCTTTGGAGTTTGGGACCGCTAACGAGCATCTGAGCAAATATTCAAGGGCAACGCTGTGTTGGAAGTTTGCTGGGTGCCCGTCTTGACCCACAGCCCCGCAGCGTGCCGTCATCTCACTCCTTTCATCTGCAGAGCAGAAAAGCTCTTCTGAGCGTGGTCGCTGTGCACTGATCTAACCCAAACCCCCACTTCAGAAGCAGTGTTCAAGTGTAACATTTCTGTCCCCAGGCGATCGCGCACTACGAGCAGGCTGCAGACTATTACAAAGGAGAAGAGTCCAACAGGCAAGTGGGCTTTGGGATGTCATCCCTTCCAGGGGGTTGGAAATGGGGACTTGCCCTAGATTGTATACGTGCTCATGCTCCTCGCCCAGCAGGCTCTTCTAAAACATCCTTTGGTAGGATGCCCAAATCCTACGTGGTTATTTTAAGCTTAGCAGGTGCCCGTGCGTCATGCCAGTTGGGTTTCTAAAGAATGCTCAGATTTCTGTGCAGGGTTCTTATGCTGCAAGCAGACTTGTCTGGGTTGGGATGCCTGTTCTCGGTGCACAGAAAGCACAAAGAGATGAGCGATGTCTGACACTTGGTCAGGCTGGAGGTCTTTGTGCTTCTCCCTGGGTGTTAGCTAGTAGCCTGCTTTGTAGCTCGTGGGTCCCACTGTTCTATGCAGCAAGTCGGGGAGGGGATGCATGCAGGTGCTTGCAGGTGGCATGGATGTTCTCCCCCATCACTCACTTCCTGGTATGGATTGCAGCTCAGCCAACAAATGTCTGCTGAAGGTGGCTGCCTACGCCGCGCAGCTGGAGCAGTACCAGAAGGCAATAGAAATCTACGAGCAGGTGAGGCAGGGGCAGCCTGTCCTTCTGTGCCTGCAGGCACCACCGCCTGGGCTGGCACCGGGATGGCTGCTGGGATTGCCCTGGTGGGCCTCAGTTACAGAAATCTGAGGGTGGGGGTGGGTTTTCCTCTTTGGTTTCTCTCCAAAAAGCTGTCTGGCTGCCCCATCACTGTTTGCACAGACACTGGCATTTGTCACAGCCTTTATCTGCAGACACTTGGGTGGTGCTGTGTGTAGTTTTAATCAGGTGTCATGCTTTTAATTCATTCCTAATGATACAGATTTCTTTCCCAACTCCAATAATTCCTTTTTACACCTAGGTTGGAACAAACACGATGGATAATCCTTTGCTGAAGTACAGCGCAAAGGAGTATTTCTTCAAAGCTGCTCTGTGTCACTTCATTGTGGATGAGCTGAACGCTAAGGTCAGTGGGCACAGAGTGGTTGCCCCAACTTCCTGCAGCCATGCTGACCAACCCTTGCCAGCAGGGAGATGTTTTTGCAGGCACAGGGCTCTGGTGGCTGGTAAGTGGGCTTGTAGCTGGTGCTGTCACCTGCTGGTGGCTGAATCACCACTAGACTCCAGCGTAAGCAGAACGAAGGGTGAACTGCAGCGCATCCAGAGTGATGCTCGGGGGTAAATCGGGGCACGTGCTGCTGCAGTGTCTAATGCAGAGTTTTCTGCTTCCTGCCCTGCCTGTGTTCTGGCTGTGTCTGCTTGGTTCTTGCTGAGTGATACCTCAAGCCACGGCTGGCTCTGAGCGGGCTGAGGCCAGATCTGGCCCTGCCTATTCATTTCCCCCTGCTTATGCGTTTGCTGTGAATGTTTTCTTGAGTTTTCTGGGTGGTTTTAGGACTAGAAGAGAAAAAACTGAAATAAAAAGTGAGGAATTTTGTGTGAAAAGAGCTTGAGGGTGTGCTTCTCTCTTTCAGCTCGCGCTTGAGAAATACGAAGAAATGTTCCCAGCGTTCACAGATTCACGGGAATGCAAGCTATTGAAAGTAAGTAAAGCCAGTATTAAAATAACATGCTCACATTTAGGAATGCAAACTGCCCTTTGCTTTGTGCTTTTTCGCCTTGCCATGGGTTCGGCCTCCTTCTCAAAACGCCTTAAGGGACATCAGACTCGCTCTGCATTGGGTTCAGACCAAGCGGGTGGGAGTAGCAGCAGCAGAAAGATGATCACTGTGGTTAACTTGAACAAATCTGGGTTTGTGGTGGTGGCAAAGGTCCCCCCTCACGGAGGGACTCGCAGTGTTGTCTGACTTGTAATGCTGTTCTCCTAGAAACTGCTGGAAGCCCACGAGGAGCAGAACTCTGAGGCGTACACCGAGGCAGTAAGTACCACCAGTCTGTGCGTTTCTGCCTGGGGCTCTTTGAGGCAGCCTCCCTTTTTCTCTCCCTAACAGAGGCCTTTTCTGCCTCGGGAAGAGCTGAAGCTTTCAAAGATTACACTTCAAGAGATGCACAGTGCTCGTTTTGCAGCTGCTTTCTGACTGCTTTTTTCTTTCCCTTTAATAGGTGAAAGAATTCGATTCCATCTCGCGGTTGGATCAGTGGCTCACAACCATGTTGCTTCGCATCAAGAAGTCAATTCAAGGAGAAGGGGACGGGGACCTGAAGTGAATTGTTCGTGGTGTTTGTGGCATGCAGCCTAAGTCATTTGTTCTCGTGTTACAGCCAAGGACCACTCCAGGATACGTGATAAAATATCTAGCTTTATTTTGTTGCTTCTAAGTCCAAACGACGGTGTGTTTCTTTAGTACCCTGCTCTTTGTTGTGGCAATGTGGGTAGATGAGAAGCGATGCTCTGGGTATCACTGGCAGATTTTTCTAAGGTGAGAGGAACACTTCTGGCAGAAATCTTTGTGTTTTTTGTTATTGATGAGCCCAAAGTTTGCACTTGGAACTCCTTTTTTCTCTTCCTGTTCCATCTTAAGGTTCAGTACCGTTGAGTTGAGCATGTAAATATTTGTCCGTGCCAGTGCAGTACAAATAATAGATGCTGATCTGCTGCTGTATCGTTGTTTCCTGTTTTTTAAATGGACCTCTGCCAGATGCTTTTTAAATGGTGCTAGTGAAAGGCTTTGTGACTCTTTGGCACAGGAAACACAAGCGTGTGTGCATCTCTACACACATGTATATCTACACAGAGATACACGTGTGCACGTATACACGCAGGCTGCACAGTGGCCTCGTGCTGGAAGCATTGCACATCAGAGGACAGACCTAGTTAACCGTGTATTTTGTATTTAAGATCTAAATATAAAATGTAAGGCTCTTCTCTATTTTCTTGGATCTATTTTTCCACTTTATTTTGTGGCACAGCCCCCAACCCCGCTGCCCTAAGATGACTTGACCCACGTAATAATATATTTTTCTAACTTCCCATTTAAATCAGCTCCTGTTGCTGTCTCCTGCAGGTCTTTTGTGCGTGCCAGGCACTACCTGTGTTAGCTTCTGTCCCTTTTGCTGTTGGCTCAGCTGCCTCGTTGTGACATGCAGAGGCATTGGCAGAGGCTTGGCACTGAGCAGGACCCTTAGGTGTCTGGGTGACAGATGGATGGAGCGTGCTTTGAAGAGGTGTAGGCGCTTTAGAAATCCTCCTTGTCGTTTTAGAGATGTTTCAAAATGTCTGCAACCAAAGCTCCTCTGTGCAACATGTTGCTTGACTAGGGATGATGAAGCTACCTACAGCCCAGCGTGCACTGACAGACCTGTGAGCCTATGCAGTCTGGCAGCAGTTGTCACTTGGCATTTCTCTGCAGTGGAGTGAGATGCTAAGAATGGAAACGTAGCTGCTTTGTTTGGCAGCAGTGGTGGTGGTGGCAGCTCTGGTGGGCGCTGCTGCAGTTTGGACTCTTGTCTTTTGTTCCTCTTGCTGGAAGGATTGTGTCTGCTCCTGTCCTGGCAGCCCACATGTTGGCTTTCACTGCTCTTTGGTTTTAATCTAGATGTTTATTGGAGTAGAAAACCATTGGAGTGACAGACTGACCTAAAAGGGTGCAGGAGTTGTGAAGCAGTACTGTTATTTCCCGCTTACTCAAGCATAAAAAAGAAAACAAAAATCACTGCTGGTACACACGTTTGTTTTTTTTCTCTTTTCTCTACAGTCACTTATTCTTCATAGATTGTTCTATGCATCAGAACATGAAAGGTGAAGCCCAGGAGCTGTTCAGGTCTAGGGTGAGTCCATTAAGCTGGGAAGATGCTCAGTCACCCACATAACTTCAGTTTCTTTACTTCTCAGATGTGTTTGTAAGGCCAGAGTTTGGCTGCAACAAATCTATCACTGCAGCCTAGCCCACCTCACTTCACATCTGTCTGGCTGTCGCATGGCCTTACCAAAGAAAGTCTTTGAATTGCATTTGTGGGCCTGTTCTGTCTTCACCAGAGATGCTCAGCCCATCAAAAACACAAACTAATGAGTGTTTTTCCCAGCCTGGCCTGGGGCTGTACCAGCATCCTCCATGTGTTCTGTGCCCAAAAATACTGGGCTTGGGCCTAGGACACAGCTAGTGTGGTAGGCAGGTAGACAAGCTCAGAGCAAAAGTTGGATTTGGTTGCAGGTTATGGTCTCATTTTGTACAAGAGGGCATAAAGATGAACTGCTGCTGAACTTAGCCAGGTTTGGAACCACTCTGGTTTAATTTGTCTTTTTGCTAAGCATAGGCATAGCCTGCAGAGGGATTTGTCTTGACTTGGCTCCAGCACCTTAGCTACCCTGCTGAGGGGAGGTTTTACTTCTGTTAATGTCACACAGAACCCAGGTGAGTATTTTATGCCTTTTTTGTTGGTTTGTTTTTCCAATTGTCAGTATTGTGCACAGCTGTGATAAGATGCTTCTGTTGCTGGTGGAGCAGAAGACCGTACCCATAGGGTTATGTGGTCTGTTACTGTGCTCTGGAGTAAATATCATTAAAATACAAATGTTAGTTCTGTATAAATAGGCTACAGCATGACCTCCAGTGTATCAGTCGTAAATTGTTAACAGTTTTAAAATGACAATCTGCCACTCTGCTGTCTTTTTCCCCTCAGTACACATACTATGAAAACTTATTAATGAAATGGCCTTAGCAAGAATATGATGTCTTGTGTGAATCTGTACATTAATAAAGTGAAAATCATGAACGTACAGAGCAAGCAATGTTCTTTATGGGAAAATACACAAGGCAGGGGAGCATCCATCTTAATATTTCGGTCTTTTAATAAGAATGGTTCATACACATAATCACATCTGTCCATTCATGGACAGATGGACATTCATGGAGTACAAAAGCTTCCCTGGCTACAGGTACTAATGCTCAGATTTACTTAGATATATCTACAAACTCTTTACATTGGTCACTGGGAATACTGAGTTTCAACAGGACGTCGTGCTTGAATAAATATTTCAAATATAAGCTCTTGGAATGTTCACTTTAAAAAAAAAAAATCCCTTTCTCTAGATTAAGTTATGATTCTATGGAAACATATCAGACATCCCTTTAAGATTCAAAAATAGCTCTGTGCCACAGTTTGGGTATCTTTATTGCTTTGCCAACCCCTAAGCCTTAGAATAAGCCCTAACCAGGCTCGATTGTGCTTACCTTTGCACTAATGCAATCTTTCAGTTTTTCCTCACAGCTTCAGATGAGAAAGCTTCTGTGGAAATACTATATTAATATTAAAATAAAGAGAAACAGAAAAGCAAAACCGAGAAGTAAATTAGGTGAGCTCCAGGTTTTTAACATGTTGACACTGGGAATCTGGTCTTAGATGGAAGAATTAATGGTGCGGGCAAATTGCTTTTGATTCACTGCTGCTTCCAAAAACCAGTCAGCCCAGTCAGAGTTGTCACTTGGTACTTTCTCAGTGGCACCTATTTCAAAGCTACAAGTACAGTACCCTACTCTTCCCCTGTACTCCAGGGAGCTTAATCTGAAGCCAAAGTAATGTTTTCATTTCAGTTCAGCTTCTGTGTTAGCAAAGATGCTCAAGTGCAGGAAACACAGCGTGCTTACCCTGGGCACGGACTCTCAGACTTTCCCAGCTACTGGCCATGATGGAAAAGAACAAGGGGATTCAGTCCCTGTAAGACTGACTTAATTTAAAAGGAGGGCTGTGGAACAGCAATGCTGATGTGATGGTGGAGAAAAGAACACTGCTGACCTATCTGGACCAGCAGAAAAGTGCTTAGCTACAATTCAGCAGGGAAGTGTCAGTAAGCTGCCTGTTCTATTCATTGACAAGTTTTATCCTCCAACTGCTCCAGCTTGAAGGCTGGCTGAGTACAAGCATCCAAACTGCACCAAGATTTACTGGAAAGCAACAACAGCACCACCACCTGCACAGACACAGCACTCAGCTTCCACTTGCCTATGCAGCAACTAGAGAATCACAGTTCCTGGAATGAAACTTCAGCTCTTTCCAGAGCTTGCTCCCCCCCCATTCCCAGGGAACGAGCTGGCTTACTGCTTGGCTATTTGGCAAAAGCAGAGACTAACCAACATTTCCTGAAATGCAAATTAGTGAAGCTTAACTTATACAAAGGATTTCCACTTGAGAAAATACAGATTTGTTCAACTAAACTAGTGGGTTGAGAAACACAACATGGTTTCTCTCGATTGTACAGGTGTCACCAAATCAAACGTGCACCTTCTTTGTAGCCTAGCTGAACACAGGTACTTCTGCTCAACTGCACCCACCTTCAAGCTTCTTTTATCTGCAGGGAACAACCTTTCTTCAGCTGATGAAATCAAACTGGATTTGGTATTACTCTCCCCTGCTTTCAGGAGATGGAGCTGTGTGCACTGGATGTGGATAATTACATTTTGGAAGAAATTCTGGTAATCCAGGCAGGTCATTCACGTCTACCTCTGCTTCCTTTTCATAGCTTCTCCTAGTTCCCTCAGCAGGTTATTGGCAAAGTCAAGTGATTATACAAAGTGTGCAGCTTGAACTGCATTCGTAACACCAAATTACTCCATATTCACCAAAGCGTGAAGCTGTGGCTGAATGGATTCTGTCTGTGTATGCAGTACTGTCAGCTCACTGAGAGTGGTAGCTATGAGGGCTCCCTGGGGTCCCGGAGTCCCATCTGACTTACAGTCAGTCCCCGTTGCAGAACTGCTGTCATGCAGTGCAGTCACACCCCCTGGGACAGCAGTGAAGCTCTGATAGTGGCCGTTCTCAGAGAAAGACAGCAGCTTGTCTGGCATTTTAGGCGACACATCGTATTCTTCATCCGGGAGCTCTGTTTTGTGAGCCTCGTCATTCTTAGATGCTCCTTCAACAATGACAAGGAAGGACTTCCACGGCGTGTTTTTATCATGGATCTGGAAAAACAAACCAACCGCTGGACTCAGAAGGTTGAATGCGTGGAGGAGACGCCCCCTCCAGGCACTGCAAAACTGACACATCACCACGAGGCCTCAAAAGGGGCAGGACAGGGTCTCACCGAGGTGTGCCGCCGCAGGGTGGACTTGTCAGTAAAGGTTCGTCCACAGGCATTGCACATGAATGGTTTCTCCCCAGTGTGTATGCGATGGTGACGCTGCAGTGCATTCAGCTGGGTGAACTGCTTCCCACACTGGTCACAGCAATAGGGCCGTTCACCTGCAAGCACAGCACACGGTGTGTCACTCACTGGGTAACCTCTGTCAGCCCCTGTCCTTCGTCAGAGAAAAGAGATGATATTTCAGAAGAGGAAAACGTTAGCACTGCCCGGCTTGCGTCCATTGCTCCCCCTGTGGTGACACAGCACTGCACACACGGTGCAGGGAGAAAGGAAAGAGCAAGGCATAGCAGCCAAGCAGCAGTTTTGTTAGCTGGGGAATGCTGGTAAGGCTGCTTGGTATTTACTACAAGGTCAAAGTAACGTGAGCAAATTGCAACCTGTGGTATCACCACAATCCAAGCAGAAAGTTTGTAAATGTGAAAGATGGGCAAGCAGACAAAAAGGGATTGGCTCTCTGCAGCGCCTTGTTAAAAACTAAGACATAGCACTTTGGTCTCTAATAAGGTTCATCATAACACAACTGCATTACTAGCAGCATCTGCATAGCTGTCAGAAATACTTCAGAGATTTGCTGTAAGGGTCAGTAAGAAATCCAGGGAAGTACTAGGAGATAGCGAGTGAAAGAAAACAGACTGCATTGAGAATCAAAACTTGTTTGCAGTGCAGAAATTCAAGTAATGGGAAATCCAAGAAATGAGAAACATCCTGTCTGAACCAAGCAACCAGGAGAACAAAGACTTCAAATTGTGATGGTTTGTTTCAAGCAGCAACAAAAAAGAGCATTTCCTACCTGTGTGAACTTTTATATGCTGGTAAAGTGAATTCCTCTGTGCAAATGTTCTGAAGCAAACTTCACATTTAAAAGGCTTGGATCCCGTGTGGATTCTGTTGTGGTGCTTCAGGTACTCCTTAGAAGCAAAGCTCTTCCCACACGTTTCACACATAAAAGGTCTCTCCCCTGCAGCAAGGATGAAGAGAATTAAGCCAGTGTAGCATCTGAGCATCTGGTATACAGAGAGAAGGCTATTGCATGCAAGTTAACCACGTCACAGCAGGACCTGTGCAGACTAAAGTGACAGCAGGGATCTCTGCATAAAGCACTGAGCTTTACCCAAGAGAAAGCTGCATGGACTCACTAAGAGTGAGGCCAACCACAGCCATTTAGAAGTACACCAAAGTGCCAAGACAACTCCACAATATTTCTTGGGCTAACAGTTAGCTTGAGCTAACAGAAAGCTCTTCTTTAAAAGGAGTTAGCCAAACCTTCTGTGGATGACTGACAGATCTCTGAACATTGCTAAACACCTAAAGCCACAATGTATGCTTTAGGTGCCAGATCCCGACTGGGTGGGAACACCTTAATAAGCTCCTTCCACCGACAGCCTTTCCACCTGTAGGAACCTTTCTCACAGAAATTCTATCTTGGGATGAGAAAATCTAACGTTATTTCAAAAACTGCAAAAAGTCATTTGGCTTCTGAGTGATGGTAAGAGCTCCTGGTTTCACAGCAGGCTGCTTCCTAGGTGTAGCACGCTGCAGAAGCAAGCCTTACCTGTGTGACATCTTTTGTGATATATAAGCATGTGATTCTGAGTGAACCTGGCACCACATTCATCACAGACAAAAGGCTTTTCACCAGTATGGATTCTGAAATGAGAAAGCAACATTAAAATAAAAAGATCTGTTACTTTCCTTTGAAGCACACCACAGTTGTCGTCACTGTGACCCTACGCCTTGCACAAGACTTCACTGTCTTTTGCAAACACCTCCAGCTGGGCCCAACTGTGCTTTCTGCAGCTTTGCTCTCATTTTATTGTGCTGCATGATCAAGGCTCAGATCCAGCACTTTATCTATTTTTTTAGGGTAAAACACAAAACGTTAAAGTTAGAAATTGAATCAAATACAGAGACTTTATATGCAGATTAAGAGACTGAAAGAAAAATGACACAAGGCTGTGACCTAAAGCGAAGTGATCATCTTCCCATCGCTGGCACTACCAACACAATATCCCACGCAGAGCACGAGCAATGCCTTCCCTGGCACACTGCTCCTGCAGGACCATCCGGCAGGAAAAGCTACAATGGACACACGTGGCATCAAGGAGCAGAACGGGAACATGCCACTTCTGCGTGGGCAGTTTAATTCCTGTCACTCCAAGCCAGCAGTGTGACCTCCTGGGGAAGGCTGTGTACAGGAGGGGCAGCTCACACAAGCCTTGCCTGTACCAGCTTTCTAAAGCTTAGATCTTCACCCTGTGCACACTTTAGAGATCTTTTGAATAGCATTGCAGGAACACTGCCTTAGATGTAAAAAAACTACACAAAAAGATGAAAAATTCTCACTACAGACTGTCATGGTACACAAATGAGGACAGCCACGCTTTCCAGCATTCAGCAGCCTTGCTGAATATTCATGGTGGAGAAACTCTGGTTATGTTAAAATGCTGTTTGTGAGCAGCAGAAAGTAAATACTTGTGGTTAGGACAGAACACACAATGAAAAAGTTTCCATACAGCTGCATCAGCAATTATATCACAGGGGCAGTCTGGCTGAAGAAGTCTGTTTCTGGGTGTGCTTCCTACCACTGGGCATAAACCCACTGCTTTCAAAAGGCAGTGATAAAGCCCTTAAAAACCAAAGAGTCTCTCCTTTGAACTGCCGAGACTGTGCATTTGTACTTCCACCTTTCAGCCCACACCTCATTTCACCATTCTGCTCTGGATGCCCCCAGTGCCTCACTCACCTCCAGACACTGACATACCAGCCTGTTCCTGAGCAAACTCCAGCTGTTTGCTATGCTTAGCACCCATAATATGTGGCATTCTACAATTTAATACACATCTGTGCCTTTTAGATTATATTCATACTTACTGCATAGCATTTTGCTATCGAACATAAAGGGGCATCATATTAGCTGAAATAATGATAGCCCTAAGCACACAAATAGCTCATCATGGGGTTGCTTTTCTCATATGCTCCTATGTTCAAAGTTAACAGTGCACTTCAGCAGCAGGCAGCCTAAGCCCACGCACCTCTCCTTTGGCTGAAAGGAAATTACAGAACTCCCTTAACCTGAAAAGCAGGAGAAAAGCCACGAAACAAAGAAATACTGAAGTTTTCCAGTCAGTCACGTTTTACACCCCCACTTCACTGGAAGGCTCAAGGTGTGATCCAGGGGATTCCGCTTCTCCCCCCAGAATCTAACAAGGCCAGTTAAGTCTGTTCATACCTCATGTGTGTTTTAAGTGCAGAAGGCTGAGAAAATTTAGCCTCACACTCTGTGCACCCATAAGGCTTGTCGCCTGTATGCGTCCTTTCATGGAGCCTCAAGGCAGTTTTGGAGCTCAACCCCTTTCCACACTGCTGGCACTGATGACGCTCCCCACCACCCTCATGAACCTGGAGAATGTGCCTCTTGACGTCCTTCTTCCTCTTGAACTTCTTACCGCAGAGCTCACAAGGGAAGTGGCGCTCGCTGCTGTGGACGTGGCGCTGGTGGCTTTTTAGGTTGCACCGGTTGGCAAAGGTCTGACTGCAGGTTTCACACCGATAAACGATTTCGGCTGCGATGCCGTGGCTGTGTTTTATGTGCTTGAGAAAACTTTTCTCATACAGGAATTCCTTCTCACACGTGCTGCACTTGAAGTTACTGCCTCGTTTCTTTTTGTCCTCTTCGGATTTTTTCACGTTTTCTTCCGTTTCAAAGTTGCCGTCGCATTCTTCGCTTTCAGGTTTGATGCTGTCTTCTGCTTGCTCCTCCTCCCTCTCTGCATCGCACACATCCTGGTCCTGTGGGTAACTTTCCTCTTCGACAGCAACCTCCGCATTCTTTTGCTGCTCTCTCAGCCGCCTCGTGTATTTCTTCTTTGGGATTTCCACAAATACTTTCCTCCCAGCCAGTCTCCCACTCGCCCTTCTGATTTTGGCATAAGGAGGCTTCATCATTTCCTTCTTTTTGTCTGCTTTCTCTTTTGGTTTGGCAGCTGGCACCTCAAGAGACAGTCCAATTCTGGGCCTGTCACCTGGGGAACCTGCAGGATCCGGAGGACAGCCAGCCTGCTCGGGTTCTGCCACAGCAGCTGCTTTACACTCGAGCAAACTGCTTGGCTGGGCTGCACTCTCTTCCTCAGAGTTCTGTGATTCAGAGAAATTTTGCAGCTCCAGCAGCACCGATTCAAGCATCTGCTTCTTCAACTGAAAGCAGGTTTCTGAGAGGTCCAAGCACTTCAGCTTTTCGGCTATTTCTAGCATACGCTGCACTCTGTCCTCTTCCACCTCCACCTTTGCAGTGTAGACAAACTCAAGAAACGAAGCAAAATCAGCAACCTGGACCTCATTCAGGAACACGTTGGTTCTCGGGCCATCCATGCTCTTCTCGTTAAGGAAGACCTCCTTGAAAAACTTGCTCGTTGCTGCCAACACAGCCTTGTGTGCCACGAACTCTGCCCTGACACCCTGGTACTCCACGCTGACTGTCACGTCACAGAGGTGGCCCAGGAGACGCAGCTGGTGCATTTCATTCAGCAGGTTGATGGGAGAGGACTTGGATTCCAGTAAAACCGCATTACTTTCCATCTTTCTTCTCTCTGCAAAAAGCTGTTAACAACACTGCGTGTTAAAACAACAGCAAAAAAAAAACACCTCAAAGATATCAGCGGCCAAAAATCACGTCCAGATTTCTGAGAGTGCTTCACATCAGATTTAAGCACTTCAGGTGCTGAAGCTTAAGTGAGCACACTTTCAAAGGAGCATTGTGAAAAGTCTGGCTAAGAGCACAGACAGGACTCCAAAAGTGTCACCCTGAGTGGCAATATCTCAAAGCACGCTGTCAGTCACACACATTTCTCTGAAGTTAATTTGCTTTTAAATCTCAACCGCAGTTTCACCTGAAACACTAGAGACTGTGACAAAGTGTAACAGGGGCAGATCAAACAGAGGGAGATCAAAAGAAAAGTTTCCATTAAGGCATGTGGAATTAAACAGTTCTCCCCCCCTAGTCAGGCAGTAAGAGGAAGGTAAGTTTAAGTTAACTGCAGTCCTCAGTAATGACTGCTTTAAACAGGCTTCTCAGTTAAGGCATTCAAATAAGATTTGGATAAACTTCCAAGTGCTCACTAACTGACAGAAGTATAGGAAACTGCATAAGCATGTTCTCCAATTGTAAACTCAAGAAACCAGAAAACTTCTCCAGTGCTGTTCCTCTTATAAAGCAATTCGCCACTCAAATCAGGTTTAGGTTGGATATCAGGAGGAAGTTTTTCACCCAGAGGGTGGTGAGGCACTGGCACAGGTGGCCCAAGGAGGCTGTGGGTGCCCCATCCCTGCAGGCATCCAAGGCCAGGCTGGATGTGGCTCTGGGCAGCCTGGGCTGCTGGTTGGTGACCTGCACACAGCAGGGGGTTGGGGCTGGGTGAGCGCTGGGGGCCTTTGCAACCCAGGCTGTTCTGTGATTCTATGAAGCTTAGAGCTTCTAAGTTTCGAGCAACCACATGTTGCCCTATACCATTTCCAGAATCATTCAGGTAAGGTTTTATTTTCAACTAATGTTTTATGTTGCTCTGAAGTTCTCAAAACAAACAAAGGAAAAAGCCCTGAGGTTTTGAGGAGCTTTCAGCAATGCCTTCCCCTGCAATGCATTGACTTTTACTGTGTCCCTACTAACTGTGAATGCACAGTTTGTATCTAGAAATGTTCTCTCCTCTTGCAAGAAGTACACTGAAGTTTCTGTGATCAACTCCAGACACAGCAGGCTTGCTGTATTTTAAATGTGGGGCACTACAAACCTTATTCAGAAAAATAAAATCAGAAAATGAGTGTTTAAATGGAACAAAGTTTGTATTCATTTAACTGCAATAAATCTGTTTTAATGAATAAAGAGACATGAGAACAATACTCACAGCACCAGAAAATGCCACTTTTCTCTGCAGTATTGCTACAAACTCAAACTTTGGTGCATACAAAACAAAAAAAACAGACTCACAGCTCAATACAATATCCTGCTAAAACAGTTCCGAGACAGTATTTTCAAGAAGGCCTAATGCTGTAAAATGCAGAGCTACAGAACACGCAGGAGATTATCAACAGCCAGTAAAATGGCAAAAATAAAAAAGAATAATAGTAGAAAATGAAAAGGTTTCCCTACTATCACACAGCAGGTAAGTGGCAGATGAGGGAACACGCGCACACCTGGCACCCAAACCTCCATCCTCGCTCCAGCAGTCTCCTCAGAACCAAAGCCTTCACGTTTCCCAGCCTTTGAACCTTTAGCTCGAAGCATTTAAGATTTAAATAGTCACATTAAGTATTTGAAAACCTGTGTTCCCACCGTACGTTAATTACACTCAGACCCTGTCACACTAAGAAAGAAAGCAGAGCTCTCCCACCTGCCTGCGCCAGTCGCGAGCACACCAGGCACCCCAAAGCCCACTCTTACAAACGAGCCCCAGCACCGTGTTTAACCAGAGGCTGCCTTCTCCATAACCACGGGCGGCGGAATCTAAACGCATTTCCTCCTCTCTCTATTTACCCAGGCATTTCCTCCTCCCGCGGGCACTGCGCACCGCACAGCCGTTAAACAAAGCCTCATTCAGCCATTCATCTGAAACCACCAACGCTACCGGAACTTAACTTTCTTACCCCGATACGACGCACGCTGGTTTTTGTTCCTTCAGGCTGCTTAGCGCGCCGCTTCCCAAGGCCCCACGCGCTACCGGAGCGCACAGAGGCCGCGGCGCCCCGCACGGACCCGAGGCACCGCAGGGAGCGAGCCCTGCCCGCGGGGCGACCTCTCAGGCCCGCCCAGCTCACGGGCCGCCCGCGAGGAGCCGGGAAGCAGCACCGCGGCGGCTGCGGAGCCGTCCCCAAACGCGGAGCCCCCTCCCGAAGGCCCCGCACTCACCTCAGCCGCGGGGCGGCGCGGGGCAGCGCTCTGGGCTGGGGCTCGGGCCCGGCCCGGCCGCGCCGCTCCTCACGGCCCGGGCTGCGGGCGGCGGCCGGAAGCGCGCTGCAGAGCTGACCCCGCCCCTCGGCGCCGTCGCGGT
Source organism: Perdix hodgsoniae (assembly GCA_035772895.1). NCBI lineage: Eukaryota > Metazoa > Chordata > Aves > Galliformes > Phasianidae > Perdix > Perdix hodgsoniae. Next base: position 28,085,324 of record JAPSGF010000007.1, read on the forward strand.
GGAAGTGACGTCACAAAGCGCGACGGCGTCGCTAGGCAACCGCGCGCCCGCGCCCCGTCCTTTATTTACGTGTGCACATCGCTGCCGACAGAGCACGTCTTTATTAACCAACCCGCGGTGACGCACGGTGACAGCGCGGCACCTGCGCAAACGTACATCCGCGTACACTTTCCTAAAGAGGTACCGTGCGATGCACTCACAAACTTGGTAAACATAAATAAATAAATGAATGAATGATTGAATGAATGAAGCTGTAGGCTAAAACCTACCCGGCCCAAACGCCTGCAGCACGCCTCATGAAGCCTTCCTGCCCGCACGGCTTCCTGGTGACACGGGCGTTACAGGCACAGGACGGAGCGGTCGGTGCCTTCTGTGCTGCTAACGCTAGGTGGCACACGCTGCACTTGTTTGAGAACGACGCTGTCTGGTTTATAAAGTTTACCTCGGTCAACTGACCAAATTTCTGGTACCGAGTCTTCGCCCATACAGGCTCCCGAGAATGTCTCTATTTTGGACCAGTTGTGGTTTTTTTTGGTCGTGAGGTCTATTAAGAAGCTTCTCCAGTGAGCATTTCGGTCATGAATCTAGGGAAAAAGGGGAGGACGACGACGTGTGAGATCTTCCAGCAGCCACTGCCAAACATTGAATTCAGTGCGACACTGCACAGCACTGAGGTTTGCTCACTGTGCTAAACGTGCACGCAGCAAAAGCTGGGTTTGCAGCACGAGAACAGAGCTGTTTTTGCCAACTCTGCACTGATTTTCTGCCAGAGAACGCTTCCAAAGGAAACTAGATGTTTAGCACGTAGGCAAACACTGCACTTATAATCTTGCAATTGGAAAAATAACACCTTATGTTCTCCCTCAGCAGTCACTCTGAGGGTACAGAGGTCTCTGAACACGGCCAATTTTGGCAGTCCATTTTTTCAGTGCAGTGTAAAACCATATTCATGGAGATGTTATAAACCAGCATGCTAGAGGCTTAAAAGACTGCGAGGTTGAGTAGTATAACATGGAATACTTCTTTTAAAAAATTTGATATTTAAATAATTAAGATACGTAATATAAGTATATTAAATAACCACTGTCCCTCCTCATCCCTCTTAAGATCACATTTTCCTTTTGAAGACAGTACAGCTATTGGGAAGATGACTGATTTGGCAGCCAGCAGTGGGAGCTGCTGTGCTGCTAGATAGGAGAAAATTCTGCACACTGCAGAAATACATCTTTAAAAGCCATGTACGTGCTATGTCCATCTCCTAACCCTAACCTGCATTCTTTCACAGTTTTTAAAAAGACCAGAACTCAAGCGACAGCGTGAACCTTCAGTAAGCCATGACACTTCTCTCAGCAGCTAAAAGCCACCACCACAGCCTGACTCCCACAAGTGGTTTAAGGGTTCACAGAATCCTGGAATTACTCGGGTTGGACGGAACCTCAAAGCCCATCTGGTTCCAATGCCCCTGCCATGGCCTGGTTGCCCTCCACTAGATCAGGCTGCCCAAGGCCTCATCAAATGCGGCTAGGATGGGGCATCCAGAGTTTCTCTGGGCAGCCTGTGCCAGGGCCTCACCACCCGAGTAAAGAAAAAAATTCCTCCTAATATCTAAATCTCCCCTCTTTTAGTTTAAAACCGTTCCTTCTTGTCTCTCATCTGCCCACATAAAAAAAAAAAATCAGTCTCCCTCCTGTGTGTAAGCTACAAGGGGTTGGCGTACCGACACGTGTCTCCGCAGGGTGGACATGTCTGTGAAAGTTCTCTCACATGCTCTGCACTTGTAGGGCTTCTCCCCAGTGTGAATACGCTGATGGCGCCGGAGAGCGCCCTGCTGGGTGAATGTTTTTCCACACTGTTCACAGAAATACCGACGGGTCTCTAAATGGCAAAGAACAGCAATCAGTGGCTTTGAAGGCAGTTTCTTTTGGCTCCAATTTCAGCAGACAAAAAGCGTATGGAAGCTTGAAAAGACGAATGTCGGGATAAAGCTGTGTATCTAGGAGGAATGTGCTTGGGGCCCTGGCTTCTAAGGTTAGGTGATAAATGTTCTCAAGTCTTTCCTGGCTGTGATGGAAAGCCCAAGAACAGCACCCTGATCTTGCAAGGGGAATAGCAGCACTAATAAGAGTCACTCCGACGTCCTCCAGCAGCACACAATACACCTCACTCTTCTGGACAAGTGTCACTTGATATAAGATGGTACCTTGCCCCATTTAACAAGTCAGGATCAGGATCAGCCCTGTGTCTCCTCACCACCTAACTCAAGGAGCTTATTAAAGTGGTTTTGGAATAACATGTCACCACCCAAACTGTAAAATATTTCAGATCTCTACTTCCAGTGCAGTTTATTTTCTCAGCCCCAATTTGTTTGTTTCATTACCTGCGTGGACATTACTGTGCTGAGCTAGTGAGGCTCTCAATCCAAACGTCTTCCCACAAACCTCGCACTTGTACGGCTTAGCACCCATGTGGCATCGTTTATGGCATTTTAAATATTCATTGGTGGCAAAATGTTTTCCACACACATCACACTTAAAGAGACGCTCACCTGAGTAAGAAGGAAAAGGCACTCTGAATTCTCGCAGAAGCTTTCAACTACCCACAACTCCTTTCTGGCTCTGAGTTGGGAAAAATTCCCTTCTCCGTGTTAATCTTCATAGAATCACAAAATGGCTTGGGTAGGAAAGGATCCTAAGGATCACCAACTTCCAAACCCCCTGCCACAGGCAGAGTTGCCAACCATTACATCAAGTACTAGGTTAGATCTAGGGCACCATCTTCCTGATGCCTTTCACTCGCTCAAATGTTTTTTTTCCCCAGAACTACCATGCTTCATAATTTTTATCTTTTGGCTATCTGATTTCCATCTGCCTTCGTCCCTTGGTTCTCTGTATATTCTCTGCACGTGTGACCTTACTCACTCACTTAACTCTTTATCATAATTCCATTCCACAAGACTCCAGTCCCACCCCCACACATCCAGTTTTGTACTTCAAAGTTACTTTTCAAGTATCTCTCTATCCCTGGTAGTTCCCTCCTGGAACCCTCTGTGAGTTAGAAAAGCATGTGTTCACTTCTAAATTCCCACTAATTCTTATCAGGCAGCAATGGGAGGTGATGGAAGGAAGAGATGTACTTAATGCTTACCTGTGTGTGTCCTTTTGTGGCCAGTGAGTTTCCCTTTATCAGCAAAGCAAGCACCACAGTCCTCACAAACATATGGTTTTTCCCCTGTGTGGGATCTAAATGAAGCAAAACACACAAAAGGCTATTAATAACATAGCTCTTGTACTTTAAATTAAAGTACATGTATCTATTTTGAAGTATTTTCTATACATTATAGGAAACACACTTCTGATGATCATACACCCTGATGATTACAACCAGAAAAAAGTACATTCTGTTCAGTCAGGAAACAAAGCATTTACCACTCTTTGTGCTACACTGAAGTGTTCCCACTTAAGGGTTTACTTTTTTTCTCACCCCAAGGCCCTAGAAAATCTCCCCCCCCCCCCCCCCTTTTTTTTTTTTAATTGCAGGTTATGTTTATAGTGTAGCACTGGAAGGGAGAAAGCAGGAAAGATGACATGCTGCTGCAGTTCACGTGCAGACTGCTCCAGCACAATGCCAGCAGTAGATCTTGAGACACTGCAGGCTACATTCTCAGCTTCCATAACCCCCCAGTCCTATGTCCTCTGGCCTGCAAAAGCCAAAAGACATTAAAATGTCAGGAAAGCAGCGGTTCCAAACACATGCTAGACACCTGAGTTTAAACTAGTTCCAATCAAAGAAGCCTGAGGCAGGGATCCTGATGTTTGATCTTAACATTTGACCCTTCCTTATTCCAATGCAAACAGCATGATTCGAAAAATCATGCCTAATTCTGAGTTGTCAGGAAAAATGCTGCACGTATGAGACAGCCAGTTACCCAACACAAATCCCACAAGTCACTGTGACAAAACAGTGCTGGCTCTGCTGGCTCAGCTGACACAGATATTCAGACATTTCAGACGTTTTACTGCTCCAGAATTCGCATACATCACAATTTTTAAAATCACTGTAAGAACACTCAGAGGACAGAAAAGACCTACTGACCCCATCATCTGGGTCTACAGCCTAGAAGGATGGAATTTCTCTCTCCTAGTTTAGCCCTCTAGAACTACAAACTATCTGCTAGGCTCACTGTTAAGAAAGATGGGACATTCCATGTCATGATTCACTGTCTCCTGGGAAGGAAGCATTTAACATGGATACCACTAGAGAGCAATTCATCCATCTAGCTCTGCTGACTACAGAGGGAGCCCAAATGAGGAGTCCAGCTTTTGTATTGTGTAGAAGAAATGGAATCCCACACCAAATGACTTGTTCAGAGTCACACAGGAAGGTCTTTTCATCTTGATCTCTGGAGTCCTTTGCTCATTTTTCAGCCTATTTCTCATCAGTGAGGGCCATCATCTTATTTCGAAGTCTGTTTCAAATGACTAGCTGTTGTTTGTAAGTTTGGACAGAGCACCTGTTTCAAAATCCCGACCAAAATTTATGCAATGACCAGCTGCACACAAAGCCTTTACACAGAAGAATTCATCACAGATATCACATATCACATCATATCCCAGCACTCCTGTCATAAAGACACCAAGGGAGAATGACTCAGAACTGGGAGATGAGAGGAAAAAGAAGTGCTGAAATAGACGGGGCATGCGGGAAACGATAATGGGAGAAGCAGTACCATAGGCTGACCTGGTATGGATCTTAAGCTGTGATGGCTGAGCAAATTTTGAATGACAAATGCCACACTCGTAAGGTTTTTCTCCTGTATGTGTCCGCATGTGGAACACCAGTGCTGTTCGGGAGCTGAGGATCTTCCCACAGACAGAGCAGAGAGGGCGTTTCACTCTGCCTTCGTGCTTCCGCACATAATGCGTCCTCACATCTCTCTTTCTTTTAAAAGTGGCATTGCAAAGGCTGCAGGCAAACTGCCTTTCATCAGTGTGGACGCATGCTCGATGCTCCTTCCAGTTGTTGTAACTAGCAAACGACTTGCTGCAGATGTCACACTGATAGACTTTACCAGGCAAGCACTGATGGATATCTCTGCAGTGATCCACATACTTTTTCCGGGAAACAAACTGCTCGTTACACTTATTGCATCTTATTACATAGGTGGATTTCTTATTCACCCCACTTTTATTTACCTTCTTTATTTTAAATTCTGCTGCTGCTTCACGTTCTTCAGCACCTTTTTCATTGGAGCATTCATCATCCTCATCATCTTCCTCTGTAAAGGCTTCATCATTATCTCTAGTACCTTCAACATCTGAATACTCTGTTTCATAATCTCCCTCTTCCTCTCCCTTCACACTCTTCCCACCTTCAGCTTCATTCCCTTCTTCACTCAGTGTTTCCATTCCTCTTTGAGATCCCATACATTTCTGCTTCTGTTCTTCTTGCAGTTCACTACAGTCTGCTTGTGTAACAGCTGGCCTTGCAGGCTCTTCCTCACAACTTGCAGACTCTTTGTGCACTGCACCCTTTTCTAGTACAACCTCTGGCATCCCATCCCATATCTCCCTATCACCATCTTTGTCACAGCTTGCTGCATTTGGTCTGTGAGTAGGTGGAACTACCATCCAGTAGACTGGCATAAGTTTCCTCTCTTGCCCAGATTCATGGATTTTTCTGTTAAAACAAACAAACATGGGAAACAACTTTAATAGGTTCAGTTGTTTCAATTCAGGCATGTTTATCTTAGGGGAGCTGTTTCCTTTTAGCTGTTCTTCACACCATTTAAAGAACATACAGCATAATTAGAGTGCCAAACAGGGAAATTTTGCATGGAGATAGACCAGGCAGTTAAAGAAAACTAAAATATCTGAGCCCATCAAGGACAGAGTCTCTGAGGTATACATATTTGTTACCTGGCTACAAGCAAAAGATGGGCTGTATATTTTCCTCCAAGACAACAGTGGACAGCATAAGAAATGAAGGACTTAAACCAAGGGAAATACAGATTAAATATATGAAGAACAAAACAGAGCCCCTCGCAAGTCGTCAATTGCAACTGTTAATTCTCCTTATCGCTAGTCAGGGTGAGGAAAATGAACTGCAAAGGTTTTAAAAGCAAATCAGACACACATCTGCCAGAAACAACATCAGTACAGCAGAGAGAACCTCGGAGCACATGAATGCACTGAATAGCTTTTACAGGCCCCTTATGGACTTGGCTTACAAACACAGAAACGTGAGAATTAACAGATGCATTTTCTTACTCAAATACAGCTTGACGTCCTCCTGATGGACCTTTGATTATTAAAAATCAATAAATAACAAGGCCAGGTTCTAACCTTCTGCCTTGGAGAACAGCAGGACTTATGGCCAGTTCCCCTGAAATTAAGATTCAACACGAGTTAGCAGAAAGCACGCCCACAATGAAAGAGTCTACCAATCCTAGCCTATGTCTAAAATGCTAATGTTTAAACACAACATTTTTTTCTCAGAGATTAATGCACACAATCTGTATTACCCTCAGTATTAAACACAACCCAAAATATAAAGCACAGTGTCAACTTGGATGTTCTCTGAAAAGCACAGAGCAGAAGTGCAGAACAACAACACAGAACAACTTCCAATATTTTATGTCTACAGTTACCTGGTGTAGCTCCTGTCCTTTCCCTGCTTTCTCCATTTCACCACATTTTCAATTGATTCGATGGTATTTTTATATAATTTAGCACTCTAAATCTTCCTTCTCGAGTGAATTATTAATATTAGCATTTATTGGATATATTATTAAGAATCAAGAAAGCACTGACGTATATTTCAAGAAAGAGCAAAGACATTTTCACATGCGTTTTAAACAGATGACAATTCTTTTGGGATTCCAATTTTAATATCAAAATCTGAGGCTTCTGCACAAGACCTCTTTGATTCAACAGGAAATGCTTGCCTGAATTTCCAGTTTGGGAAACCTCAATCCAGACTGAGAATTTGATGAAGTAACCTGAAAAAAATCTGTACAGATTTCAACACCCATCAGATCAAGTCCAAGGAATTTTCCAAGTGAAGCTTTTAGGACTTCAGAAATGCTTCTACCCTGCCGCTCACAAACAAGTGAGAACTCATAAACACAGAATGCTGTACCTTATATGAGCCTTGTAAGCAGACCTCTGAGCAAAGCTGGCAGGGCAGTGCTCACATTTATAAGGTTTCTCTCCTGTGTGCGTTCGGATGTGGACTGTCAGGCCACACTTGGAGCTGATGACCTTGTCGCAGTACGGGCATGCCTGCCGATCCCTCTGCTTCTCGTGCACCCTCTGGATATGATCATTTCTGTCCTTCTGATGCTTAAACCTCTTGTCACAAAACATGCAAGAGAAGCCCCGTTCAGCACTATGAACAGTGAGGCAATGCTGCCTCAGGTTCTGGTGGCTAGAGAAGAGCTGCTCACACACGTTGCAGCTGTACTTGACAGACAGATTAACGCCATGCTTGAGCTCCATATGCAACTGGTACTGCTTGATAACGTGGAATGATTCACTGCACTTCTCACATGCAATCTCTGGCAAGACTTTTGCCACACGCCGCAGTGATCTCCTACGTTTGGTTTTACTGCTAGGATCAGAAATTAAACTGTTTCCACCTTCCCACTGCTCAGACAGCATATCCCTAACTACTACACAGGCTTCCTTTGACCCAGTCTGGCTCACGGGAGAATGAGTATTCCGCTGCTCCAGACTAATGACATCCATGCCAAGTCTGCCTCTGTTATCTGTTCTGTCACATTTGGGGAGCTTTGCTGTCCTACATTTTTCTTGTGGAAAAGCAATGCCCTCTCGCTCCAGATTTGCTGGTTGGCCTTCAGTGAGTTCATGACCAGCCAGCAACTTGTTACACTTTTGCCTCTCCCAAAGTTTCCTCTGCATGGGTACTGCCACCACTTGGGAACAGCTACTCAGTTTGCAGTCCTCCTCTTGCTGGATGCGAGGCCACTGTTGCACACCATTTTCACACAGCTGACCTTTCAGACGGAGGCTCAAATCTAAACCCTTCTTTCCCTCTGCTCTCACTTCTTCACAAATGTCAAGCAAGTCCTTGCACTCAAGCCTTTCTGCTATTTCTTTCATTCGTTGCAGTTTTCCTGCTTCAATCTCTACTTCTGCAGTATAGACGAATTCCAGAAAGGAGGTGAACTCTTCCGTGTAAATGTCTTGCAGAGTCACTGTGCAATTCTTGGTGTCCAGCATCTCATCATGCAGGAAAAGCCCCTTAAAATAGTTGCTGGAAGCTGCCAAGACAGCTTTGTGAACCAGAAACTCCTCCTGAATTCCTAGATGTTGCGTGTGCACTGTCACGTCACAGAGATGACCGAACTGGTACAGAGAATGCAGTGCCCTTAGGAGATTAGGAGCTGCAACCTTGGATTTCATTAGAATTTTCTTCTTCTCCATCCTGCCAGAAAAACAGACAGATGTTTGAATGCTTGTTCTTCCATAAATTACCTCTTCATTCACATACAAGATTAGTCACTTACATAAAAAGCTCAGCGGAGTGCTGTGTCCCAATTCCCAATTTACAAGATGTACTAAAGACCTCAAGGTTACTTCTGTCAATGCAGCTGTCATCAGCAAACATAGAGTATGGTTTATTGCGGTCACAGCTTTAGATTTACTCTCTGAGATAATCCTTCCGAGCCAATATTCTGGAGTACAGATGGTAACAGTAACAAAATGTGAGTAACAATAACACAACACTTCATATAAGCACCTTTCAACATCAGAGATCACAGCAATTCACAGTAAACCTAAACAACCTTCCCCATGTCTCTTGTATCAATGGGGGAACCAAGTATAGTAGGTCACTTCTAGTTGTTTCCAGGCTGGTGTTAAAGCAAAGCCTGTGTTTTGGCAATCCCACACCAGGCTCTACTCACTGTGACAGGCAGCCCCTCATCCAAGGCAGGGCAGAAATCTCTGGACCTCAATCAATTTTGTTTCTGTTTCGCTCCCCTTCACATAAGCAATCAGGCCTGGTGGTTAAAAATGAGAATTAGTAAGCTTATACTGTACTCAGGCACTTAAAGAAATGCAGAAAATGTACAGGGACAAATTATGTATCTGGAAATATATACTTTTCTTTTTCCTCTGAGGAGGCAGTAGTATTTTATTTGGAAAATATTTCCAAACAGCTTGCTCCTTCTCTGTCATCAAACAGCAAGGTCAGAATTTTCTGACATCTTGATGATTTCACAAAGAACAATTTGCACTTTCCCATCAGCTCTAGGGACAGATGCTACGCATCATTACAGTAAACCACATGCCTGAGAGCACTGTGGCTTTCCTATCTCAACCCACATACGACACCTATAACTCTGGAACAAGAAGTCTCATTTACCCTCACCCATAAAGCACAGCAACATTGCTGGCACCCGTACTGAAACCTTTAGATGCTCCTATTATATGTGATCTGATACAAACTGATATTCTAAGCTTATATTCCTGATACAACATAGTTTCTAAATGCCTGTTATTTAGCACATTTGCAACAGATCTGTCACCAAGGGAGGAACGTTAGGCCAAAATAAACAGACAAAGTAGCTTGCCATTGCTGAAAGACTCTGCTTAGGGTTGGCTTGCTGTACTTGCTTTCTCTCCTCATCTGAATGATGTTTGACATTACATTAAATACATCCCTGGCAGATACAAGCTGTCTGATTAAGAAGACAAATGTGTCTTCAGCATACAGCACTAGGAAGTTGAATACAGTGCAAAGCCTAGAGAGAACAGCTTTGAATAGCAAGCTTAAGAGATAGCTTTGAGAATACTCTTCCTATTACAAGCTACTGCAGCAAGCACCGCAGAGGATAATCATCTTCTAATCTGTAAGGCATGATTTGTAACTTGTGACATCCCAAACAACATTTTAGAAACTGCATATACAGGTTTCAGGTGCCATTAAGAGTTATGGGAATGTGTACTGTAACATTCTTAGGAAACAAGAGAGATTTCTACTAGACACTAAATGTCTGTGAGTTATGCAAAACCTCAATATCTGTCTCAGTTAGGAGTTTGATCCTGAGTCCTCCCTCCTATGAGCTCTTGTTGAGAAATCCCACCCAAATAAGTGGGACTGCTTGGGATCTCAGCCTTCCCACTCAGCTGTGCAGAACTTCCCACCTCCCCTGTCTGCCAGTTCAAAGATATTTACTGAAAGAAAACAAACAAACATTATTAAAAGACAAATACTTTGGAGAAGTAGCCAAAAGGATGAGTAAAGACAAAACAGGTGTTGAAAGAGACCACTGAAACTGGAAACTGTGGAGGGATGCACAAAATAGCATCAGCTAAATTGTATTAGAAAAGGACTACTTATATCCAGATTCCTCCAAACATCTAATTAACATTTTCTCTGCCTTACGAATTCTGAACTGCAAAGACAGTCTTAGTGAATGCATTCAGCACCGTTTTGCACCTTGTGTTGACCATGATTTTTGCAACCTGCTGAAATACTACTTCTGCTACTAAATATTTACCCTGCAAAAGGAACAGGGAGTGCTTGCAAGAGGCTAATGCCTATACTTAGTCCACAAACTCACAAAAGCTACCACCTAATCTGTTCCCAGACTTGCCCTTCTCAGCACAACATCATTCCTCATGTCCAAGCAGAGCTGACAGTACTGAGAAGCTCAGTGATCAGTAAAGCTTAAGGAAATCAATGAGCAGAGCATGTGCTAATTTTCTCCTCCTCCTTTTTAAGATCCCCATCTGAGATAAATTCTCAGTACACGCTCACATGTGACCTCAGCTAACACTTATATCTGATAGAGAGCCAAACAAAGAGGTTTGTTCCAACATGATCTCGTCAGTTCATCTGGTTCTAGATTAAATCAGCCTGGGAACTGTTTACTGAAATGTCTTTCGAATGAAAAAAATACCACAAATAAATCAATTCTCACCTTTTTGCTTCTTCAGAAGAAAACGAGACTGCTTTTTGTTACTGCTTGGACAGGAAAATTAACTTGAGTTTTCTCAAGTAGTGCTGAATAATTTGTTTTCTCACATTTTACTTTCATGAGGTGGAGACTAGAATGCAACATTGCAATTGTATTGAAACAGTGTCTAAGTTGCTTTCTTACTATTTTTCCTTTTCCTGAAAACTTATCAGTAGAGAATTTTTAAATATGTTGCTTTCTGTTGTGGGGTAAAGGAACAGCTTCTTATCCCCACTGGATTAAGAAAGCTGTTTCCCCTCTACTCTTTATTTGTCATTAGAGCTTATTGACGAGAGAAAATTTATGAGGAATTCCCACCCAGAGCAATAAGAACAAGGGTGACAGAATTGTAGTAAATCATTCCCTTATTTAATCAAAGAGAAGGATGCATTCTATGCATTATGAGTTAATGTTGGCTTGAAACAACAGCCAGCAATCAAATAGAAAAAATAATGGTAACATAATTATTAATATAAGGCTTAATCTAGTCCCTCCACATATGAACACAAAACACCTCGGTGTTCATAATCCTAACTTTGGCTCCCAGCCACATCATTAAAGCAAGCTTCCCCATTCCCTTTTACTTTAGCCAGCCCAAATCTCAGAACAATCAGCACTTCTCTTTCCTGCAAAACTTATATATGCCTTATACGTGTAACCTTAACCCTGCAGAGTGGCAGAACACAAAACTGCTCATGGCTCACAAAACCAGTAGCAAAAATGAGGAGGCAAAAGAAGCTAACAGCCCTAATGAACATCATTCTGCTTTACCTTGGAGCTACTTCCGAGATCAGGCAGCTAGTTGCTAGCTTCAGACACTGACTTCTGGGGACTCAAAGAATTTGGATGGATGCGAGACTTCCAGAAGATTAGACTAAAGGAAGCCACTGCAAAAGCCAAAGCATATTTCTATTCAATCACAGTACCTACTAATGCCAATGGAATAAGTCCAGCTGTTTACAAGACTAAAGCCTAGTTGTGGCTTCTAATCAAGAATGGCATCAATGGCTAATAATCAATAAGAGATTAATGTTTTGTTCTGTACCCCTCTTCTTTTTAATGCTACAATGATGTATTCAACGGTATCACTCCAGTTAAATGAAAACAGGAAAACTGCATTGGTAAGAGCAACAGTAAACGTTTCTAAAACAGAATTGTTTCTTGGCTTTCACTGTTTACCTCTATTTGGAGATTCTTATGGGCCAGGGCCTTGACTGCTGTGATACTGTACAGCTCATCTGAAGTGAAGGCAGTAACAGTATCCCCATCTGTCTGGGGGAAAAAAAAAACACACAAGAAAGGTCTAAAGCCACAATTTTCGATAAGCATGCCACAAAATTTATTTCACACTCTGTTTTTTGCAAAGTACACCTAATCTTTGGTTGCTTGAGTCTCCTCAAGTCTTTTAAACGGAATTCTAAATTTCTAATTAGGGAAGCGAAGAGGAACTTATTCCCTAACTTATCTTCCCATGGAAGGATCCTTTACGATCTTGACAGCTGCTTGCATATAGGACCCCCTTTACCTACTGCCAGAAGAAAATGAGTCCTCCTTTGACCAGCTGCTCTCTGCAGAAGCTGCCCAACTACCTCTGCGAAGTGCAGGTACAGCATGAGAGCAGGGTTTTACTTCTGGATGCTTTAGCTAAAACTTTCCCAAGTAAGATGAATGTGGGTAGACTTTGTCTTTTCTTTTTTTTCTTTCCCTCCCTTTCAAGTCAAATAGCATTTTGAGAGTGACAGCGATGATAAAAAGTGAACGACAGGAAGGTAATTAACTACCATCAGCGAAAAAGAACATGAAGAGGGCATATATAAGTGCTGGGATTACTCACCTGCATGAATCACCTGGAAAATCAAGTTTATTCACACAAATTCCCACAGCGGGTCTAGCGAGCTGTCAGAGCGGCGACAGCACCCACAGCACGCCTGTCACGGCCAGAAATGAATTCAAATCGCTCTTTCTGTGAGAAAACCGAGGCCACCCGCCCAAGCCGTGAGGCTGGGACACCCCGAGCTTCGCCCCAGCGCCCCGGCCTCGCCTCCACCACGCTCCCTCACGAGGCGTCGAGCCCGGCCCGCGGCCCAGCCGGCTCTCGGCGCTCCCTGGAGGCTGCGCGCCCAACCTCCCTCACCGACCCTACCGTGCCCCGCGCGTAGGTCGCGGCTGCCGCTCTCCTCTCGCACCGCCTCTGGGTGAAACCACCTTTACCCCCTCTGCTTCACCGCAATGGTCCTGCCCCGCCTGCCTGAAAGCAACATGGCCGCCCTCGGCTTCGTCCCCGTAGGCCGCTCGGCCTTTCCGCCATCTTGAGTGAGGGCACGTCACCAGCGGGCGGCCATCTTGGGCGCGGGGCTTTGCCCGCCGCTGCTCGCGTTCGAGGCCCTTTTTGACCTCTGTTCTTAGAGCGAGGGAAAGGGCTGCCGGGCAGGGAGAGGAAAGCTTCAAAGGATAACAGAAACAAAACCAAGCCAGGCTTTCTGAGTGAAAAACCCGTGCTGCGGGCTCAGCTGCCCGCTGAGGAGAAGCACGGTGGCCCTCCTGCATGCCTGCAGTGCCAGCCCTTTGCTGTGTCCGCAGCAATGCAGCCACGGTGTTACCCAGAGAGGGCTTTTGTTGCTCTGGAGCCGGGCTGCTTCACGAGAGGCATACAGATGATTTCTCTTGCTAGGGGGAGACGACAGGGAGGTGAGGAAATACACAGCTGTAAGATGTTTTCTGACCCTTGAAAAGAAAACCTCAGATCTCAGGGCAAGTTGTGTGAAAGCGCTTTTTTTTTTCCCATGAGAAAGTGAGCTGGATTTGCTGATATCTTCCAGAAGATCGGGTTGCAGGGCCTCAGTTCTACACACAGATCCAAGCTGGAAGCCAGGACTTTGTTTGCCTGCGTCTGGGGCTTTGCTGTCTCTCTGCATTGCCAGGCTGGATGACAATAAAATTAACAGCTTCTGTGGGGACTTTGTTTTTCTGACGATTCGTATATGTCTTTTCTAGGAAGAGCTGGTTGAAAAAAAATGCATAAGTGTAACTACTTTCAAAACACGGAGAAAAAACATCCAATTGACTTAAAACCAATCCGTTCTCCTGTCTGCAAAATGAAGTATTTCACGGTTCTTGCTCAAAATACATCCCAAAGACTTGCATCTGCCGTTGAAA
>JAPSGF010000007.1:28099473-28115723 GCA_035772895.1 Perdix hodgsoniae
GTGGTTGATTTTGAAATGGCCCATGGGTTTGCAAAGGGCACTGGGTTGCCTGATGCTGTCTGGCCACCAGCAGGACTGGAGGACCCATCTATACATCACACTGAGTAAGAGAGAACACAGCCTTAGACAGGCTCCCGTCACTGGCACTTATCATGCTGTTTACCTTTCTTTTCTGTGCATCTATTACACAGATTTGAACCTGGATTCTGTAATTAGCAGGCTACTGGCCAAATATTAGAAAACATTCACACAGTTATGTGGCAACGGGCAGAAGATGTCAAGTTAACATGTCTTTGTCAAGTAGTTCTGTGCCCTAAGAATTCCTGTTTTTACTCAGAAATCTCAAATAGGGTGTAGTTAAATTGCTCATGTTGCCAATGGCTCCTCACGTTGTTGTTCCTCAGCATCAACAAATGTCTTGTCCCACAATGTAGCTTTCTCCAACAGCTAGATCCAGCCCTCCACATCTCCCAGTATGGATACTGGTTGATTACTTCTAATGATTAGGTTTATAGTGACTGTATGTCTAATTTAAGGGCATAAGCTTTGGTGGGGTAAACCTGGTCTTCAGAGTAATATGGTCAGGGGCTTACATCTCCTGCAGCCATTGCTCCTGCAGGACAAGACTGCTTCTTGTCCGTAACCCGACGTGGTCAGCTGGAAGGACACACCACAAGCTGTCCTTTATCATGTGAATTGATTTTAAACAGCTGATGGATGTGACGGGTTCACTCTGTGGGCTGCCAACTACTTAAAACACACAGGTCTTGTTCCCAGTACAAATCACAGATAAATTCCTCGTGGAAACTATTATGTTAGCTCAAGTGGAAGTTTTAATCTTTAGCTTGCAAGAATGTTGGATGGTGATTGTAATTCCTTGAAGTAAAACAAATTCTGCAATTTACGACCTCGCTACGAGGCCAGCATCACTGGGACTTATCACACTGTTTACCTTTCTTTTCTGTGCTTCTATTGCACAAATTTGAACCTGGATCCTGTAATTAGCAGGCTACTGGCCAAATATTAGAAAACATTCACACAGTTATGTGGCAACAAGACTACTGTCGGAAAGAAAGAATAAAAATATTTAGAATAAAAATAACCAGTGGAAATTCAACTGACTTAGGCTTGTATCGGCCAAGAGGCAAATCTTGTCTGATGGATTTCCCACTGAGGAGTGTGCGCTTCCACCGTGAATTTGGTTTTCATCACTGATTATTTTGTTTGTATTCGGAAAATGTTTCTATTGTCAAGATACAGCTCTAGGAGCAGAAAGAATGAGCAGCAATATGAGTGATCCATGCTAAAATGTCAGGATAATATTCCTATATCTTAGCACAGGGGAATGGTGTTTGCTTTTACTTTATCTGAAACCTGGTCTGTTCAACAGTTCTCACCCAGAGGAGTTGGGAGGGAAGATGAAGTGCCAGACTCCTGTCCAATTTAGTCTTGCTTTCACAAGACTTGAGTGAATTACTGCAAAAAGTTGGCAGCGCTGTTGTACGGGGTCATGCTGCATGTCAATCCTTGCGGGTCCCCTTTGGAGGAATTCTCCGAACATTGCTTTTGCATGCTGAGGGCCTTCAGGGAGCAGGGCAGGCTGGATTTCCTGCTGCTGGTATTGTATTTCTGAGGTCAGAGAAGAAGAACTTGGCTCTCCACGTGTCCTGGGTGCTCAAATGCACTTTCAGTGTTGTTCATGAGTTACTCCATGGCTTCTTAAAGCAGAATCTCAAACCCTGTCTCCCTCAATCTCTAAGAAGTATCCTAATTTCTGGAGGGAAAGAGAGAGGGCTAGTGGCTTATTTGCTCTCTCTAAATCAGGAACTCTTTTCTGAGCGTTTCAACAGGAGGGATGAAACCAGCTGAGAGTTGGGAGGGAGGTGTCTGAATCCTCTCAGGCTGAGAAAGATGCTGAACCTGAGTGTCCTGTGCATGGGATGACTGATCTCAACGCAGGGGTGCTGTAATACAGCAGGACACAACTCATTTCATCCTCTCAGCCAGAATACTGCAAAGTCCAGAAGATAGCCGCAGCCTGGGAAGCCAGATTTTATCTATTTCCTTTGCCTGGGAGTGAACGCCTTGGGATTTGATCATGGTGAATAAGACCAGGAAAAAGGGAAACGTTGGGAGCCAGATCTGACCCAAGTTTTTCTGCCAGCCAGGTCACTCTGCTATGAATGCCAGACCTTCTAAAAGCTGTGCTTGCAGATGGCTTATGCTGAGGCACATTTTGAGAAGCCCCAAACCCTGCCCTGGCAATGCAAGACAAAACCTCACTGCACCTCTCCTCCGGGCAGCAATCCTTTCCTTGTGGCTCCGCCAGAGGATGCTGCAGACTTTGGGAAGAGCCCTGCATCTCAGCTTGTCATTTGCAGCATTCTGAAATGCACAACTGGTCTCTCACTGATACAATCCCAGCCTCCTGGAATGCAAGATGGAAGGACTGCAATGCCCAGGCCATCTGAAGTTAACCCTGCGGCTTGCTGGGGCTCAGCACCAGCCCCTTTGCAAGCAGGGAGTGGGATGGAGCGGATCCATGAAGGGCGTCCTTAAGGGACGAGCTGTCAGCAGATCAGTGCTGCTCTTCCCCTTTGCCAGAGAGAGAGGAAAAAGAGGAGTTAAGTGGTTAAGGAGCCAGGAATCAGATTATACTGGAAAGGGCATAAAAAGTCCGATTTGAACAGCTTCCTTGGGAGAAAGTTCATCCCATGCTGTTCAGATGACTGTGACACTGAGAGGAATCCAAGCACGTGTCTGCCAGAGCCTTTGAGGAGGAGAGGGCTTCAAAATGCATTTTTCCCAAGTTTGGAGCTGATGAAGCTGAAGCTGTCCTGAACGGGAGCCAAGCCACCACTCAGCAAACCTTAGTGTTGTCCCCAAAATGGAGACAGAACTTTCAGCATAGTCTACAAACGCAAATTCCAGACAAAGTCCTAATGAGAAACAAACAGCAGACTTTTGGTCTCTGTGTCAGTGGTGCATACTGGTTAGCCTCAAATGCAATTCTCCATAATACATTCCGACATATGATTTTGCTACAAATCGAAGATGCCGTACATGCTATACTCCCTCTTACGCTGCTTTTGCTTTAAGTCACAAGAGGCTGGAGTTAGGTATGTTCTGGAAAAAGATTCCAAGGTCTTGGTATCACCTGATAAGCATATGGACTGACAAAAATTCTTTGTCTGATTTTTTTTTTTTTCCCCTTGAAAACAAGGTATTACAATACTAAAGGGAAACAATGCACTGCTCAGCGAGGCAGGGTCTTGCTGGAGAGAGGTTGTGTGCTAGAGCAAACCAAGAGGAAATAATGGCTTCTTTACCTCTGGCTGATTGTTAATGCCCTTCTAGCAGAGAGGCTGCAGATAGCCACAAGGAACCTCACTCAGGGTAACACAGCACGGTCAGTGATAAACAGGCCAGCAGGTGAGACGGACTAACAGCTCCTCCTGGCTTTGGAAATCGGTGAATCTGTGAATTATGGGAAGCAGTGCTTTTTCCATCTACTTTTACTTTGCAGCTCACCCCTGCGTTCAGGCCCTTGCGACACGATATATTCCCACGGCTTTAGAGGGGCTGCTTTTGGGTTAATTCACTGCAATCCTGACACCACGCTCTTGACAAGTGGTGTGCTAGGCGGATGGGAAACAAGATGTAAGAGGTGCCTCAGCAAATGGTTTGCTATGTTACCAAATAAATCCCCCACGCAGTTCATCCCTTATGTGCTCTTGTTTATTACACATATTTAAGCTGTTGGCACATTGTGACCTTCTGCTTCGCCCCGTAACTTTGAGAGAAGCAAGATATTTTAACCCGTAATAAACTACAGGCATCTCCCCCAGCAATTGCCTTTGCGAGCCCGTGATTTCCTATCCTGCTCTAGGAAGCACTGAAGGTCTGATGCAGCTCTGGAGACCTCAGCCAAGTTTTCCTTCTGTATGCGAACCTTTTTTTAACTCCATAACTCTTCCTGTTTCCAGTCAAACCTATATTTAAATAGTTTGCTGAGTCTGGGGCTCGGTGAAAGAGGCCTGTCAAGAGACTACAAAGCAGGTGGATGATGTTTAGTCTCTGGCCAGCAGACACTGCTGATAGCTACAGGATGCTGGTGCTTTCCCCTGTTGGAAACAAACTGCCTCCTGTTTAGTTACAGGCACTTAAATATTAATAAAAAATGTAATCAGCAAAGGGGGAGAAAACAGTTTATTTCTTTCCTTTCCTCTCCTGTATAGGGCCAAATGGATTTTAGAGTAAATTAATATTAGCACCTTGCTTCAAGCCAAAAGAAATAAAGCAGAAAATCAAAGTTATTCTTAACGCCAAGAAAATTGCAATTTCTTGCCAGATTTGCAGTCCCAGCCTCACGCTGCTAATGTTATCCTTTATTTTGACCAAGACAGCATTAACATAGCTGCTGACTTGACAAAGGTGATGCCAGACAAACTTCACCTGATCCTAACAGTCGACTGATGGGATTTTTCAAGAAAGAAACACAAAAAGCCAAACAAAAGGGCCCCATGAGAGGCTTCTGCAGAGTCAGAACTGGTGGGAGAGAGGGAAATCTGCTTGGTCTCCAAATGCGATGGGCAAGGGTTCTTTTGCGGTGACAGCTGAATTTTTAATTGATCCCTTCATGCTTTATTTATATGCCTTTAATTGATCCCTTATGCCTCGCTTGACTCCAAACTCACCTGGTGCCTGCA
The DNA here is from genome assembly GCA_035772895.1 of Perdix hodgsoniae. Classification (NCBI taxonomy): domain Eukaryota; kingdom Metazoa; phylum Chordata; class Aves; order Galliformes; family Phasianidae; genus Perdix; species Perdix hodgsoniae. The sequence goes on from JAPSGF010000007.1 coordinate 28,104,183, forward strand.
GGTTGGCTCTGGCACTGCAATTCCTGCTCTGCACCAATGTGGATCCCCAGAAGCTGTGCTACTGACCTTAATTCAGGTAGGAAAGCAGGCCCAAAAGAACGGTCTCAGCCTGGGAAAGGTCTGTCAATCCAAATTCTTTGACAACAGCAGAGAATTTAGGTTTGCATCTGATTTCTTTGAAGGGCCAGAACTGATGTCTGGACCCAATGATGTTCAAGGAGCTGAACTTTTTGCCTTGGGCGTTCCCATACCTCCAGCAGCGATAGTTGCTCCCTACTTGGGCTGAGAAATGTCTTTTCAATCACCAGATTGGGCGTGGTGGTTTTGCACGATGAGCAAACACCAAATGCAACTGCCTGGAGAAATAAACACCTGGCAAAATATTTTTGGAGGATTAGTCATTGTCTGTGTGTTTGGGAAGGTTGCATCCCCAGCTGCACAGCGAGTGTCATGGGGAGCCTTCCTGATCCCGTTCCTTTGGATGCCTTCCTGATTCTGTTGTCGAGTGGCTTCACACACAGCGTGCCCGTGGTTTTTCAGCATGGATGCTGCCTTTCTTGTATTGCTAGGTGTAGCTGTGGGGCAACAAAATGTCCCAGGAATTGGTTAGAGCCGATGGTCAAAGCACACTGGCATGAATTTACATGTGGGTGCACCGCAGGAGGACAATCCCTGCTTATAGCTGCTGGAATCCCACAGCACAGACTTCTTGCAGAGGGCTTGTTCCTTTGGCCAGAAATCTGGGTTAACGTCAGCACAAGGAGCCACATGCAGAGCTCTGGGATTTCATCCAAGAAACCTGATCCACGTGATTTGAATTAGAGATAAACAAGCAAAAACACTGCAAAAGGGGAAGGGAGAGAGAACATTGGGAAGGCACGGCGATGGGAGAAAGCCGCTTGAAGAGGGCAGGCTGTACACTGCCCACGCATTGGTGGCAGTAGGTGACAGCAGCCACCTGCAGCCCATACTCAGGGAATTTGTACCCCAATATCACCTCTATGTTTGCTGCTTTGGGAAAGCTGCACCAGGTGGGGCTTCAGCTGCCTACACACCATCACAGTGCAGTCCCAAAACCCCAATTTTTGGTGACGTGAGGTACAGCTGGATCAGATAAATCAGCCATCATCTTGCAGTGGCAACTGGAGATCAGCAGCATTTTCTGTCAGGCTCAGAGAAAGCTCTTCGCAGTTGTAAAGCTCTGGATAAATGTGTTCTCATCTTGCTTCTTGCTGCAGAGAGAGATGGCTTGGAAGCAAATTACAGCAGCAGCACGGAGAAGGGCATGGAAGCGCTTGGCAGCAAATTGCTGCTCCCTGCAGTGGCAGCTGGTGAAGCACCTCACGTTTGCCAGCATTGGGCAGGGCTGGAGCCTGCCTCCTAAATACGTGGTTCACATGGATACCAAACTACAGTGCCTCCCAGCCTCTATTTTTGTTTGCAACAGTTTATCACATTATCTGTCGACACTAACTTCAGAAGGTCTGTAATTTGCAGCGTCACCTCTGATCCTACCAGGAACCCTTACAATTATCTATCAGCTATCAAAAAGAACAAGAGACACAAAAGCTTTGGACTATTTAAATAATACTGACTTTATGCTTCCCTTTAGGTTATTAGATAGCAGATTAATTGGAGGCATGTGATGCATCTAGTCCAGCTACAATACCTCCCTGACTCAGCTTTGCTGGGCACAGAACCAGGCCAATGCAGTTTTCTTCCCCACCTTTCCCTTTTATTCCACCTCCCCTAGTTCCCTTGAACTGCATCCGGCTGGATGATGCTGGAGGAGCATGGGACATTTTCATCTCCACGTGGTCCGCAGCAAGCATTGCTCTTTGCAAGTGGAATGTTGAGCTCATTAAAAACACAATTAATCCCTTTTTATCTATCAGTGTTTGTTCCCAGCTCGGTCATTAAACGAAGAACACAAGTTTTGTCCTGCTAGCAAACTGGTTATTTTTGGAATCCTACCAAGGAGTATTTCTTTCCACCAAGTCGCCCTTGTCCTCTCCCAGTCCCAAAGGCTCCATATACAAGTGGGAAATACTGAATTATTTACCTTAGAGAGTCACAGTGAAGGGCAGAAAAGGAAAAGAACAGGAACTCATTCTGCTCATCGGTCTGGCGGTGCCGTGGGGCTGGTGCCCAGCAGACCTGGCCTTGCCTTGCTTCCTGGGCACCTTTGGTTCCATTACCTCCAGGAAAAGGAATAAGACAAGGCCTGTACAGGTTTACCCCAAGGTCACGGCTGTTTGCCAGCTCTGTGCCCATATCCAACAGCTGTGTGGCACCGTCTGACAGCCAGTTTTCCTTGCTGGCAGCACCAAGCAGGACCTTCTGCTCTATGGATGTGCAAATGAAATAGATAGATGTGTTTCCAGGCAAGTAACTGATATGTATGTATGTATGTATATATATATATATAAAAAGAGAAAAAAGTTTCCCTACTTCTCATACCTTTGAACAAAGCAGTGGTGACTTCTGCTCAGGCCACGCGCGCATTGTTAAAAGCATCTGCTTTCACTTAAGGATCTTGAAGGATTACAGAACTCCAGGAGCATGCAAATTCAAGAGCTATAGAAGTGCCAGAGTGGAGAAAGTTAAGTGTTCCCTTGAGGACATTCGAGTTTACAGAGTTTTACTTCACTTTAATTAGAATCCCAGAACATCATCTGCTGAAGGGCTTTTTCAGTTGTATTTTATTATTCTGCATAATAAGAGTGCATATCCCTTTCTTGACCCCACAGAGCTGTACACCACAAGGTGAATTCAACTCAGATCACACTGGCTGGGTAACAAGAGCCCACACCACACGAGTGTGCAAGTGATGCTGCCTTGCACAGGGATCAAAATACATAGGGATGCAAGTTTGACTTAAATTCCCCCGCAATGAAGACCTTTCAATGCATCTTTAGTGTCCATCTGTGTGTGAGTGCCCAGGCTGCCCTAAATGCACCCTGACCCTGCTGCTGGGCAGTGCCTGCCTGTTCTGCTGCTGTAAGGAAAGCGCAGCTAAATTCCAGCCCCCCTGCTGGGGCTGAACACAGCAGCAGTGGCTGATATCCATCTGAGGCTTCTGCTTTGGTTTTCTTTTCTTTATTTCTTTTTCTTTTCTCAGATTGTGCATTGCAACTTAGCACCAAAATTGCTTCTTTTCTCTATTGCTGCTTGTTAGATAATGTTGCCAAAGTTGATAACATGATGCAGAACCCTGTCTTGACTGCACCCTTTGTCTTTGGCTCAGGGACTTCATGAAGCACCTCAGCCCTCAGCATCATCCTTGGGCTCTATTTGCTTCCCACGTGCTGTGGTTTTAGAGAAATACATTTGAGAGCAGAGTGGCAGGCTTTGTATGCAATTGTATTGCATACAAAGAGAGCTGGGAGAAGAAGGGCACACTGACCACTCATGCTGACTGTGTGTGCCCATGTCCCTGCTGGGTTTTCCCAGTCAGGCTCTGTGCTTCCCATTGTATCATTTTCCTTAGCTCGTTTTGGGAAAGAGGTCAAGGAATTTTGCTGAAGTGTTCCCAAAAGGTTTGCCTACGGGGCTGCCAATATGAAGGAAAATCAGTGGCACTGGGAAATCTCAGGAGTCCTCACTGTCACAGATTTTAATTTGTGTAAACCTTGTGTCTGCAGATGGCAGTAAAGAATGCCTTTCATTCCTGGGAATGTGAGCAATAATTGCGCTGTGGCCACAGCACCTGCTTGATTGCACCAAAATGTCGCTGCGGCCGCACAAGCTGCCAGGACCCACAGGGAGAAGGGACCTTTGGGAAAAGGAGAGCTTTGCAGGAGCACGGCAGGTGTTGCCCCTGCTCTGTTCAAGGCTTTGTAAGCTTGGGAAGTCGTTTTGGCTCCTTTCATTTCTGGGCTGGTGGCACAGGTGGGGACATGCTGCCCCATACCTCAGCCGGCACCAGCAGATCCCAACCCTGCCTGTTGTACATCACCGTAGACGGATGATTTCTGGCTCTGCCTTCTCATGATTTCTCATTTTGCTTCCTCTGTCTCAGTAAGAAAATATCATCCAGCTCATGACATTTCCTTGAAGTTGGTTGTGAGCTGTTCCCGGTGCTCACCAGGGCAGTGCTGCACACAGCCGGCAGGATTTGAGCCAGCTTCTCCACCCAGCGCCGGGGCTGATGAACTCCCCGGAGATGTGTTTGCCATCACCATGGCCTTTAAGGAGTCCTGGAACATGGTCTAATTTCATGATTTTTTCCATCTGGTTTGCCAGTTTAAAGCCGTTTTCACACATGGCCAAAAATAACTTCATTTTTCTCGCATGAGCTCTGGAAGCAGGGGCTTGTGTTGGTAAAAGAACACCAGGCATCCATGGGAGCAGCTGGGATGCAGCAGGTGCCTCTTGTCTCCTGTAGACCGTGGGGCAGGGGGCACACAGGGACAGCCCTCAGGCAAAGAGGGGATGAATGCCAGCTCTGGATTGCTGTCGAAGCTCAGACGTCCCAGGGTCAACCCCATGCTGCCCTCTTGTCCACCACATGTCATTGTCCCCGAGCCCCTTCTCACGGGACAGCTTTTAACCCTGCTGAAAGCAGCACCAAAGGGAGGAGGCGAGATGCCGATGACCTCGCTGCTGATGTCAGAGCAGAGCTCTGCACTTCGTTGCCATAGCAATGGAGAGAGGACCACAACACACATTTTCTGGCACTACGTCAGCCGTTCCCACTGCATCCCGGGGAATGTTCTCACGGGACCGCGGGTGTCGCATGCTGCAGTCTCATTCTTGGGTTCCTCACCTTGCAGGTACCTCCTGGTGAAGCAAAACCATCTGTTTTCTGCTGCTCCTTCCCCCATAGAATGCTGTGCAGGAGTGGAGCTGATCCTGTGCATCACGGATGTGCCAGGAGATGCCAAGAGATACCATGGCCCTGTGCCTGTGTGTAGCTTTTCTATGGCCTTGTTGTGATCTGGGGTCTTGCTTGAATTTTTCTTTTTTTTGTTGTTGTTGTTATTTGGAAACAGCTTCTCTCAGTCAGTATTTTCAGCATCTCACAGTAATTTTCTGAAAATGACACCAAACCACCCGGGAGGTGTTTAACAGAAATGAATCAGCTTTATCAGGATGGGCACATGGGAACTCGGAGCCTCAGTGCAAAGGGCAATCTTAAGTGAAAAAAGGGCCATAAGGCTGTCACTGGGGGGAGCTGATCCCCAGGCATCCCATAGCTGCAGGCAGCTGAGGGCACGCATTTTTCCCTAAATCCTTCTGTGCGTCCCATCCTTCATTCCCCACTCCTTTCCTTCCTGCGAAAACAGGGGGAAGGAATGTTTGGGGAGTGAGGTCAGTGGGAAGGCTGTACTTGCCTCCATCTGGACTTGGCTGGGGCTGGGGCATGCAGGTGGCCAGAAGGACGGGTGGGGGGATGCGGCTGTGAGCATCTCCTTCCCACCTGAATGACTTCTGGTGTTATTATTTGATCCTGTGCGAACTGAATGATTTAATGCTGTGGAATTTTGCTCCTCCCAGAGAGAGGAACAAAGTGGCCAGCTCAGCGCCGTGGCTGCTGAGGTCCACGGCTGGCTCCCCACCTCTCTCCTCCTGCTGCTCCTTTTGGGATAACAATGGCAGGATCCAGATGCTTATCTGATGCTCCCACCGCCGCCCCCAGCTGAAGCGCAGCGGCTGTGCAGGGGCACTGAGCCCAGTCCCGTTAGGATCAGGCTATTGAGTGAGTATTCACTGGGATTAGGTGTTATTGAGCAGAAGGCACCCCAGTGAAATAGCAAAGATTTCGCATGTGAATGGTACTAATGCAATCCCACAGCAGCCACAGCTCCAGCATGCATGGATTTGTCACCTGTTGGTAAATCGCTAAAATACTGGCTAAAACTAAGCTGTGCAAAGGGCATAGAAATAGAAGAAGAAAAATCTGGCTGCCGAGCTGCAGCTCCTGCTTGAGATTTCCTTTCCCTGTACCCGTGCCCTGAGGACTGGCATTTCCAGCATCCACATATTGTGATGATGCATTTCAGACAGACAGTGTTTCCCCAAAGATAACCAGAGAACATGTCATTGTCAACCTCATATTGAACCGAGAGCCACAACAGCCCTAAGGGTCCTTATCAAATGAACAAGCGAGTTTTTGGAACCAGATTATCACAACAGCACAGCCCCAAATTGCTGGATGGGGATAAACTCAGCTCACACAACATGGACAAAGCTCCAGTGTGGCAGAGATGGGCTGTATGGGATATGTGCACGGTTATGTGAATGGATTTATGGGAGATAATGCTGGAAGAATCTCTGGATTTTGAATTTTCTTTGACGTGTCAATGCTCAGCAGTGAGGTTTTGGAGCAGCAGTGCCAGGCACTTTTCCTACAGCTCTGGGGAGTAGCATGCTAGGTTCTCTACGCCAGTATTCTTCCCTCTGAGCCCTGCTGGCTTTCCAGAGAAGAGATTTATGTTTGCTTCTTATTTTTATTTAATGTGGTATTTTGCTATGTGGGGCCATAAGGGGGCACACAGTGGATACAGCAGCAGGGCTGCCCTGAGTGCGTGATAGCAGTAGAAAACTGCTGATGCTTTCCTGTATTGCAGGGTGCCTCCCTTGCAGGAAACAGTGCTTTGTGGTGCGGAGTGCTTTGCCTTCCTGCGTGGCCCCTCTGCTGAGCACTGGGAAAATTGGGGTGTACCCCATGGCTGGGGAAAGGCAGCGTAATGCTGAGGGCCTTCAGGAGCCCCATTTCCCAAAAAGGTCTCCAAGGTCCACCATGCTGCCCCATTATATAAAGATGAGTTAAAGGGTTCAATCTGCAGTCGGCTCACAGCATGATGAGCGGTGATTTAACCATGGCAGCAGAGATGCAGCTGACTGCTGATTGCTTTGCCACTCTCTCACTGGTGCCACAGAGGTGAGGCTGAGGAGCTGGGAAAATGGGGTGTTGAGCACTGGAGCATGGCAGCCCCAGGAAGGGGACACTTCTGCCCCTGTGACCTTTGGTTGGGACACACGTCTTCATATGAGTCACCGTGTGCAAGGAGGGTGTGTTCAGCTTTTCCTGTGCCACCTCCCTCCGGGGACCACGATGCTCCCCTTCCAAGCACGTTTCTCAGAGACAAAGCCTGAAGAAATGGTGCCAGAGCAATGAAAATGCCCTGCAAACCCGAGCACTGCCTGCACACGTGGTTCTTAATGTGCGGCACGCCTTTCCATCAAGCTAAACAATGCTGACCATCATTTCCAGGACAGACTGCCTTCGGTAACGCCTTAATAAACTTTTCCCTTTGTTTGAGATTTTGGTTTCCTTTTTCTCGGACATTAAGCTGCTTCCTCTAGTTCTCTGGAGTTCTTCAGATCGAGGTGGAGACACATTTCAGATAAAGACATGCTATTGTTCTGACAGGGAGGTGCTGAGCAAGATCCCCATCCGACCTCGTGTGCTCACCTACGGGATGTGCATCGCCTCTCTGGGCAACCTTAGTTTTACACTTTCCATAGTGTAAAAGACTTCTTTCTTATGTCCAATCTAAATCTCTCCTCTTTTAGTTAGAAACCATTTCCTCTTGTCTTACCACAACAGACCCTGCTAAAGAGTCTGTCCCCTTCCTTCTTACAGCCCCTTCAGATACTGAAGACCACTCTCAGGTCTCCCAGAATCTTCCCTTCTCCAGGCTGCCCAGCCCAGCTCTCTCAGCCTTGGGATCATTTTTGCAGCCCTCCTCTGCCCACTCTCCAACAGCTCCATGTCTCTCCTGTACTGAGCACTCCCCATCTGGACGCAGTGCTCCAGGTGAGGGCTCACAGCACAGGGCAGAGGGGCAGATCCCCTCCTTCGTCTGCTGGCCGCACTTCTTTTGATGCAGCCCAGGATGCAGTTGGCTCTCTGGGCTATGAGGGCACAGTGCTGGCTCATGTCCAGCTTCCATCAGTACCCCAGGTCCTTTTTGGCAGAGCTGTGCTCCATCCTTGCATCACCAGCTTGCACTGATAGTGGGGGTTGCTGTGACCCAGGGGTGGACCTTGCACTCAGCTTTGTTGAACCTGAAGAGGTTCTTCTGGGCCCACTGCTCAGCCTGTCTAGGTCTCTGTGATGGTATCCCACCCCTTGAGCTTGTCGACAGTACCACACAGCTTGGTGTCATCCACAGACTGCTGAGGGCACACTCAATCCCACTATTGATGTCATTGATAAAGATGTTAAAGAACAGTACTGACCCTGAGAGGCACCACTGATCACTGATGTCCACTGGCCACCACTCTCACTCATGTTCCATGAATATTTGCATGTCAATGGGCCTGGTCACTGCCAATTTCTGCCAAAATCATCCCTCAAAGCCATAGTGCTTATACTTTTTGTCATTCTTAAAGAAGACATGGTGTGGAGTGTAGCCTTCCCCACTGGTTTGGGGCTGAGACCCATTATCTCCATATGGGAAGAGAAGGCTTGCTTGACATCACCTCCTTGGTCAAGGGACTCCCAAATCACAACAAGCTCATGGCTCTTTTTATTTATTTATTTATTTATTTATTTATTATTATTATTATTTTGTTAAAGCTCTCTCTTAATTACTTTATTTTAAGTGCAATACTTCACATCAAAACCTCAGCACGCAGGCTCATGAGCTCTGCTTCCTCCAGCCTGACCCCAAACTCAACTCGGTGCAAACAGTCCACCCAAAGAAGTGGCCACCTAGCACGGATGGTGCTTGTCTTTGCCTTCGCCTTGACTTTCTGTTTATACATGATTACGATATGAGGCTTATATTGAATAATGCTAGCTGAAGATAACCCGCTTGTTTACGTTGGCTTTGATGACACCAGAAATGAAGCTCCAGCAGCACGCAGCAGCTGGCTCCTGACACATCCTCCATGTGAAAGCTGTGCAAAGGAGATCATTCTGGCTTTGTAATAAATGCAGCCTCCTTTCCCTTTGCAAGCATCGGGGTGAGCTGAGTTGCGTGTAGTCGAGTGTTGTTATGCATTAACTGAGTGAGATTCAGCAGATGCAGCCCCTCAGAGGATTCTGGCCTCCTTTTCCTTCTAGTACCTGCCACTCAGACCCCGCCTGTTCCTCAGGACCATCTTGCACGTGTGTGAGGCCAGCAGCTGTGGGGCGTGGGATGCTTCTGCACAGCCATGTTTGTTCAATTTAAGCCATTTTGGGCCACCTTTGATTTTTTTCCTCATTTCTGTGTTTCCTGCTTGGAGGTCCCAGGCTGCAAACCTTAGGCAGGAAATTTAGGGGAAGATCACAGATATACAAACTCTTGCAGGAGGATGAATGAAAGCAGGCAGAAAATTGTGCATTGGGAATAAACATTCCATAAGAGGAGGAAATTCATGTTTAATACAAACCCCACCACTCCCATGGCTTTGCTCCAGTAAGGAAACCACAGAAATTTGGAGGCACCTTCACTCGTGCATGCATGTGGGTGTCCTAGATGTAAGTGAGAGCCTCCCAGAGTCAGTGAGGGGCCCCAAAACCTTCACCTTGGATGCCACTGTCTATGTCCCGACATCCTCACCTAATAGGGATGAGTTACCCGTGGGAAAGAATCCTTCTGATCAGTAAACACCAAGAGAAACAAGTCCTTGCCTATCCCCCAAAACACTGCAATTGCCTCTCATTGTGCCAACACAGCCTTCCTGCAGGCAGCAACTTGAGCAACTAAAAAAATAGGCAGTGTTGCCTCATCTCTGGGATGGAAGGAATAAAGGAAATGCTAATGGATGGTGGTTTTCCTCCCAATCCATTGCAAATTCAGCAACTGGAAAGGTTCTCCAAGGCTTCAGGGCTTGGTTGTGCACCTTGAAGGTGAAGAGGAATGAGTAGCTGGAGGAATGGGTGAGAGGCTATGGAGCATGCTGGTCTGGGTGACTGCTGATGTTCTTGGAGCGATAGAAGTGCTAAAGTCTGCACTGGAAAAGAGCTATTAGAAAGCTCTGAAAGAAGGTTTAGTTTAGCAAGAGAAACCTCAGCTTTGAAGATGTTACTGGGAGTTATGCTGAAGTTTTCAAATTTCAGGAGGAACAAAAAAGGTGCAAAAGCTTCAGAAAAAAAAAACAACAAAACAACACCATGAGTGAAAGAATTTCTCCCCAGTTCTGGGGCAGTTTAAGATGAAAGCTAACACACAGGCATTCAGCATTTTGTAAGCCAAGGTTCACCCGCTGCTATTTTGAAATGCAACGTAAAATTTTGGAAACACTGCTCCTATCAAGCAGCATTCCTCTGTGGTCACTCCCCAGGAATGAGAGACCGCAGGGTGCTGCTTACTATCGACGGGGGAAACTCCCAAGCTATGCCAACAAAGGAAAAAAAGGTATTAAAGTGTGTTAAAGATGTTTTCTCATCTGTTCTTTTTTCCCCAACTTCACAGCCAGCTTGGCTGTTTGCTCAGGTTCTTCCTGAACACGCTGCAGACATTGCTTTTGGAGGCCGGGAACCCTTAGCAACACTTTCTTTTTTATTATTATTATTTTTTAAACGATTCCTATTTTTCCAGCTGTTGTCACCGTCGTTGTGTGACGTGATTTATTCTCCATCCCAAGCTTACCGGCGGCTGCCCAATAAGAAAGGATGGCCAAATCCACCAGCCTGCATTCAGACCAAGGGGAGAACAGCCTTAGGACCCAGGCATGGGGCAGATCTCCCCTCCTCCTTTGCAGGCAATGAAAGGGAGGAAGGGAGGCATGCAGCGCCAGAAGTGAGGCGGTACTCGGGTGGGAACTCACCACTCATTTCCTTTCATCCAGATAACTATTTGCTTACTCCATCAAAAAAAAACAAAAACAAACCATCATCAATTGCCTCTCCTCTGCCCTACAGTTACACTGGGATTTTGCAGTAGTTTTCCTAGAAAAGGATGAAAATGCCAAAGGATGAAACTCTCAGCATGAGCGACTTTGAACGGCGTAACAAGTGGAGAGTGACCCCAAGCCTTCCCACTGCTCTCACCTCTCCAAATAAAGCTTTTCCTCCCCCTTCCATTCCCCCTCCCCCCGCCCTTCTCCTTTTTCTTCTCCCTGTGCTGATGGAGAGCCAAGGAAATGGGGGAGCCATTGGCTCTACACCACAGGACCTGTTGTGCATCGCACCTTTGTCTTGGTGGTCTTGCTATGCATTGCTGAGCATAGCAACTGGACCTTTATGCCCTCCTTTGAACAGCCCCCTTCCTGTTAAGCTAATTGCAAAACAAGCAGAAGCCTTCAGAAGGTGAATGTCTGTCCAGTGAGAGTCACTACATCCACCCCCTCTAATGATGTCCATGCTTCCCAGCGGCGCTGCAGCCACGAGGCTCACGGGTGGTCTCACTGCTGGATGCTTTCTGAGGCTGCAGCAGATCCAGCCTTCCAAAAACCATCTGCATAAAAACAGGATAGAAACATTTCTGCATTTATTGTGAGTGGATTATTTTTTTGTTTGTTTTTACTATGTTTTGTTTTGTTTTTTCCCCCAAGTGGAATCCCAGCTGATAAAGAGTTAATCAAGTTTTTTTTTCAGGGCAAATTGCTCAGGATCAGCACTGCCTGCTGCAAGATCTCTGCCCTACCCTGCTGGGCAGG
>JAPSGF010000007.1:28115733-28129110 GCA_035772895.1 Perdix hodgsoniae
CACCAACCTGAATTGGGGAACAAACCCATAAAAACATCATTTCAGAGCAATTCGCCGTTCCACAGTAAAAGCAGACACACAATTTACATAGGAAACACCCCCAGGAAAACAAATGAGTGTAAGGAGTGGAAAGGGGACAGTTTGAGAGTTTGGATCTTCCCTGCACCGTGTCCTCACCACGTGTGTTTTGATTTTCTTCCCACTCCACTCCTCGTTATTCCCAGGGAGACAACAAACAGCTCCTCACTGGGACTGCCGGTGGGAGGAGAGTTTTCTGCTTGGCGGGACTGGAGGTGTCTCGAGCTGTTAGGAAAAACATCATTTCCCCTGGTTTCATTAGTGAGGAGGGCATGGCTGACCAGTGGAGGGCTCCTTGCTGTGAAACCCAAGTTGTGCAGGCATTGCCTGTAGAAAGTGAGCCCAGAATGGAAAACCCACAAAACTCACCACTTTTGGAAGCAAAAATTACAAGATGTGCTCACAGGAATAACACAAACACCCTCTGCATCACATAAACTAACTACTTGGGTGGTTTTTTTGTTTGTTTGAAACTCCAAAGGTTTGTTAGCACTGCGTTGGGATGAAGGAAGACTATTTATGTAGGTATGAACATGGTATGAGTGTTATCTGGGTATGGGATTCACATCGCTGGGCTGTTTTGCAGAGGTAAAAATGGTGAAGAGCACTGGTCCAAAAACATAACCCTGGGGGGCTCCACCCATGACCAGCATCCACCTGGCCGTAGAGACATTGACCACAACCCTCTGGCTGTGACCATCCCACTCTTTATCCACTGGGTAGTCCAGCCTTCAGATCCATCTCTCACCAGCTTAAAGGTAAGGATGTGGTGTGTGACCATGTCAAAGGCCTTGCACAAGTCCAGGTAGATGACTTCAGTTACCCTTTCTTTGTTTACCAAAACAGGAAGAGGATCCTTCTCTTTGGCACAGCAGTCCTCAGTCAGAGAACAGGCTGCAAGACAGCTGCGTTTTCCTCACCTCTGCAGTCCTCTTGGCCCATGAGCAGCTTCATTCCCAAGCCAGCAGGCTGTGGAAAATCCCATGAGCTTTGCAGGACATGGGAGCCAGTCCCATGCTCTCCATCCACTGAAATGTTGCCAAGCCATTTTCCTGCCGACACGTGTGTTTAGGTTTGGAGCATCCCCACCCCAGCTCAAACGCTCCCTGTCTCAGCACCGGACGGAAAGCACTGCCTGTAGCACAAAAGCAAATGGAGGACAAAGAGAAGCTCAGAGCAAGGTGTGATGCCATGCTATGTTTCTTCTTGGCTGTGCAGATGGAGGCTGGTGGCAGCAGGAAACACTCCTTTTATAGGGCTGCCTTTCACGTGGACTGCTGCTAGCGGTGTGTTCACAGCCCTCGCTACCTGGAGGCACCCTGATCCTGCAGCTGTTGTGTTTGCATCACCAGATATGCACCTACCTGTGTGCATCAGGGTCCCTCTGAGGGTGGCCACGGCCCTGGGGCTCTGCAGTTCCACAGTACTGGAAGAAGGGCTTAGGAAAATAACTCTGTTACCACCAAAGATTATGATATGCTTTCCTTAGCTTTTCTTAAAAACTTCCTTACAAACACTTGTTGATAAAAATAGAAAAATGAACAAACACTTTCCTCAAAATGAAAAAATAATAATATTCATAAATGCATATACAAATAGGCATGCTTGTGCATGTGATATAACGTGTGTGCGCTCACGCCTGTTTGCAAAGCTTTGCTGGGCAGTCACTGATCTGTCCTGCTACACTCTGAGTTTTGAAAGTGCTTTTTATTTGTTATTATTGTTTTTTCCCCCTTGTATTCAAAGTTGCTTGCTTCTCTACTTCCTTCCAGGCTTTTTTAAATAACCCCAGGGCTGTTGGCAGCCTGATTGATGCACTGCATTGCGTGTGCTGGCTCCTGGTGCTGCTGTCTGGGAGGAGCTGGAAGAGGGAGGGCAGGGAGAGGGGCCTACAGCTCCATGGGATGGGGTCTGAAATCACCGGATGCTAACATTTCAGCAGAAAGATGATGTACAACTGACAGATGGAGACAGATAGGCCACCATAGAAACAATCACAGAATGGAATCGTAGAATCATAGAATGGCCCGGGTTGAAAAGGACCACAATGCTCATCTAGTTTAACCCCCCCCCCGCTCTGTGCAGTGTCACCAACCAGCAGCCCAGGCTGCCCAGAGCCACATCCAGCCTGGCCTTGGATGCCTGCAGGGATGGGGCACCCACAGCCTCCTTGGGCAGCCTGTGCCAGTGCCTCACCACCCTCTGGGTGAAAAACTTCCTCCTGATATCCAACCTAAATCTCCCCTGTCTCAGTTTAAGACCATCCCCCCTTGTCCTATAACTACTCACCCTCATAAACAGCTGTTAATCAATCAGAAGACAAGTGGTTTTGGGAGCTGTCCCTTCTATGAGAACCTTATAAAAAAATCACTGTTCTTTTTCACCTGGTTGCCAGGCATGAGAGCCAGCAAATCCACTGTTGCCGTAAATGTAATTCAGATGACAGCTAGAAACTAAATGAAGCACTATCCTTTCTCCTGTTGGCCGTTGCAGCCACTAGGCATCTCCCTCAGAAATGTTCAACTGGAAAACATTCCAGTTAGTAAGATTTTCTGACTTTAAAAGCAGATGATAAAGATCTGATGTGGAGGTTCCTGTCCTTACAGCACGCTAATCCAATCAGGCCTTATTGCAAGCCACAGAGGAGGCTATACAAATGGTGTTCTAAACCATCAACGGGAGCCAGCCCAGCTGCACCTCACCACGTCTCACCCCAGCCTCTTGCACTGACTTAACAGTGTCCGCCCCCATGGCATCAGGGTGGTGAGGCCCTGCTCTTGCTTGTCCTTGGGGTCCCAGAGGAAACCCAGTTCCTCCTATTCTTCTCAGCAGCTATTTGTGCAGGTGTCCCCCCGCCCCCAGGGCCATTGTCCCTTTCCTAGCCTTGAGCCTTCTGCACAAACACTTGGGGATGATGTCAGGCAGACCGTATACATTTCCTTCTTTGGCCTCTGAGAAATGTTTTTTAACCAACTCCTTCATTATTTTTATTTGCAGTGTGCTTTTGGGCAGGATTTCTGGTCTCAAGAAGATCATTTGGTTTTGGTTATTAGCCCAGACAGGGGTTTATAGACTTGTTCAACCGTGGGGGGTTGAGAAACCAAACCCCTTTAATTTAGAACCAGGACTTCTCTTGCTTTGCAAATAGGATCATCAACCCAACCAAGAACAAACTTAATAAGTGTGATGTATTTAATAAAAGCAATAGAAGCATGATGTGTTTTTAAGTTACCAAAACCTACTCTCTTGCCAAACCTGTGGGCAAAAATATTAACATAAACTTTGTAGATGAAGATCTCACTAAAAAGTGCAGGGAAGGGGGGGGGGGCTTCCTGTCTGAATTGCAACCAGCCTGTAAACAGCTCTAGCAGGAAAAGCCAAACATTTATTTAAAAATAAAAAGCCAGTGGAAAAAATTATTACCTGTATTCTTGCAAATGGAAGGAAAGGATCTGATGCTACAGCCTTGACCTTATCCATTGCACAGGGACACTGACTGCCACATCTTAGACCCCGTTGGAGCTCATGCACAGCATAAGGAAAAATATCACAAGCAGCTGGGGCAACTTCTTACAAATCACTTCTCATTGCACATCTAAGTACTGTTGGTTTTGTCCATAACACCCACTGGAAAGGGTTCAAAGGAGCTGGGGCTGAGAAGAGGCCATTTTTGGCCATGGAACTTTGACAAAAATGCTTGTATGGGTGGACTGAAATACATGGTAGACTGAGTGCTCAGTTTGTTGGGCTGTGTCAGCTGGAAAGAGAAAACACTGGCAGTGTTTTTACAAAAGGAAAGATATGTTCTGGGGTAACAGAAGGGAAATGCTTTTGTGTTGAGCACTGTTATTTTGTAACATATAAAAGGGAATTCTTTCCATTTCTTCCAGTAGGAAATTTTGAATAAAAACAATTCTAGACAGCATTAAAGTATTTTCTCCTTCCAAGCCAGTGCTGGAGTTTGGTTGCTGAACCAGAATGCTCCATGGCTTGCAAGTGCTAGCTGTGCTTTCCATAAACAACACTTCTCCTCTGCTCAGAGCAGACAGGTAACACCGTCCCATAGCTGGGGTTTCATCCCCATAGTGGATTTCGTGGGATGTGGCAATAGGATTGCATCTCCTGCTCTCTCTGTTGGGCTGAAGGTTGTGGCAGCTTTAGGTGTGCTAAGGTCTGGAAGCCAGCATGGGTACCCAGCACCCAGGTTTCCTGCAGGGATGTGGTACGTGAACAAGTCTGGGGAAAGAGAACAAAAATCTGTCGTTTCTAGGTTTTGGAGACTTTCATATTTAGGGTGTAAATAGAGATGGAGTCCAGGTAGCTCAGACTCCACAGCTTTTCAGCCCCAACAGAGGCAGGTGCAGTGCCCCAGCCTCTGGGTAAATGTGGCACGCATGAGGACATCCACAACTGCAGCTGTTCCTCATCCCAGCTCTGCTTATCACACCACTTTCCTCGCATCCCATGGCAGCCCCGCGGTGTGCCAAGACGTTGTGCTCCACATTAGCACTTGGCTCTTTTGTTCTTCCACCCTCTGGCATACCAGGCGTTTATACGGTTGGGCAGATGAGCAGTCCCACGTTGCTTGGTGTCATCGAGCCTCTCCAGCCCATTCATCTCCATCCAGAGACCTCCAAATAGCAATTGGAAAGCAACAGGAGCATTGTATCAGGAGAGGCTTTTGTGCAGCTCCGCGGGACGGGCTATTACTCAGCCTGTAATGCTGTCACCAACTTGACCTCTCTGCAAACACTGCTCTAACTGGCAGGAATCAGCTTTAGAAGGACAGTTTGCAAAAAAAATAAAAAAAAAATAAATAAATAGCTGCTATGTGTTTGTTTAAACATCACAGAGCACCGAGTTCACATCTTTGCCCTGGAACTGACAGCCTCCTGTGGAGCTACTCACACCAGTGTAACCCAGCGGACTGCCCTGCACCGGGATCAGGGTCAGGTGAGGGGATATTGGGATGGGGCTGAGGCTGCAGTGGTGCTTCGATGGGCTCGGCTCCGTTCTGGCAGCATGGAGGTTCTCACGACCCGGCTCCTATTCCAGGGCTCGTCCAGCTATTTAAAGCGCACCAAGAGGGGAAAAGTGCTCTGAAAATGCAGTTTCTGTGCACTAGACACCGTGCCAAATATTCTGTTTCTTTCATAGGCGGATGGCGAGGGATCCCACGGCTTGTCGTGTTTGTTTTCTTGCCCACTTTCAGCAATGCATGCTTGAAAGCTGCAAGGCCCTATTAGGGATTCAAAAAGTCGTCTAGCGGGTGAGCGAGCAGAGCTAGCCCTCGGAACCAAAAAAAAAAGCAGGATGCAGGCTGCTTTCTCATCCAGAAAAACAGCGCCGGCCAAAATAAAGAAAGCACTTCTGCAACAAAACGCCTGAAATGGGAAGCAGCAGCCTGCCTCGCCTGGGGAGAAGGGAAGAAACAGAGGCAAACATCCCGCCCGTGACCAACACGCAACCACACTACAGGAAGCAGTAGCCTCCGGTGATAAATAGGAGCCCCGGCAGCACAGGATGCGCGTGGGGTGAGCTCGGCGGGCCGAGGGGATGTGAGGCAGTGTCCGTCCATCCGTCCAACCGGCGGGATGGCCGCGGCCCTGCTGCTGCTGCTGCTGGTGACGGCGGTGGCAAGGGGTGAGGACGCCGAGGTGCTCTGTGCCGATACCGCCTGCTACACGCTGCACCGGGCCCAGCTGGGCTGGAGCGCTGCACAGGAGCGCTGCCAGCACGACGGCGGCAACCTGGCTCCTGCAAGCAGCCGGGCTGAGGCCGAGCGACTGGAGCAGCTGCTGGCAGCCAGCACGGCCACCTTGGCGTGGATCGGGCTGCGGCTGGAGCGCGGCCACTGCGTGCAGTCCCAGGAGCCGCTGCGGGGCTTCGCCTGGGCGGCCAGCGGGGAGCCCGGCAACTACTCAGCCTGGCTGGCCGAGCCCCACGTCACCTGCCTCAGCACCCGCTGTGTCGCCCTGCGGCCCGCCGGCCCCCACGGGCCTCCAGGATGGGTTGACCGGCCGTGCCGGGCTGTGCTGCCCGCCTTCCTCTGCAAGTTCAGCTTCCGGGGCATGTGCGGGCCCTTGCGGCTCGGGGGGCCCGGCCGGGTCAGCTACGAGACGCCCTTCAGGGTGAGCAGCCCAGCACTGGCAGCCGCTCCCTTTGGCACGCTGGCAGAGGTGGTCTGCAAGGGGGCTGCGAGCCCGGCCTTCTCCGTATGCAAGGGGCAGCTGGAGGGGGACAGCTTTGCCTGGCATCCTCCCGGGCCCCTCTGCCCCAACACCTGCACCTACAACAACGGGGGCTGCCAGCAGAAATGCGTGGAGACACCTGGGCAGCCGTCATACTGTACTTGCCATGCTGGCTATGTGCTGGGCCCAGACATGGCCTCCTGTCTGCCCGAGGATGCCTGCCACCCCAACCCCTGCCAGGGGACCTGCAAGCTCCGGCCTGGAGGCTTTGAGTGCATCTGTGAGGCTGGCTACGTCCTGGCACCTGATGGCCTCCACTGCGTGGACGTGGATGAGTGCCTGGAGGGGCCCTGCAAGCATGAGTGCCACAACACGGCTGGCAGCTTCTACTGCTCCTGCCAGCCCGGCTACCAGACAGCAGGGCCTGATGGCCACGACTGCCACGATGAGGATGAGTGCGCCCGGCCCAATGCCTGCCCCCAGCTCTGCCTCAACATCCCCGGCTCCTTCCACTGCACCTGCAACACCGGCTACCAGCAGCAGCCTGGCAGCGACGCCTGCTTGGACGTGGATGAGTGCCTGCAAGAGCCCTGTTCTGGGTCCTGCCACAACATTCCCGGCAGCTTCAAGTGCACCTGCCCGCCTGGCTTCCTCCTGCAGGATGATGGACACGGCTGCCTCGCTGCACCCACCACTGGAGAGCAGCTGGCTGGCACCATGGGGACCACCGCCATCCTCCGGACCGCCAGCACCGCGTGGACCCTGGGCACCCCCAGCCCTGCAGCTGTTCCTGGTGGGTTGACACCACCAGCCCCCACGGTGGTGGGATCAGAGCACAGCCCCGAGCAAGGCGCTGATGGCCCCCGGCTGCTCCTCTACTACATCCTGGGCAGCCTGGTGGCCATCCTGCTGCTGCTGGCCTTTGCCCTGGCCCTGGTGGCCTGCAGAAAGAGGGCGGCCAGGCAGGAGAAACCAAAAGCCAAAAGCGCGGCGGACAACTACTGCTGGGTGCCCGAGCAGCCCGAGAGCCGCAGCAGGGCAGGCAGTGAGCGCAGGTAACGGTGCCCACGCTGCGGGGCTGCAAGCAAAGGAAATCCAAAGTGAAGTGGGGTGGGTGATGTTCTTTCTGTGATGATTTTGCATGCCTTCGTGTCTGAGAGCCTGTCTTGGGGCTTTGGGCAAAGCAGGATCCGATCCCAACCCCAAGGCAGATACAAGTGTTGGATGCGTGGATATGAAGGCAGCCCAAATCATGCTGGGAGTGTTAGGTGAAATGTGTAAACCTCTGCGTCTTGAAGTGAAGGGTTAATGGGGAAGGAGCAGAGAGGCTGAGGTGCAATGGTGTAGGGGTTCCCTGCCTGCATTGCTCCTCAGCTCTGCAAAGCCTCACCAGACTTGGAAATTGCAGCAAAGAATACTGATTTGGCTTCCTAAGCATTAATCTCATCTGTCATTCTGTCTCCCCTTCTCAGATTTAAATTGTGGAGCTTCCAAAGTGGCGATTTCCCTGCTCCCCTACCACCAATTCCCTGACATTCCAAAAAATACATACGTTTATGACTGTGCCCCTCTCCTTACCTACACTGCATTCTGCAGTCTGCCGTTTGACCCCCGTGTTCCCCTTGTTCTATGTGAAACAGGGTTCACATTTTGAAGTGTTTCACTGTGTCAAGACCCATTAGCTGCAGCCACAAGCAGCTGGTTTTCATTGTTGATATTTTTGTTGTTATTGCTTTTTAGAAGATGTCATTACAGAAGCCATAGAAAAAGCTTTTTAGAAGCCCAGCAGCAGAAAGACCCTCCAGCGAAGCAGGAGCTGTAGGGGTGGTGGGGCTTCAGGACTGTTTGAGTTAAGCATGCGTGGGGTCTGGGCTGAATGTTTTCTCCATCCACCCCTATAAACAATGTACTGGATGTTGTGTGTTCGCTGACTACTGTATAAAACCTCTAAACACCCTTCAAAGCAAATGCTCTCTCAGGGCGAAGTTTCTCCCCCACCTCAGGCTCAGTCCTGCAAAGAAGAGGGAAGACACGTCTCCCTCTGGATTTGTATTGCTGGGAAGCAGCAAGAGATGGAGCTGCTGGCTGACAGAGAAATGGGAGCACCCTCAGCAGTGCTGCAACCTGATTGCCCCAATGCAGGCAGGCACCTTTCACCCTAGCAGCAAGGAGGCAGCTCACAGCCTGCATTCATTTTAAGGGTACATCGGTTTCCTGAAGATTCTGCTGTTTTTATTGTATACTTGAGGCTTAATTGCAACAGAAATGGGAACTGAACACAAAGGATTTTGCTGCGGGCACTGATCTGCATCCTGTTCTTCCGCATGTGGAAGAAACCCCTTTCCTGCTGTTCTTTCTTCTTCATTCCTCCATTGTAAAAGAAAGCAAAACAGGAAAGTGTAGCTCCTAGCTGATAGAAATGTTTTTTTTTTGTTTTTTGTTTTTTGTTTTTTTTTTTTAAATGTTCTGCTCGTGCTTCCTTTTCTCCACACAGTGGTTTGGAGCAGCAGCAAATGCAGCAGTGGCGTTCTTGGAAGTCCTGCAGAAAATTCATAGCGTGTCTTTGTGATGACAACAAGCCAGCAGAGCTTTCTGAATACATGAATAAATTAAGCAGACGAATAATCCCACCCAAATCAGTGGGATAACCTACATACATAGCATGGAGCCTGCGTGGTTGGTCTGCACTAACCCAGGGTCTGTATGGGGAAGGAGCAGTCACAGTGATGTGCCCCCCAGTTCAGGGCTGCTGGGTTTGCTGGATCAAAAGCTGAGGTGTTTTCAAAACAGTAATAGTCTCGGGAGCTTTTCTGCCATGATTTTCCTATTACGGTGTCATTTAATTGTTCTACACAGAGCATCGATTCCACTCTGAGAAAGGGAAAAAAGAAGCATAAGCGCAGATTCAGAGCAGGCAAAAACCTGGGCATTGTTCATTCCCGAAACCCATCTGTAAAACCTGTAATCTTGATTTCTGTTGCCCAATTGGTATGTTCTGGTGCACATACTGCATCACATATGTAGCAGATCCTATGGCAGGAAGGCAGTAATACGTGCCTAGGTTCAGCGTGGCTTTTCTAAGCAGAGTATTTCCTGATGTTGCTTCCTCCAGCATGGTGCTGTTCCACTTGGATAATCCCGTCTCCCTTTCTTTCTGCCATGAAAGCAGCAGGAACATTTCAGTGTGTGTCCTCATCAGTTATCCAGAGCCCAGGGGTGAAAACCTTGGGCTAAAGCTGGAACGGAATAGGATCAGACAGCTCAGCACCCCTGGCTTCCAGTCAGGAGAGAGAGAATTCTCACCATCGCTCCATCTGCGCACACTGAGCAGGTCCTATGACCATCTCACTGTCAGGATGGCAGGACTGGCCAGCCAGCACATCCCAAATGTTTTGAAGGGTTTTCCCAACTGTTTATTGTTCGGTTTTTATGGTCCAACAATCCAGACATACCTCACCCTATGTAAAAACTGCACGTCAGTACTGAGTTGTGCTTTGCGATCCCCAGAGCGGTGGCACAGCACCACAGCTGTTGGCTGCCTTCAACTGAAAGAAGAAAGTTCTCACATGCTGAACAGCACTGTATGTTGCTTTTCTGATCAAACACCAATAAAATCTTAATGGAACGCGTCTCTAGCGATTGTTTTATACCTATACTCAAATCAAACCACCAACCCAAACCTGCAACGACCAAGGATAGCAGTGCAGTAGTTCAGCCACCCAACCCACATCTGTTTTTTCCCATGTGTGGGAAAGGTGCTGTGAGGAAACAGACTCTGCCAGCAGAATTTAGGGAAAAGATATTGAGTAATGTTAACATATAATCTGCAAGAATACCATGTGCCTTGCTCCAAACCCTGTAAAGTCAGACGCTGCAAAAACAAATGCTTTAAGTGTCTGCTCATTTCCTCTTTTTTATCTTTATTTTCTGTAAATATTTCTTGGCATTTGGCTCCCTGAAGCTCTTTCAAGGCTGGTAAGTGAGGCTGATGCCTTGCCAAGCAGATCCACTGGTGACAATGTGACAGAGGAGAGATGGGGCTTTCCTGAGGACTCACCGTGCTCCTTGAGTGACTCCAGCTGCTGTGCAAGTGCTGGGGATGGTGCAAGGCTCAACAGAAAGCTCATGGAGTTCAGAGCTTACTATGCTTGTGTAAGCAAAACTCTCAGTGTTTCCTCAAGCAGGGGCTGACGAATCCAGCTGAGCACAGAGGAACTCAAAAACCCCTCTGTCCTCTATAAATCGAGCCATGTGTCAAACATCTTTTACAGGAGGTATCAGTTAATTCCCCCAGATTTCCTTAGGGTGGGGAGATATTAAAACATATCTCACAGGATGCCTTGGGTTGGTAAGGACCTCAAAGCCCCCCAGCTCCACCCCTGCCCTGAGCTGGCTGCCCCCCACCAGCTCGGGCTGCCCAGGACCATGGGGCACCCACAGCTCTCAGGGCAGCACTGCCAGGGCCTCACTGAAGCATTTCTTCCTAACATCTGACCTAAATCTCCCTCTTTTAGTTTAAAGCCATCCCCCCTTGTCCTGCTACTATCAGACCATGTCAAAAGTCATTCCCCCTCCTGCTTATAAACTCCCTCCAGGTACAGTAAGGCAGCAATGAGGTCTCCCCAGATTCTTCCCTTCTCCATGCTGAACAAGCCCACCTCCCTCCCTTCACAGAGAGGTGCTGCAGCCCCCTGAGCATCTCTGTGCCCTCCTCTGCACCCACTCCAACAGCTAGTGTCAAAGGCCTTGCACAAGTCCAGCTGGACACATCAGTTGCCCTTCCTTTGTCCATCAGTGCCATCACTCCATCACAGAAGACCATCAGGTTGGCCAGCGAGGTGGCACAGAGGAGAACTAATCTCATTTTGGGGTCTCCTGTGTCCCCAGGTCCCCAGCGGAAGGGTGTGAGCTCCCAACAGTCCGCCTTTAATTCTTCTCTCATTTTTGACATAATTTGAATATTAAAAAGGAGTGCTCTGTCAGCATCCTGGTATTAGGAGTCCCATTCCCCACATCCAACGTATGAAAGAAAATCCATGACGCACAGCCCCGTAACCACAGCTCAGAAACCCCACTGCAAATGTCCACTATCAGCATTCCCTTGGCAGAGGGGTGACGGTGGCATTTGGGGTGACTCAGGCTGGACTAACAAGAAAACTCCCCATTCTGTTATCACAACAGACAGCCGGTAGGAGCCTTGCAATAACTGTAAGTTGCAGGGCACTGTGATTAATCAACTTTTATCGAGGAATAGCGGTATGTCAGCAGGAAAGGCATTTCTTGATCTGTGACTCAGCCTGTCAAGGCTGTATGAGCAAACTCCTGGGATGGTTTGGGGCACCAGAGGGAAAAGATCATCAGAATAGAAAGGCATTGTCAAACCATGATTAATCCCATGTCTTCTGCCTCGCACGTCTCCTGCTACCAGCAAGACAAGGGCAAGGACGTCTGCATGGTGGTCCCATACCTCACCCTTCTGGGAAAGCTTTGTTTTGGGATGGCTGGAAGTTTTTCTTGGAAAATGTCAAAATATTGGTCAGCACACAGCCCTGAAGTGAAATTTATGTTTCTACACTATCTTTATAAAAACAGAACACATGGGTTTTTATTTTATTTGTCACTGATTGTATTCCGTCTTTTTGCTTTTCCCATTGTTTCCCCCCGACCTTCACCCATTATTCTACTGTTTTGCTTCTGAAAACAAAACTAAACAGAAGGGGGAAGGAAAACTGAGGCACTACAAGTTGGGGGAAAAACAAACAAAAAAAGCCATTACGATGAAACTGGGGGAAAAAAACCCCACTTATTTTGCTTTTTTCTTTTTAAGCTGTTTTGCTTCTTTAAAGCCAAGAAAGATGGGCGTCACCAAGTGTTGGTGACAGCTCTCCTTCTGGCAGTGGCCAGAGCTCCTTTAGAAAGTCACTGCTGTATGAATAACTCGTCCTTCCTTTCCTAAGGAATAACTTTTCCACGAAGCCAGAGCAAGGGACACATATCACATGGGAAGAGGGATGATGCAGGGCAGCAGGAGGGAGGCCAGGGATGAAGGGCAGCAAGCCAGGGGAGCTATTATCCATAGTATTGATTATTATTAATGATCATCATTATCATTATTCCCTATCTTTCCCTTTCTCCCAATGCCCGCAGCTTCCCAGGAGCAATTGGAGAGGGCACATCAGGCTGGAGGGTGTAATAAAGTCACCTCCTCTCAAGGAGTGGAGTGAAGCAGCACGGATTTGTTTCTCTGCAGGGGATCCCGAGGGCTAATTGCTGCGGCTGAGCCTTCCAAGTAAAAAACATCCCTCTCTAAATTGAAAAGAAGGGTCAAATGCCCTTTTCCTTGAGTGGCAAAGCTTTAGATGTTTGCTTTTCATTTTTATTTTGCTCTCGGCCATGTTCTGATAGGAGAGGTGGATCCCGCAAGGATAAAAGCACGGATGGGGCCAAGCTGTCATAAAACCACGAGCAGGAGGCGGCCTCGCACTCCTTCCCCTGGAGAGCCACGTGAATGTTTTTAATTTCGAGCCCACATGACTTGCTTTAATTCCAAGCCCCGTTCCCTGCATAGCTGCTGCCATGCAGAGCACAGCGGATGTTCTTCTGCCCTCTCACCCCAAATCCCTCAGCCTTGCAAATTGCAAAGGAAGCCCTCAAAGGATTGGCGCTCGTCCCTGCTGACACCGAGCCCCGCAAGTGCAAGGAAGTGTTGTCCCGAGTCCCTCGCTAACAAAAAGCTGCGAAACCCCGGACAATTCACGGACTTTCTTTCCCCTTTGGAAAAAAAAAAACTCGGTTTCTTCTCAAAAAACGATCCGGGCACCGTCCGTCCCCCCGGCGCTGCCACCTGCCGCCGGCGGCCGGGATCGCACGGCCGGGCCGAGGAGTCCCGCTGTGAGCC
Source organism: Perdix hodgsoniae (assembly GCA_035772895.1). Classification (NCBI taxonomy): domain Eukaryota; kingdom Metazoa; phylum Chordata; class Aves; order Galliformes; family Phasianidae; genus Perdix; species Perdix hodgsoniae. The sequence goes on from JAPSGF010000007.1 coordinate 28,128,901, forward strand.
GCTACCCCCGCGCTGGGGCTGCCGGGCTGCTCCGGCCCCCCACCACGGCCTCCACTCTCGGACACGAAGCAGCCCCTGACCCACTGCCCTCCCGTGCCGCCACCGCCGTCCCCTGCCCGTCCCAGAGGGTCTTGCTGCAGCCTCAGCTCTCCCGTGATTGCCTTCTGTTCTCGTTCTTTTGATGCCCTCCTCTCCTCTCCTCTCCTCTCC
>JAPSGF010000007.1:28129510-28162674 GCA_035772895.1 Perdix hodgsoniae
CCCCCCCTCCTCACCTCTCCCCCCTCCCATTTCCCTCCCGCATCCCCGAAGGGGCGGCCGCCTCGCCCCCTCCTCGCCGCGGTCCCGCCCGATCGGGCCCGGCCCAGCGGCACCTCCCGACTCTCGGGGATTTCCTCCTCGCCAGAGCCGCCCCCGCCGCAATCCCTCCCGTCCCGGCGGCGGCCCGTCCCCGGAGGCGCTTCCTTCCTGCGGCCGGAGCTCTATAAAGCTGCCGCCCCGGTCGGCGGCATGACAGAGATTCGCCGCGCCGGCCGCCCGCCATGCGGCGGCTCCCGCTGCCGCTGCCGCTGGCCGTACTGGTGCTGGGGTTGGGACTGGGACTCGGCGAGCCGGAGCCGCCCGCCCCGTCGGGGGCGCAGTGCCTGGAGCACGACTGCTTCGCCGTCTTCTGGAAGCCGGGGCCCTTCGCGGCGGCCAGCGCGGCCTGCCAGCGACACGGCGGCCACCTGATGACCGTGCGCTCCACGGTGGCCGAGGATGCGATCGGGCTGATGCTGCGGAACCGCGGCGGATGGCTGTGGCTGGGGCTGCGGCTTCCCACCCCGTGCACCGAGCCGGCGCGGCGGCTGCGCGGCTTCCAGTGGGTGACCGGCGACACCCGCACCGACTACGACAACTGGGCGCCGTCGGGGCGGCGTTGCGGGCAGCTCTGCGTGGCGGTGTCCCGGGAGCTGAGCTGGGAGGAGCGGAGCTGCGAGGAGTCGGCCGACGGCTTCCTCTGCGAGTACAACTACCCCGACAGCTGCCCGCGCCTGCCGCTCGCCGACGGCGCGTCCCTCGCCTACCGCACCCCCTTCGGCGCCGCCGGCGGCGACTTTCTGGCCTTGCCGCCCGGCTCCACCGCGGTCGTCTCGCCGATGGGGCTCCAGCTGCTCTGCGAGGCCGCGGCCTCCGGCGGGAAAACGCGCTGGGGCCGTTCCGAGCCGGGAGCCTGGCCGTGCCTCCTGGCCAACGGCGGCTGCGAGGGAAGCTGCGAGGAGTTCGACGGGGCTCCGCGCTGCGTCTGCCCCGCCGGCAAGAAGCTCGGCCCCGACGGGCGCGGCTGCCTGTCGCCGTGCGCCGGTGCTCTCTGCGATCACCACTGCGTGCCCGACGGGGAGAGCTTCCACTGCATGTGCGCCGAGGGCTACCAGCTGGGCCCCGACGGCAGCAGCTGCCAGGACGTGGACGACTGCGTCAAGGTGCCGGAGGTGTGCGAGCAGGTCTGCCACAACACCGAGGGCGGCTTCGAGTGTCGCTGCCATCGTGGCTACGAGATGGTGGAAGGGCACTGCGTGCCGGTCCCCAACTGCAGCACCGGGCCCTGCGACCACATCTGTGAGGACGTGCCGGGCAGTTACCGCTGCAGCTGTCACAGCGGCTACGTTGTCGATCCGAAGAATCCCACCCAGTGCGTGCGGCAATGCGAGGACGGCAGATGCCTGGCCGAGTGTGACTTCAGCAGCCTCTCCTGCTTTTGCCCCGACGGTTTTGTGACGGACCACCTGCCCGACGGTGTCACGCTCTGCGTTGACATTGATGAGTGCGAGAATAATTACTGCGAGCACAACTGCACCAACACGCTCGGCAGCTACGTGTGCCACTGCCAGCCCGGCTACGTGCCCTTTGACATCAACCACTGCCAACCCGTCTCACAGGACAACAACATGGATGAGTTCTCGGGAGATTCTAGCCCCTCCCCGCCCGTCCCCAGCCACATCCCACCCAAAGCAGAGCACCTGCACCCCGGGGCGCTGGTGGGCATCACGATGGGCGTGCTGTGCGCGGCGCTGGTGCTGCTGGCCGTCGGCTACCACCTGGCAAGGAAGCGCTGCCATCCCCCCAGCTCTATGGAGTACAAGTGTGGCAGCCCCCGCGAGAAAGAGATGGGGCTCCAGCAGGTGCCTGCCAGCCAGAAAGTGTAGGGAGCCTGGCAGCGAGCGGGAGGCGGATGGAACTGGGTAACATTTGGTTGTAACCCCCCTGGTTTTGTAAAGAGAAAGCGAGGAAAGCAGTTCATTGCATCGACTTCTCGTGTTGCCTGCCCTGCCTGTTGCATACGGACCTGTGGCAGCAGAGCTCTCAGATTGCCAGCAATGCAGGGGCCCCCACAGAGCATCACCGTGGTGGGGCTAAAGTGCTGATTTCTCTCCCCTCCCACTACTTGGGAACTGTTTGGGGGTGAAATGCGTATTCCAAGAGCACTGGGGTCGTTTGTAGGAAGGGCATTTTCAGCGCTGGTGACACTGTGCCTTTCTCCTCTTGTGTTTTTCTTTTTTTTTTTTTTTTTTTGCCTTTTTAATTTTTCATCCAGGGCTGAGTTTAATTTGTGTGGAAGTTGACGGCAAAACTTCCTGGTGATGTTTGTGTTCCAGACCTTGCTGCTTGCTTTGCAGGTGCGGGCTGGAGGATAAATGGGGGGAGGGAAGGGGGGGGGAAGAAAGAATTGGAATGGGGGAGATCCCTGAAACAGCCCCAGGGGTTGTCAGTGCTGGCCCAAGCAGGGCCAGCTGCCTCAGTACCAAGCTTTCTGGATAGGATTTTGGGCTCGGAGCTGGGGGATATCTGTGCCCCTCGGGCACTAAGCAATGCAGCAGGCCCTGAGATGAACGCCAGCTCCACGCTGCCCCAGTTGTCGCTTTCCTCATGTAAATTGTTGAACCCACTGTTTTATACACCCAGCACATGTGTAAATACTTATTTATTTGTTGGAAATGTACCCTACGCCACGCGCGATCACCTTGTGATGTTGTGTGCAGACCAATAAAGCTTTTACCGTCTGATTTATGGAAACCTGGGAATGAGCTGTTCTTCCTGCCCTCCTTGCAGCCTGACCCCCCCCCCCCCCCCCCCCCCCCCCAAGCATCTCTCAGCCCCTTGCCAAGGCTAGGAGGCTCCCCAGAAGCAAAGCAGAGCTGTGGGTTAGCAGAGAGCTGTGCTGAAAGCCTGCCCTTCACCAGCAGCATTAAAATAGAACGAATGAGCCAGAAATAGTGGAGAAGGGGAATAACATGAAAAGGACGATGCTCAACCCAAACAAGCTGAAAGTGGCTGATTTAACGCTGCTCCTTGCAGCTCCAGCACTGCCTGTCAGTTTCCACAACTGTGCTCAAAGTGCCCTTGAGGGCGATGATTCTCTGCAGCACAGCCTTCCTGCTGGAAAGCATCGGTTTGGTCCCTCTGCCTGGGGATTTGGGGAGGTAGGATTTTTTTTATTTGTAGACCCTTGTAGAAAGTTTTTCCTTTCCCTGTAAGATGAGGGGAGAGTCTCAAGGTGGGCACCTGCTAAGGACTCAAACCTGCAGTTCCATTTGGCAGGTGGCTTTTTTCCCGGCCTGTTTTTTTGCCCAGACACAGATCAAATGGTGGGAAATGCTGGTGGAACCCTGGCAGGGTCCCATGCAGAAGCAGAGACTGGGCCATGCTGTGCCGGTGACCTCATGTCCCCAGGGGCAGCACGTGGGTCCCCTCTGTGCCCATGGCCTCTCCCATCGGCCCTCTCCCATCCGCCCTCCCATCCTGCATCCTCCCTGGGGTGGAACCCAGCCATTAGCCTGGGGGCTCCCTGGTGGCAATAATCACTCAGCCAAAGCTGGGAGCTGTGTCACGGGCCAGCGTTATGGCTTTTTATTTCATCAGGCTGCACAGCGCGGTCGAGGAGTGGAGAATGCCGGGGGGACGCCCCAGCAGAAATGGGGGCAAAGTCATCGGAAAAGCATTCTGTTCCTAAAGGGAGGGCAGTGTGGCCCTCCTCACCCAGCACCCTATTTGCAGGGCTGCAGAGGGCACCTTAGAAGGTGGTGGTCTTTGCCAGGAGGGTGCCGGGCTTGCAGCAGGGTTCGGGGCGCACGGGCTCCTGCTGGCAGGGCAGCGGCGGGCACATGCAGCCCTTGCCCTTGGGGTCACTTCGGGGCACGGCGCGGTAATCCAGGGGCTCTTCCTCTTCCTCCTCCTCCTCATCGCCAACAGCCCGCGCCTCGGGTGGGCAGCAGCAGAGGCTGGCATCGAGGCAGCGCCGCAGCACGCCATGGAAGGAGTGCCGGAAGTTTTCCGAGAGGAACCCGTAGAGGATGGGGTTGGCGCAGCTGTTGGAGTAGCTGAGGATGAGGCAGGCGTTGTTGACGGTGGCATCGAGGCGTCCGGGCAGCAGAAGGTTGACCAACTGCACCACGTAGAAAGGCATCCAGCAGATGACAAACATGGCCACCACCATCAGCACCAGGCGTGTCAGCTTGCCCTCGGAGCGCCGGCGCTGCTGCCAGCCCACCCGCTGCGCCACAGCCCGCATCTTGCCCACGATCAGCAGGTAGCACAGCCCCATGGCCAGCACCGGCAGCAGGAAGCCCAGCAGTGTGGTGTACACCACAAAGGCCGCTGACCAAGCTGGGCTAGGCCATAGCAGATTGCAAGCCACCGCTTGGCCATCACGGGTGACTGCAGTGCCGGCGAAGATGGGGATGGGTGATGCCACCAGCAAGGAGAGGAGCCAGACGGCCCCGTTGACCATCTTGGCCACCCGTGGACGGCGATAGGTGGCCGCCCGCAGCGGGTGCACCACGGCAATGTAGCGGTCCAGGCTGAGCACCGTCAGGCAGAAGACGCTGGTGAACATGTTGAGGCCATCGACGCCCAGCACGGTGCGGCACAGCGCCCGGCCGAAGGGCCAGTGGTGCAGGGCGGCCGAGGTGGCCACGAAGGGGATGCTGAGCATGAAGAGCTCGTCGGCGATGGCCAAGTTGAGCAGGTAGATGTTGGTGGCCGTCTTCATCTTGGTGTAGCGCAGGATGACAAAGATGACCAGCGAGTTGCCCAGCAGCCCCAGCAGGCACACCAGGGCGTAGATGCACTGGATCACCACCATGCCTGCCAGCTCGCCCACCCGCCCGCCCCGTGCCGGCGGCCCTTCCATCCAGGCTGCGCTGGCATTGGGGGGCATCGCAGAGGCGGCCCACGGTGGGAGGTGCTCAGCGTTGGTGCTCATGCTGCAGGGCAGCTCATGGAGGGACGAGTGCCGGCTTCTGCCAGAAGGGGAGGGCCCCGCACCGCCGTCCTCACCAGGCCCCGGGGGTCTCAGGGGCCGTGGGGAAGGAGCGGGGGTGGGGGGCACCGTGGCGGCATCAGGAATCGGTGCTGCCTGATGGAACCCCTGCGAATCCCAATGGTTTCCTTCACCCCCGCGGTGGAAAGCGAGCGGAACGCGAGAGAGATCCGGAGAGATTTTACCTCCCGGTCCTGTAGGGATGCACAGCCGGGGGGCTCCCGGCCGAGGGGCTGCAAGGCTGCTGCTGAGGAAAGTCCCGCTGACCTGGATCAGATGACCGGCGGGATCCGAACCTTTTAAAGCGAAAGGCAGACCGCGCTCTCCGGATTTGCATGTAGCCGAGCCTCGCCGGCCCGCATCACCTGTGCCACGGAAATAAGCTTTCCCATCTTAAAGGCAAATAAATAAATAAAATGACACATCGATATTACAAAGAAAAAGAAAAAAAAAAAAAAAGAAAAAAAAAAGCCCAATTTCTGCTCGCTGCGCTCCCATTGAAAACAAAGCATCCGACATACCCTTCCCCCTTCTTTCTCCTCTAAGTGCGCGGGATTCCTCCCGCTCCGGCCATGGCCATTGTGGAGGCGGGGATGCCGCAGTCCGGCGCTGTGTTGGGGGGGCCCGAGCCCCACGCCTTGAGCCGAGCAGGGACCCCACGGCTGGGAGGCGATGGAGGCCTGTTGCCCTGGTGACGGCGGCGGCCCGCCCCCCACTCTCCCCGCGCTCGCTCCCGCATCCTTCACGCTTCCCTATCCCTGCGCTAGTTTCCCTGTGCAAGAAGTAAGAAGGGGATGTGCGGGGTTGGGGTGAGGGCTGCAATTGCTGCACCAGTGAGGCCGGGTGCTGCTGGCCCTGAAAGGGATGGGATCTGTTTGTAGGGTGGGACCTGCAAAGCAGCACAGACCCCACAGCACACGTGTGCATCCCCGTGAGTTTTTCATTTAATAAATCCAACCCAACGCACTCTGGGAGCAAAGGACTTGGTAATGTGATGCCCCTTTACAAGAAGGGCTGTAAGGAGGACCTGAAAGGAGGCTGTGTGAGCTGGGGTCGGCCTCTGCTCCCCGGGAATGGCCATAGGATGAGAGGGGATGGGCTCCCGTTGTGCCAGGGGAGGTTCGGGTTGGCTCTTAGGATCAATTCCTTCTCCAGAAGTGATTCTGCACTGACACGGCTGCCCAGGGGGTGGTGGGGTCACCTGGAGGTGTCCCAGAGCCCTGGGGATGTGGCACTGAGGGATGTGGGCAGCGGGTATTGGACGTGGATGTGGGTAGGTATGAGCTATGGTTGGACTGGGTGATCTTAGTGGTCTTTTTCACCTTCATGATTCGATGATTCGATGGTTCTCTCCCTTGCCTGCAAGTCAGCTCCCTGCTCACTGGGCAGTGCCTGTGGGAGTTTTGCTGGGATGCAGCCGGCAACCAGCTGGCTGAATTTTTATATGGAAGAAGTTTGGACTGCAGCAGTATAGATAAATGCACATATTATGTTACTGAGAACAGGCTCAATGTGCATGGGAACGCAGGTGCCTATGTCTTCTTGGTGCTTAAATATATGGCCATCATTAATCCTGCAGCTGGCAACATTTTTGGCTAGGATGTCCCAGCTTGAATGTCCTGGCTGTGGAGAAGCACAGAAGGGGCTGGCACTGATTGAGGTCTGGGATGAGGACCCTGAGGAACATGGTCAGTGGGCACAGTGGGGATGCGTTGGTGTTGGAGTAGTTGATCTTAGAAGTCTTTTCCGTCCTTAATGATCCTATAACACGCAGATCAAGCTCTCGGTGGGTGCGTACATCCAATATGTATCTGATATATGGGGAGAGCGGGCAGCCTCAGCCTGCACGTGGCTTTTGGATGCTGAGTTCCCACCCAACAGTCTGCACCCTATTGACTTAGAGCCTTGTAAATGCAGCAACCACACACTTTCCTAAGCTCACTCTTGGCATATTCCCTCCGGTTTCTGCTAGCTAAATATTTGTAAAGCCAAGCCTGCCCCTTGCCCTGCCAGGCCTCCCAACAAAAGACACTCAGTGTCTTTTTTTCTGGCTGCAACTGAATTTCCACCTTGAAATGCGGCCAAAAGAGGGGGAAATGGCCAATGCTGGCCTGTGCTCCTGTTCAAACAGCATGGGCAAGAAGGGAGCAGGCTGGCACTGAGCGGGCTAACCCACCCGCAGGGCACAGAAGAATTGGGCTCAGGTCTCCATGGCGCTCACAGCAGTTCTCCAAATTCAGCACAAGAATGGCAACCAATTCTTGCAGGGTTTGGCTGCCCCTGCAAGCACAGGGCAGACGGAGCCCTTGAGTGAGCGGCCAAGGCAAACAAAGAAAATAAAACAAAATAATCCTTCCAGGCGAGCCCCAGGTGAACTCATCTTGTACCTCTCCGGTCAAAATGAACGTTCAATGAGATGTGAAAAATGTGCAGAGAGGGTTCCCAGCACCCAAAGCCTGGGGTGGGCCTGGAGATGCGGCATGGATACGCCCAGCAGCAGCGCACGCAGGCTGTAACAACACATGATTGCCTTGAATTAGGCCAATTTCCATGGCTCAGCATTGATGCACACGCTCCTCATGATAAGGTATGTATCATTTCCTTCAGCTAACGGTCCCCATGGCTGATTACATCATTATCACTCACTTACATCTGGTTTCTAATCTGATTCTCTTTCCAGTCTCATTGCCAGCATACTTCTTTTCACTGTTTTGCATGCAGGTGCTCAGAGGCTGCTAGAAACTGAGAGCAAGGTGCAATTCCTGCAGTAAAGTGCAGCACAGCAATCAGCCCCCAGAGGCATCGCTCCTTGAGGGAATGCATGACGCCAGCACACAGAATCAACGCTTCCATCTCTTCTTAGTGTAGATGTGAAATTGGAGCAAGCAGAGCCCTTTCCTTCTGCAGAAGCACAGGCATCCAGATGGCATTTATGGTGCCTGGCAGGACCTGCAGCTTGCTTGCAAACAGTGCGTTCATTTGGTTGTCATTAAGTTGGGTGGATGCTTCAGGATACAAATTGTGGCAAGGAGATTTGTCCTTGCTTGCATCAGCTGCAGCAGTGAAGCTGTGGTAATGCAGCGATCCTAATAATGTTGCACACAAGTTATGTCAATGAAATAATAGTTAATAAGTTAGTGGCAACTTAGTGCTGGAGCCCTGGGAAAAGGAATGGCCAAGGGCACCCAGTGTGCCCAAGAAGACTCATGGTTGACTTTGCATGTGATTCTGCTACAGCATGGGCCAGCAAGGGGTTTGTCCCTGAATCTCAGGGAAGCACAAGCCACAGAATCATAGAATAGCTTAGGCTGGAAAGGGTGTTAAAAGATTATCTTGCACTTGGCCTCGTAGGCCCACACCTCAGGCTTGCCCAGGTCCCTCTGGATGGCATCCCTTCCTTATATTGTGTCCACTGCAACACTCGGTTTGGTGTCGTCAGCCAACTTGCTGAGGGTGCCCTTGATTCCACTGCCTGTGTCATTGGTAAAGATGTTGAAGAGCTCTGGTCCCAAGATGGACCCCTGGAGGACACCACCCCTCACTGCCTGCACCTGATCATGGAGACATTGACCTCAGCCCTCTGGCTGTGACCATCCAGCCAATTCCTTATCCAAACAGTCCCTGCTCCAGACCTGTATCTCTCCAGTTCAGAGGTAAGGATGTGAGATAACGAGATAAGCCATCTCTGGCTATGTCCTCACAAGCCAATCTATGCAGAGAGCCACAACTGAAATTATTTTAAAAAATAAATAATTAATTAAAAAAAGTATATCGTCGTCAGAAAATCAGATAACATCATTACCACTGGGGCAGAATAGTCAAGCACAGAAGGAAAAGAGATTTAAGATGAGTTCAATTGCATGACAGGGAGGAGCAACCATCGCACTGTGCATCCCACCCTGTCCCCCAGGCAAATACGTGCTTTCTTCAGTTATCAGTTGTGCAAGGAGCTGGTGGGAAGCCAATGGAAACCAGTGACATTGAGACACGAGGCTGCACGAGGGTGTGGCGAGCCCTAAAAAGCCCCACCAGTGCCCAGTGGCTCTTGTAGAAAAGCCTGGAGGCTGCCCTGAACAAAGTACAAACCATGCGAAAAATCAGTTTGCATCAGGCTTGGAACCGAAAGCCGTTTGGTTGTCACCCTCCAAAAATGTGCAAAGCTGTGCCAAGCTCTGCTGCCGGGGGACAGGACATTATCATTCATCCTTTCACTCTCCTGCAGCACGCAGCCATTTCTACAAATTGCCTTTGTGCAAAAACACATGGAACATAAAGGCAACAATGGAGTTCAGGGAGATGCGAGCCGCTCCTCCAGGGTTTCGGATTTCCTGGCAGAGCTCACATATCCTTTGTTGCTGAAAACAAGGATCAGCAGAGAGCACCACACCTTCCAGTGTGTGTGGTACCGGGGCTCCAGCTCCCGTGCTTCCTCCTTTGGGATTCAAACAATAGCCAGAAGGTTGTGTTTTCCCCCATTTCTGAACGGAATGAACCAACGCCGTGCCCAGCTTTTACATCTAATAAATATAAATTAAAAATAGAATGCGTAGAATGTGTTGTATGCTGTATGTATTGCAGCATGTAGAATGGATTAGGTTGGAAGGGATCTTAAAGAACATGGAACAACAGTTAGAGCAGATGGCATCTCAATCCCGAAATAATGAGGAGGAGAAAGAGGGGAGCAGGAGCAGCCCTTGGGTCCCTCCAGGCACACAGCCCAGCCCTGGCTGTGATGTTTGGGTGCATCGAGATGCTCTCGGAGGCACGGAAACGCACAGGGAGCGCCCAGGAGGGTCCCCGGCCCCAGCACAGGGGGATGACAGATGGCACATCCTGCCTTTGTTTTCTGAGGGTGGAGGGCTGGGGAAGGCTGATAGCATCGTGCTGAGCTCGCTGCTACGCTGCGAGGGCCTGCTGCAAGAAAATAATGCTTTTTTTCTTGCTTTCTTTCTTTCTTTTTTTTCTCTGGGTTATCTCCGGAAATCAGCCTAGGGACACGTGTTGGAGGTTTTCAAAAGGGAAAGCTTTGCCGTGTCTGATGTCCATGCAGTAGAGCCCAGCCCTCTCCCTCTGCCAAGGAGCCCTGGGCCAGGCAGCAGAGCAGTTCCCTGTGGCACACTGGTTTGCATGGGGGCAGGTCACCCCTTGTGTCTTATTTTCCCCCTTCACTTCAGAAGTCATAGCTTGAAGCTAGGAAAATTCTTTGCTGCAGACCCTCTGGTGTAAGTGAGGAGTGGGTGCATTCAGTGGTCAGCCTGAAAATCACGTTGAATTTTTGGTATTATTCCAAAACATCTTTCTATTAGAACTTTACTCCCGTATCTACAAGTCCTCGCTCCTCTATGGCCCCATCAGTATTGCCAACTTCCCTTTATATATATTTACTTTAGCTGGAGCAGAGTAAGGTCCTGGTCCTGTGGGAAACCTCAGCCTCTCCAGGCTGGATTTCTTTCCTTCCGTGGGGCATTTGAAGCACAGGAATTAAAACCAGAGCCAACAGCAGGTGCTGTACTGCTCAAGGGGCTCTCCTTGTTCACATAGATGACCGCAAGTGAAACAGCTGCAAATCAGCTGGAAGCTGGGTGATGGTTTTAGAAGCAAAATGTTCATAAAATCATAGAATTGTTAAGGTTGGAAAAGACCACTAAGATCATCAAATCCAACCATCAGTCCATCACAGCTGTGCCCACTGAGTCGTGTCACTCAATTCACATTGGTATTCACCCAAGATGCCTGGAGACAGTGGGTAACAGGAGGAGGTTGGTGAGGATTTGGGGCAGTCCAGCACAGCCTTGGGGTTGCACGTCCAGCATCAGTAGCGATGCTCTGAGCATCGACATTAGCAGTGGGGATGGTTGGCTCTGATCACATCATCTTTTCACGTGTCGCTTTGGATGGAGTCCATCCTTATGTCAAATATTGGGAAACAGGAGAGGGAGGTTCAAAATCCTGCCTGGAACAGTCAAGGTGAGCCCATGGGGTCAGCGTGGGGAGGGGGGAGGGAAGCAGCAGAACACAGATCCCTGATAGAGGCTGTGGTTCCCCGAGGCAGAGCCCCACTGGCTTTTTAGGAAAAGAAAAAAAAAAAAGAAAAAAAAAAAAAAAAAAAAAAAAAAAAAAAAAAAAAAAAAAAAAAAAGAAAAAGAAAACCTGATTTTCCTGATATTGTTCTGCACCTTTAAAGGAAATTCCAGGACTGGGGCCGTCAGTGGAACAATGGAGCGAGATGGGGAGCGGGAAGGGCTGGCAGGCAGCTCGCTGTGCCCCCACCTCTGTGCTGTGTCAGAAAGGAACCAGGTCCATCAGACTGGTGCCATACCCAGGGGTGGGATGGGCATGCTACTTCTATACCCTGCATTGGAAAGAGGTGCTGCGAGGCAAGTGTTAACCTCCTGGCTTAACAACTCGGGCTTTGGTGTCAAATGATTCATTTCAGAGCTGGGTGGTTTTTTTTTTGTTTTTTGGGTTTTTTTTTGCTTTTTGCAAGGAGCCAGTTCATTTACAAATCACCAGCTGGAAGTTATTAGGCCCTTAAAACAAAATAAATTATGACCAAATTGCGTCTCCCCGCAGTCGGTCTGCTATTAATCTGTGCAAAAGGCTGGAGCCAGCCAAATCCTGGCATGATGGCTCGCTGCTTCCCCTTTGGCATTTTCCTGTGCTGATGCAAAGGAGACGGCCTGCAAAGCCTTTAGGAAACGGCACTGAGATGGAGGGGTGCTCTGGGGGGATGTTGGGATGTGGGGCTCTCCGTGTTGCCCAGTGTTGTTGCTGTGCCGTGGTGAGGGGTGCAACACCTTGGTGGTGTTGCATGGGGTTGCGAAGGGGCCGGCAGGGAAAATGATGTAGCGTGGGTTAAATATGCTTCAAAATCCTTCAGTTCTGCTTTATCTGTGCTGTTTCAAGAGGTCGGTTTGCTCCCCAGGCTTGCTCTCCCCGGCTTTTATCTGCACCACCATCACGCGTTTGGCACAGGTCATTTCTTCCAACCGACAGCAGCAGTGCCATCTGGTGACGCAGAATGACAGCGGGTCGGGCGCGTCGTGTCAGAAATGCATAAACGGGTCTTGCGTGCAGCCCTAAGGGCAGCCAAGCACATGGCCGGAGATGTTCTTGCAGGTTCTGAGTTGTGCACGAGCGACGAATTTGTGCTGAGTGATGTGGCTGTGCACAAGCAGTGCGGGCTGAGCCCACCCTTCAGACCCAGCGCCAGGGAGATGGACATAAAACTGAGTGCAAACATGGAGAGTGCTCTCCTGCTCCCAGGCAGCCAAGGTCAGTGTTGTGTGCTGTAATTCTTACTTCAAGCGACAAATCCTCCATCCCAGACTTGCGGCAGCTTGCAAGGAGTTGTAGGGATGCCTGTGAGACCTCATTATGTAGACGCTCTGCAATCAGCTGCCTCCACATGCCCTGCTATTCCAAGAACTCAGTGAAGGCTGCTTCACCAGGGAGCATCTCGGTATCTCATCATCCCAACATCTCAGTATCCTACAACATAGCATCCCAACATCTCAACACCCCAGCACCCCACCATCCCAACAACCCAACATCTCAAAATCTCAGCATCCCAGCATCTCACACTCTCCATGTCCCAGCATCCCAATATCCCATGATCCCAGTATCCCATCATTCCAGCATTGCAACTGTGGATTGTGGCCCAAGCATAGCTGCTGAGGAAGGGGAGAGGTCATGCAAGCATGGATATAGGTTTATGTAAACCTATACCAATGGGTATAGGTTTGTTAGCCATCCTCTGGCTGCCAATGACACTTGCCCCTGCCTGTGCAGTCAGATAAGGCCATAGCTATGCCTCCATCACTCCTCTCACCTTATTTATGCCTGGCAATGTGAGGCCTGGTATTCATGTCTAGGGCCTGAGCTATGACCAGAAGTTGTCAGAGAAAAGAGAAAGTGTCTCCTTTGGCAAAAGCACGGAGACCATAAACCGTGAGATGATTAACATGTAAACAATCCCACGCGGTTTTGGGAACTGAAAACAAACGGAGCCAATGGAAGTTTCTCTGCCTTTCTGCAAAGTCATGCGTTTTTCACACCCCTGCCTATATCTTAGTCTGCATACCCTTGTAAAAGTTCATCACCCCCTGCCTCTCTGCTTGTTCTAGCAAACCACGTGTAAAAGGGCTGTAAAGTCAGGACATGCAGCTTTTGAAGCTTCTCTTAGCCATCCTGAGACCCTGAGCCAGGGTATGTCAGCAACTCCTCAGCATTCTGAAATCTCAGCATCCTAATATCCCAGCACTGCAACATCTCATCATTCCAGCTTCCCAACACCCTAGCATTCCAACATTCCAGCATCCCAACATCTTGATATCCCAAAATCTCACCATCCCAACATGCCAGCATTCCAATATGCCAGCACCCCAACATCTCAACATACTAGCATACCAATATCCCTACACTCTTGCATTCTAACACCCCAGCATTCCAACATACAAGCATCCCAATAACCCAACATCCCAATAGAGCAGCATCCAAATATCCCAGCATCCGAACATCCCAACAGACCACCATCCCAATATTTCATCATACCAGCATCCTAGCATCCCAACACCTTGACATCCCAACATCCCAATTTCCCAGCATCACAACATCCCAACATTCCAGCATCACAACATCTTGATATCCCAAAACACCAGCATCCCAATATCCCAGCATCCCAGCATCCCAGCATCCAAATATCCCAACACACAAACATCCCAATATCCCAGCATTCCAACATCCCACCAGCTCAGAATCCCAATATCCTAGCATCCCAATGTTCCAGCATCCCAATATTTCAACATCCCAGAATCTCAGTATCCCAGCATCCCAACATCCCAACTGCATTCCTCAATGCAGTTTATGTGTGTGGGGCAGGAGCTGGTGGCTGTGCACTCCCCCAGCTGCAGGCTCACAGCACGATGCTGGGACTGAAGCCTGGCTTGCACAGCAGCACGGATCCATCAGGCACAGCCACGCTTCACTCATCACTTGCTGTTGGCCAACACACACATTTCTAAGAGAGTAAACTGTTGGCAGAAGTATTTCCTAGAGCTCCCCCCATCCTGCGGTGTCAGACACATCCGCTTCATCCTTCCCACATCTTCCTTAGCAGTGGGTCGGGTTTCTTCCTTTTCATACTCGGTTTGCTCTGGATTAAAAGGAAATAAATAAGCTGCAGTAATTTCTCTGACCTGATTCTGAACCGCTAATTCAGATGGACAGTTTGACTGCATTCTAACATCCCTCCAGCTTGCAAGAATGAAGTTCATGTGGCTCCGCGGTGCCTGTCCGCCTCTATCAGCAAAATTCTGCTTGTGACCCCAAACATCTCTCCCGTGTACCCTGCCCTGTCTCCCAGTACAGCCCCACGACGGGAAGATCTGAACCCCAGGAGCGCAGTGTGTCAAGAAAGGAGAAGGAAATTGACAAAAGCCTCACTTGTGCTGAAGGCTTCTGACAGCACGCACTCGGCCCCAGCCAAACTGGAACGAAACAAAGCCAGGGTTCAATGCCTTGAAAAGTGCTTGCTTTGCTAAACGGGGCAAAGTACCTTCCTCTCACTCAGTGGGAAGGGAGAGCAACCATCTGGGATTCAGCAGCCCTCCCTCCCTCCCAAATATCTGGAGTTATTAAAAAGCCTGAAGGGTTTCAGCTGAATCAGAACAGCTCCTGGCAGTCGCTGAGATGTGGCTCAGTAGTGCAGCATGGTGGTGCAGACACGTCCCACCGGCAGCAGGGCTCCGTGCTGCTGCCCTGACCCCCCCCCCCTCCTCGTCAAACCACCCAGGTGTGGGTGCAGGCTGGCTTCATTCCAGGCAGCCCAGCTTTGGCAAACCCTATGTTGTTTAAATGCAACTGTGCCTTAGATTTGGTGACCGTCAATATAATTTGAGTTGTTTCAAGCCAGGCATGCCTCAGCTTTGGCAAACCCCGCACTGGTTTGAGTTGCTGAGAGGCACACGCTTCATCGTAGGCAAAAACCAGTAGGAGCTGCCCCGGCTTTGGCGAACCCCAGGGAAGTCTGTGTCGCTGAGCCCCTCGTCTGGCACCAGCAGTGACCCATTTTCTGCTCATTGTCACCCACTGACGAGCCTTTGGCACGGCGCTGCGCCGGGCGAACCGCTGCTGGCTGGCTCCCAGGGCTCCGTCCTACGCACGCAGGTCCCAGGGATAAATAAATCTCTGCTGCCCTCTCCTGTTAGCTCTGTCCTAAACCCGGCGCTTGCCCTGCCGACAGCTCTGCCCTCTTCTCCAGGGTCCAGAGCGCTTGTAAATGTGCTTCTGGTCCTGTGTGGCTTGCAAACAAAGCAGAGAAAGAGCTACTTGGCACCCCGTCGATATTTTCCAAGTATTTTGGATAGTGATAGGACAATGGAGAATTGTTTTAAAATGAGACAGGGGAGGTTCAGGTTGGATATTAGGAGGAAGTTTTTCAGCCAGAGGGCGGTGAGGCACTGGCACAGGTTGCCCAAGGAGGCTGTGGGTGCCCCATCCCTGCAGGCATCCAAGGCCAGGCTGGATGTGGCTCTGGGCAGCCTGGGCTGCTGGTTGGCGACCTGCACACAGCAGGGGGTTGGACTGGGTGAGCGCTGTGGGCCTTTTCAACTCAGGCCATTCCATGATTCTATGATACGATTCTATGATTTTCCATGTATCGTGACTCACAGTTGCTGTGACTGATGCCCCAGTGTCCCATATCCCACTGTTCTGCAGGGCTGAAGCCCTGACTTCACGAAGGGCAGCTCGATGGTTGTGACTTGAGGACCTCTTTTGGCCAAACTCCTTGTTGGCTGGAGGCTTTGGGCCAGCTGAGGGAAGGGCCCCAAGGCATGATCAAATCACAGGTCATAGTATCGTTGAGTTGGAAAGGACCCTTCAAGGTCCTCTGTTCCAACGCACAGATGCTGCAACAATCAGCATCTGTGGGAGTGCCTTCTTCAGCATATTATGGCTGTTTTGTCTGCCAGATAATGGCATCCCCAAACTCTCATCTCTCTTTGCCTTCAGGTGCTTCGCAAGGAAAGAACATTCAGGAAAGCAGCCATTCTGAGCAAATGAAAGAAATGAAAGGAAATATTGTATATATATATGTATGTATGTATGTATGTATTTATATATTTTAAGAGTCCTCCAAACCTGCCTTCTCTTCTGCATGTCACCCCCTCCATTTGCAAGAAGAAGCAAGCAGCAGTGATGCTCGCATCCCTCAGGCTTTATCCAGGCAACCTCGTGCCGGCGCTGGATGCGTTTCAGGTGGTGAGCAGGAGCGAGCAGGTATTTATTTACTCAGGTTGGGCATCACAGTGGTGTTACTTATTCCTGCCCTGGCTGCTGTCCCAGGAGCTCCTGGGCGCTGGCAGCCCCTCGGTGCCGCACAGACACTGCCACATTTCACAGCCCCGCTCAATGCTGCTGTTTGTGCTCTCTGGAGCCTCGCGCCTGGGGATGGGCGGCTGCCAGCGTAGGGTGCGCAGGGTGGGGGGCAACGGGGGGTCCCCAAACCTGCTGAGGTCATCCCTGACCTTCCGTACCCACAGTTTGGAGGGATCAGAGCTGCGGTGATGGGGTTGTGGCACATATCTAGCCACTGGATTGCAGTGGGGTGGTGGCCAAAGTACACAGGACCCGTGCCGGGGCACAGCCCTGCAGAGGATGGGCAGACGTGGCACTACGGGCTGCAGGGCATGGCCATCAGTATTTAGGGATTGCTATCGTGTCTGAATTTTGCCATCAGTATTAAGGGTCTGCCATCAGTATTTGGGGCTTGCCATCAACATCTGGGGGTTATCATCTATATTCAAGCTTTCCCATTGATATTTGGGGCCTGCTGTGACTATTGGGGAGTGACATCAGTGTTAGGGGCTTACCACCAATATTAGGGATTTGCCATCAATGGCTGGGAGTTGCCATCAATATCTGGGGCTTCCCATTAGTATTTGGGGCATGCCATCAGTGTTAGGGACTTGCCATCAATATTAGGGATTTGCCATCCATGTTTCAGACTTGTCATCAATATCTGGGTCTTACCAGCATTTTTTGAGGTTTGCCATCAATGTATGGCATTAACTATCAATATTTGGGTTTTGTCATTGGTATTTGGGGTTTGCCGTCAATGTTTGGGGCTTGTTACCACTATTTGAGTCTTGTCATTAGTATTTGGGGTTTGCTGTCAATATCTGGGGCCTGACGTGCATTTTTCAGGTCTGCCATCAAAATTTCTGGTTTGGAATATTTGGAGTTTGCTATCAATATTAGGGATTTTATATCCATATTAGGGACTTGCCATCAATACTTGGGGTTTGCCATCAATATTAGAGATTTACTATCAATGTTTGGATCTTGTCATCCATATTTGGTATTTGCCATCAATCTTAGGGGTTTGCCATCAGCGTTTGGGGTTTGCCATCAATACTCAGGGTTTGCCATGAATATTTAGGGATGGCCATCCAATGCTGAATAAGAGTCCCAGAAAAACAACCCTGACCACGTTGGGAAGGGATGTAGCCTGGCATTAAGCAGGGGGGGGGGTGGAAATCTGTGGATCAGCAGGGCTCATGCCCACAGGTGTGGATAACAAGAGGAGGGAAGCAGTAAGCAGATGGCTTTGCCAGGCACCTCAGATCACTCTGGCACTGGGATGTGCCAGGCTGTGCCTCCTGTTTGCCATGGAGCTCCTCGGAAAATGCCTCCCAGCTTTGGAGGGATGAAAGCTGTTTGAGAGGATATGCAGAATGCACCGGTTGAGAGAGCTTAATTAATATTTAAACAGCGTGGTGGAATTTGTCTAAATCCTGCTAGATTAATCGTGGGCATGGTAATGGACGAGCTTGAATTGCTGATGGAAATTGCAGCGAGTCATGCTATACACAAATGGAACAGCCAAATTAGTGCTCGAGAGCTCTAGTGTCTGATCAGCGTGCTGTGGTACAACAGCACGGAGCTTTTCATGATGGGGATCATGTTTGTAATTTCTCCTTTCAGCTACGGGCAGAGCCAATAGAAAGGAGGAGAGCGATGAAAGCAGGTGGAACCCAAATAGGGCCTGCAATCCCTGCACCTCATTGCTGCCCTGCTTATGGAAGAGACTGGGGCTTCTTGTCAAGCCCATGGCTGTTGTGGGAGGGTTTCTCTCTTTGGTAAAAACAAACAGAACCTGGGCAGAGCGGCACAGAGATGCATTTATCCCGCGGCGCTGCTCGCCCTAAGGTGACATCATGTAGCCACTCACTCACACCATATTAATTTAGCTGCACCTTATTTTGGAGGGCTGGGGCCTGAGGTTTTGCCATTTCCTATGGTCTCCTAAAGCCAGCTTAGGTTTCCTGGCTGCCAACACAGGCAACTTTTATGACCGGGCACCACCGAAACCCGATGGCAGATGAATAGAGCCCATAAATAGCGAAGCTGGAGCAGCTCCCTTTGCAGAGCTGCTCTGCCCAAACTGCAGAAAGCACATGGCCCTGTGTGGACAGAAGCTGCCAGCCACAGAAACGGGCTCCAGCCCCCCAGATTGCCCCCAGCTGGCCCAATGGCTCCCCAGGCTTCAGCCATGGGCTGAGCTGAGCTGCTGGTGCTGCAGCCATTCATCGTGCTGCCAGCATCACTGAGCACTGCTGCATCACAGCCCACTGCTGCACCAACGTGCACTGCTGCATTGTCATGCACTGCTGCATCGATGTGCATTGCTGCATTGTTGCATGCTGCTGCATCTCCGTGCACTGCTGCAGCAGTGTTCGTTGCTGCATCATTGTGCAGTGCTGCCTCAGCCACGCACTGCTGCATCACTGCGCACTGCCGGCGTTGTGTCACACTTCTGTCAAAGCACGCTGCTGAATCTCTATGCGCTGCTGCAACACGGTGCACTGCTGCATTGCCACACACTGCTGCATCACTGTATGCTCCACATCACCGCATGCTTGCATCGCTGCACACTGCTGCATCACTCTGCAGCATTGCATCACCACGCGCTCTGCATCATGTACCACTGTGTTTGCTGTGCGCTGCTGCATCGGTTTGCACTGCTGCATTGTTGTGCAATGCTGCATCACCGTACACTGCTGCATCACTGAGTGCTGCTGCATCACTGTGCGCTCTTGCATCACCGTGCACTACTGCATTGTCGTGTCCTGCTGCACCATTGTGCACGACTGGATCACCACGCGCTCTGCATCACAATGAAATTGATGCATCCCTGCGTGCTGGTGACACAGCACACTGCTGCATTTCTATGCACTGCTACACCGCCGCGCACTGCTGCATTACCACACACTGCTGCATCACTGTGCACTCCCAAGTCACTGCACGCTGCTGCATCCCTGCGCTCTGCTGCATCACCACGCACTGCTGCATCGCTGTGCACTGCAGTGCCACCCTCCCTGTGCTGCAGACAGCTGCTCTGCTGCTGGTGCACGGCCAGAACAGCTGCATCTCCCCCCAACCCCGCTCCCACCCCCCACCAGCAGCCGGTGCAGCCCCAGCCACCTGCTTCACATCTCACCGTTTGCACTGCGCCGGCTGAGGAAACACCCCTCTGCTTTCTGCAGTTTCTGGCACTCGCAGAGGAAGGCCGCTACCACCTCAAAACCATTTGCAAACAGCTGCTGTTTGCGCAGACAAACACTGCAAAAAATATTTTCTTTCCTCCCAGCCGTGTGTTTATTGCCCACCACGAGTTAGCACGAATTTAGCCCCCGAGTGCCGCTGAGCTCCATCTCTGCTGCTTTGCTTTCAACGTGGCCACAGTCCCGGCGCACTTTAATTCATTTCATCCAAGAGCTGAGAATCCTGCCTTTAACCTTGTCTGCTCTGCCTGGGTTGTGTGCAGGGGGTGCTCCGGAACCATGGAATATTTTGGTGGCTTTGGGGGCTATAAATCCCATGAAAATCTCTATAAAAGGGCTTTCCATGCCAGCAGTAGGTTTTTTTCCTCCCCCTGTCTTTTTATCTGGCAGATGGAAACAACAAGCAAGCAACGGGAAGATGATGCAAAGGGTGGGAGGCTGCTATCTGAGCTGTGTTATTACAGAAAAAAAAATGACCTGGCACCGAAAGAATTAAAATAATGTCATTCCTGTTTGCTCTGGCTCATTTTTAATACGCCAGTCACCTTGACATTTCTAAAAGAATTTTTCAAGTATGCAAGTTCAAAAATTATGCAACTTGACAAAAGGTGGGGGGTTGCGGGAGTACATTGGGAGATGGAGGCTGGATGGGGCAGGGAGAGGCGAGGGGATGGCTGTCACCTCCTGGGGTGATGCTGCCACTGATGCAAGCCGAGCCTGGATATCTAGGGCATTAATTGCTGTTGCAATTAAATTAAAAAAAAAAAAAAGGCATGTGAAGAAAAGAGGAGCAGTTAGAAGCCTTGTTCCAACATCCCAGCATCTGATTTCCCAATATCTTAGCATGCTGGCATCTCACTACTTCTGCATTCTGGCACCCCAGCATCTCAGCATCCCAATTGGTCAGCATGCCAGTGTCCCAGCATCCTAACATCCCAGCATCTTGGCATCCCAGTTGGTCAGCATCCCAGTGTCCCAGCATCCCAGCATCTCGGCATCCCAACATCCCAGCATCCCAACATCTCAGCATCCCAAATAGCCAGCATCCCAGTGTCCCTGCATCTGAGCCCCCCAGCATCCCAACATCCCAGCATCCCTGTATTTCTTCATCTCAACATCCCAATATCCCAGCATCCCAGTATCTCTTCATCCCAACACCCCGGCATTCCAAAATCCCAGCATCCCAACATCCCAATATCCTAACACTCCAGCATCCCAGTATCTCCTCATCCCAGCATCCAAACATCCCAGCATCCCATCACCCCGGCATCCCCAGATCTCAGCATCCCAGCATTCTGGCATTTCAGCATCCCCACATCCCTACATCCGTGCTTCCCCCATGCCCTGCAACCATGGCTGGCACAGGGGATGTGCAGTCTCAGTGGATCAGATCAGCACCCTGTGACCCAAGCCGAAGCCATACGATCACTCGTGCTCTGGCCACGAAGGAGATCATTTGCCTGTGTAATTGTATGCTTTGCAGTTAAGCGTATTGATTCTGAAAAGTTAATCAGACAATTTGGAAGTGCTATATCTAAAAACATAAAATCCCATTAAACTGATTAAATTAAAACTGAATCCATCTTAAATAATCACATGCAACTTAAAACTGTTGAAATAGCGTATTGTATTCAAATAAAATTATTTCAGTCAAACAAGGAGCCCAGAGCCGGGGATGCCTGCAGAGCGGGCACTGATCTCAGCGTCTCAGAGACAAGAAAAGGGTTTTATCTGCCCGGAGCCGGGTTCGGGATTGTTCCTGATCGCATCACTGCGGAGAGCTGCGTGCCTCGCGATGCTATCGCCCGGCTCCGGAGCAGCGGGGCTGTGACTCGGAGATAACCGGAGCTCTGCTCGGCGAGTTGGCTGCCAAATTTGTTTATTTTCTCCTTTCCGAGACTGCCATCTCTCCTACTTGATAAGTTCAGCTGGCGAGCCGGCCTCTATTTATTTCTAAAGACGGTGCTCCTTTTCACCTTTACAGGGAGCAACAGCGCGAATCAATGCCGGCCCCCGACAGCGACAGCGGGGAGCTTCCTCCCGGGGGGAGAAGCCCCATCGGCGTGGGAAGCGGAGGGGAAGCTCCCCCGTTGCAGCGGGTACCGCCGATGGGAATAATTAATAGCCCGGTGCCACGGGGTGCCATTAACATGTGCATGGCGGGGGGTTCGGGAGGGGGCGGGGGGGGGGTTGGCCGCTTCCTGAATCCACATCCGTGCCCCCCCGCACACCCGCCCGCCTGCCCAGGTGCTGTTTGCCCACCAGAGGACGAGGAGGCAGGAAGCATCCTCCCGCCGCCCGCATCTCAAGGCCTCGGGCATTTCCTCGCCGGGCAGGCTGTGTTTGCGCTGGGCCCCGGGGAGCTGATGAGGTGCTAATGTGAGGGCTGCCGGCACCTGCGCGGCTTGGAAACGGGGGGGGTGGGCAAGCAGCGAGGGGCTCCTGCACATCACCGCTGTGCGGCCGGATCCCGGTTGCTCGCCTGCAGACCGCAAAAATCAGAGGACGGAAGCATGGTGCGCTTCGGGAAGCGCCCCGGGTAGGGGAAATGCCCTGGAGGGAAGGGGACGGCGGTGGGCTGCACTGTTGTCACTTGATTTTAGGGTGACCCTTCGGGATGCGTGTAGGCAAGCAGAAAGCAGAAAGCTGAGGGCACCCACGTAGGGATGGACAAGGCTGTGCACCCAGCAGATTTGTATCTGGGAGATAAGGGCCCGGCGCTGCCTGCATGTGGAGCCAGGGCTGATGAGCTGCCAGGCGGCACCGTGTCCCCATCACCGCTCAAGGGGAGCTCTGTCTCCTGCACACAGATTGAATCACAAGGAAATGGGACCGCCAAACTTTCTTCCTGATCTCTTCTTTTCCAACCTGTGGGCTCATCTGAGTAATCATAGGAAAGGGAAACCAAAAATCACGTCCCTTCAATCACAGCTCTTCGATCGTATCTCCTCCATCAATCACAGATCTTCATTCGTGTCTTTGGGGCTTTGGGAAAAACATCCAGGCCCTATGGGGCAATTTAGCTCAGGGTGCTGCCGTGTGGGTCCATCAGGACCCGCAGCCACTGGGGTCTCATCTCGTGCTGCCACATTCCCTTGGCAAGGGGACACATCCCTCTGCGTGGCACACGTGGGCAGGGGACACGTGGGCACTGCCCCACTCGTCGCCTGGCAGATGGAAATAGCAGCAGCTCTATTGATTTACAGCCGCAGCCCTGACTTTAATGGGCTGTTTTTGCTCCCCAACAGCTTCGGCTGAGGTCTCTTTGCAACAAGCCTCTCTTTTTTCCCTGCGCTCGCCCCGTGAAACAAGGGGTGGCGACGCTTCGCCCCGCTCACCGTCGGCACGCCGCGCGTCTCCCCTCGGAGAAAACAAATCCCAATCCCACGAGCATAAAAGGGCTTTGTGGTGGGGACATCAGTGCTGTGCCGCGGGCCGGGGCTCGCCGCCCGCCTGCCAACCCGCCTAGGAATGCTTGCTGCCACCGCAGCCTGCGGGTAGGAAATAGTTTCCAGGCAAAAAGGCCTCCCAGTGTATTCCGGCCCGACAGCTTCCAGCAGCCCTCTGTAGGCGTCTTGTTCTGCCGCCGCCGGGACACCTACCCGGAGGAAGAGCGGAGACGAAGGTGGGAGAGCTTTTAAAAGCTCTGGGTAATTTTGTTCCAGCCCCGTGTCCCCGCTTTGAGGCTTTGGAGGATGCTTGGGGTTGGCGTTTGGGGCGGCGTTCCCAATAGATGAGCGTCGACCCTGTGAGAAACCCCATAAAGCGAAGCGGGGCGATGCTGGGGGGGGTTTGGGGAGCCCTATGCAGGCTGGGCTGCAAATGTAGGTCACAGCCCTCTCCTCACTCAAATCCGGCGATGACGAGGGTGTTGCAGGTTGGGCTGAAATACGTACCTCCAGCTCTTTACTCTGGCACCGAAACAAAACCCAACTCAGAAAACTGCGAAAAATAAACCCAGCTTGTGAATGCTGCTGATTGGAAGTTTTTCCAGCAGGCAGCAAGCTCCATCCTACCCGTGTAAAATCACTCCTCGGGCGTGTGTTGATCTGGGCAGTGTTTCCTCTGCGAAAAGTAAAAGGAAAAGATCAGAGCGAGGGGAGAGAAATATTTGGAGGAGAGCTTTTCACCGGCTCCTGGGATGCGCTTTATTTAGCAGCCTGCCGCTTGGGACACGCTGCGGGGACACTGCTGTGGCTGCGCTCCCCCAAAAGGGCCGGGGATGCTGCGGGAAGGGATGGGTTATTTTTAGGGGGAGAGGTCCCCCGGGGAGGGCGGGCACTTCCAGGCAGAGCACCGCCCCGAGCAGGTGTCCTGAGAAAAAAAAAAGAAAAAAAAAAGGGATTACTGAGTCAGATAAAAGCTTGTTTGGCCGAAATTATGGCAATCCTACAGCTGGAGCTGGAGATTTTCACCTGGCAGTGGGATCCGCTGGGGCATGGGGTGCCCATCTGAGACCCAAATCTCCCCCCGCCCCATCACCGCAGCAGTTTTGTGCTAATTAAACAGAACCGTGCTTGTGTGCCCGCGTCTGACCCACGTCAGATTTATGGGGTGATCCTGCAGGGCACAGGGCTGCTATTAGTGGTCACAAAACCGCAGGCTCACAGACGGGCTCCCAGCCCCAGGCAGCTCCGTGTTTTTGGGAGCAGGAATCTCCGCTCTGGCTGTTTTGCCGGTAGCGCTGCCAGGGACACAGAGTTCCCGAGAGCTGCTGCTCCCCATCCCAAAGGGAACGGGGTCCCTGGGGGCTGTCTCAGCACTGTGGGGATGGGGACACGCTGGGGGTGCCAGCTGGGCTGTGAGCCATGCGTGCTGCCCTGCTCCCTGCGCTCGATGCTCCGCGAGCGGTTCGCCCTGCTATTTATACCCCGGCAGCCTTTCGGGATAAATGAGGCTATTTTAAAGGTCTTGGCCAGGTAAAACTGGTTTAAACAAGGCTGGTAATGACTCAGAAGGCTATAAATGTCCGTCAGGCAGGCGCTCAGCCTGTGAGGGGTTTGATCTGCTCAGTGCACAGGGGCAGTATCACGTATCGCTCAAGCATCCTGCATCTCCCGAGCATCCCTCATCTCCTAAGCATCCCTCATCAGCTGAGCATCTCTCGTCACCCGAGCATAGAATCATAGAAGAATTAAGGTTGGAAAAGACCTCTAAGATCACCAAGCCCGTTCCCAACCCCGCCCCCACCATGCCCACTGACCTCATCCCTCAGTGCCAGTTCTTGAACACCTCCAGGGATGGTGACCCCACCAGCTGGGCAGCTGTGCCATCCTACATTGCCCAGGCATCTCACATCCCGCAGCCCACGGGGTGCAGCGTGATGGGGGTGACCTGCAGCAACACGGTGAGGGCTGTTTTGCACCCATTTATTGCTGAAAGCTGCTGCTTCCTCCTGCCGTGCCTCCTGCTGCTGGATGCTCTCCAGCAGAAAGGGGTTTTGTTGGAAAATAACAGGGAGGTTTTAAAGCAGGGCTGTTTGGGAGGAGTATCCACATTCAATTTTTCTGTTTGTTTTCTCATTGTAAAACCAAAGGCATTTCAGTTTTCAGAAACTGATCATTAAACATAAAAAAAAATATTTCCTCTAACAGCGGCCGCAGCCTGAACACTTTGGGAGGCCAGGTGATTTTGTTGTGGAGTCCTTCCAGAAGACATCATCCTGTCCATGGGTTGTGTCCATGGGTTCCTTGTCCCCTGGTGTCCTCAAGCATCCTGAAGTGCCACCAAGCTGTCCCCCACTCACCATCCTGGGTGATGTTGTTTCCCCAGGTGCATCCTTTGAGTGCTTCCAGTGCTTTATGGCACCTTGTGGTACAGCAGCTCAGAGCCTCGAATAATTAGAGAGTGGGGAGGAATGCAAAAATAACACCTGAGTACGACAAAAATAGAGATGGCAGCCAGGTCAGGACGGCAGCCACGGGGATGTGTGTGGATGAGGCATGGCACAGCTGCACTTGGTCTGCTTTGTGACAACTGGCTTTGTGTTGGAGCCCTGGGAAGAATAAGTGCAGGAGGCAGAACTTGTGGAGCATCCCTCAAAGGTTTCACTTCCAAAAGTTGCCATGGATGACAATGAAGTTCTTTCCTCTGCTTTTAGGGCTGTGTTAGGACTGAGCTGATGGGCATCTGGATCTTTTTGTTAAGGACCATAAGGACCAGACAGCCAAGCTCAGGCTGGATGGGGCTCTGAGCACCGATGGAGACGTGGGTGTCCCTGTTCAGTGCAGGGACCACAGGGCTTGTAAGGCTTCCTTCCAACTCAGATAATGTCTTGATCTATGACCTCTGTAAGAATGGGAGGCATCTCCTGGTATTTCCCAGCTAGGTGACAACCACTTTCCAGCAGTATCTGCTACCAGAGGGGTTCGTTCCAGCATTCAAACCACAGCATAACCTTGGGCTGCGAGTTAGATTAAAATCACTCAATTTTGGCATGCTCCCGATTTGTCTTTTGTTAGACTTCTTAAAGCCTTGGAAAACGCTTTTTTTTTTTTTTTTTTAAATGAATTAAGAAGCCCCATTAAACGTTGGATCTAATTAGGAAAGACTAGGTGGGAGAATTCGTCAAATAGTTGAGTCAATACAGCAGAGTGTAATTGCTGTCGTTGCCTGCGGGGCTGAGGCTGATGGCCAGCATCATTGGGTGGGTAACTCATGGAGACGGGAGGATCCCTTCTATATGGGACGCCATTGATTTCAGTGCTCCTATCTGAGTCCTTGAGTGAGCAAAGAATATCGGCTCCTGCAATGCCCCACAGAAATGATAGGACAAAGGGAAAAGGTTTCCAACTAAAAGAGGCGAGATGTAGACTGGATATAAGGAAGAAGTTTTTACCGTAAGGGTGGTGAGGCGGTGGCACAGGTTGCACAGAGGTGGTGGTGCCCCATCCCTGCAGACAGCCAAGGTCAGGCTGGACGGGGCTGTGAGCACTGCTGGAGCTGTGGGTGTCCCTGTGCACTGCAGGGGAGTTGGACTGGATGGCCTGCAAGGATCCCTTCCAACTCAGATGGTTCTGTGACTCTATGAAACGGCAGCGCACCATAGGGACCCCACAAACATCCCTTGCACACATCCTGCCATACACCCTGACCTTGGGAGCAGAAATATGGCATTAGCATTGACCCCAGAGTCTGTTCTGCTGCCCGAGTGAGAGCTGCTCGGGATGCCCTCAGCCCCACAGAGCCCTTTGGTTGCTTCCAGGGATCTTATGGGGGAAGTGCCACCACCCAGTGCCATCATGTGCGCTCCTTCTCCTTCCTGTTATTAAAATGCTTCTGTTCCACGGGGCAGTGAGTGCTCCTGTCTTGCAGCTCCTCAGCTACAGGAAAAAAAAAAAACAACACCAAAAAACAAAAAACAACAACCACCGCGTTTAGTTTGAAACATCAGGGCAATTGGGAGAGTTCATTATATTGGATTAATTATGATAATTATCAGTAGAAGGGAGATAATTACCCTGTTTGTTGTCAAGAATAAGGTACAGTGGTAAGGGGTGGGGGGAAGGGGGGAGAGGGATGGGAGGGGAGGGGCTGATTTTTGATTTTCCTTTGCAGAGAAATGCCTTCACCCAGCAAGGAGAGCAGGGGATGTGCTTGTCACCATCACCAGTCAGTGGTGGAGGTGGCTCAGAATGGTGGCAGATGCTGCCCAGGGTGGCCCAACCGCTGTCTCCTGCCTCCAGGAAGGGGACGCCGGCTCCTCCAGGCATGGCTCCCAATGCAAATAGAAATGTAATTTAAAAATTAAATTTAAAATAAATATTACTTAAATATTAAAGAGAAGAAGTCATTTCTTAAATGGCCGGTGCGTTCCTCCAGAGCCCAAGCGGGTGTGTTTAAACAAGACACCGCCGAACATTTTCAATTTTTATCATCTGGGGTATTTAAAAAAATGTTTCTCTACAAGGCAAGACTATCTACTTTACTGCTTCTTTCCCCGTTCTCTTAAGATATTAATTTTATTGGGCTGCCCGAGGGTAGTGGCGTAGCAGTTAGACTTGTGAGATAAGAGATGGGAGATGGAGGACCCTGTGATGTGCCAACGGGGCTCACATTCAGGACCACACGATGCTGGCACAGGGGGAAGGCTCGGCCCAGCACATATGCTCCTGGTGATGCTCCCAGGTGATGCACGGGAGGGTGACCTCCGCCGTCGGGGGGACCCCCGGGGGGCAGGCGGGATGCCCCTCCACCCCCGGCCCTCCGGGATTGGGGACGGCAGGCGACAGGGGGCGCCGCGCCACCGCTCTTAGACCTGGGGACAGCCCTAACCGGCCTCCTCCCCACCCCCCCCCCCCCCTTTTTTGGGGGCAAATCCCCCTTTTCCAGGCGCGTCCCCGCCCTGAGGGCAGCCCCCCTGGGGTCTCCCCATTCGCTTCCAGCCAGCCCCCATCTCCCCTAAATATGGGCGGGAGGAGGCGGGCTGCTTCTATCGCCGCGGCTATCGCGATAGGAGCCAGTTTCGTTTGGAGACGGCTCCCGAGGGCGTTGGGGAGAGGGGAAAAGCCCTCCGGCGAAGCCCCTCGGCTGTTGGGTTTGTGTTAATGTTTGAAAGCTCCCGCTAACCTCGCCGAGCGGTGCTGGGGTTAATGCCGGGAGAGAACCCAAATAAATAACCGAGGGAAAAGGTCGGTGCCGCGCTGCCCCGCCTGGTGCCCGGGCAGGTAGGTACAGGGCGCACGGCACGGGGAGGGCGGCAGCTCCGTGTCCCCCCACTGGGCGGGGGGGGGAAATACTGCGGGGCCGGTAGGTGTCGGGCACCCGGAGGGGGCTGCGCTTCCTCTCTGGAAGGAGGGAAGGAGAGAAGGAAGGAGGGAGGGACGGAGACAGCCGCTCCCCGACGGCTACACTCGAGCAGCGGCCGTGGGTCCGTCCGTGGGTGCGGAGCGGCGCTGCCCCGACGGAACCACCGGGCCCCGCTCCGGCTGCGTGTCCCCCGACGGCGCTGAACCCGGCCCCGCCGCGCTCCCCTTTCCCAGCTCCCGCCTTCCCCTGCCCTTCCTGTTTGTTTTAGTTACGAAATTGTTGTAGGTACCTGAGGCAGAGCCGCGGGAAGGCATGAGGCAGAGCCGGGCCACGGCTGGGAGGAAGGCGGCCTGAGGCCGAGCTGCCGCAGGGGAGAAAGGTGCGTGCGGCTCGGGGGGCTGCGGCCGTCGGGGGGGGGGGACCGGGGGACCGCTCTCTTTGGGCATTGCGAGGGGACACCTCCCGTCGGAGTGCGGCTGGGATGGGGGTCCCGTAGGACCCCTCCCGTTGCGGGGGGCGGGGGGAGGCGGGGGGGGGGTTCCGGGGGCCGCGCCGGGGTGCGGGTCGGGGGGCCGCGGAGCAGCCGCTCCCGCCTAGGTGTGAGCTGATTATTCAAATGGGCAGCCGAGGACCTGGGGATTGGAGGCTCGCCCGGCCGCTCCGTGCTATATCACTCGGGCACCCACGTCACTGCAGCACTTGTACTCCTCTTCCTCCCTCCTCCTCTTCTTCCTCCCTCCTCCCTCCTCCTCCTCCTCCTCCTCCTCCTCCTCCTCCTCCTCCGGCTCCTCCATCGCCTCCGGGCGACTCTTCGCCGCGAAGCGCTGCGGAAACCCACCCAAGGAGCGGCGGCGAAAAAAAACCCCGGCCCCGGCGGTGCCCCCTCCCTTCCTCCCTCCCTCCTCTTCCTCCTCCTCCAGCGGCTCCGACGGAGGGAGCGCGGCAGAGGGGAGGGAGGGCTGGCGACTTTTTTTTTTTTTTTTTGGATTGCTCTCTCTCTCTCTGCGTCGTCGTTTGTTGTGTCTGTTAAATTTTAAACTGCCATGCACTCCACTTCCAGTATGCTGGGAGCGGTGAAAATGGAAGGCCATGAGCACACGGACTGGAGCAACTACTACGGGGAGCCCGAGGTAAGGGGGGAGCCGGGCGGCCCGATCCCCGCGCCGGGATCCTGGGGGGAAACCTCAACTTTGTCACCAAATATTCTCGAGGCGCCGAACCGCGGCCGGGGAGCAGCGGGGGGGGACGGGGGACAGCGGGGCCGGCCCCCCCCGGGAGCGATCGGGGCTGCC
The DNA here is from genome assembly GCA_035772895.1 of Perdix hodgsoniae. Lineage (NCBI taxonomy): Eukaryota > Metazoa > Chordata > Aves > Galliformes > Phasianidae > Perdix > Perdix hodgsoniae. The sequence continues at coordinate 28,159,156 of JAPSGF010000007.1, forward strand.
GGGCAGCGATTCGCGTTTTTTCCTTTCCCCTTACCCTCCTCCCCCACCCCCTACCCAAGGTATTTTTCTCGCTTCGCGCGGGGCTGTCCCTTTTCCTCCAGCTCGAATTCTCCGAGCTCGCTGCAATCCCGACTTCTTCAATATCTAAATGGGGGCTTTTTTTTTTTTTTTTCCTTTTTTTTTTTTTCGGTTAACGAGAGATTCAACACCCCCCCACCTCCCGCCGATGTCCCCCGGGGGTTTAACCCTTCCCACCCCGCAGCGCCGGGACTGCAGGGACTCCCTCGGGCTGGGTTAGCGGGGTGCCCTACTTGGGAACCGTTCTCATTTCCAATCCCCCCAAATCTCCCTTCTCTTTCTCGTTTGTCCCCTCAGAGCTACTCCTCGGTGAGCAACATGAACGCGGGGCTGGGCATGAACAGCATGAACACGTACATGACCATGTCGGCCATGAGCACCACGGCCAACATGACGGCAGCCACCTCCATGAACATGTCCTACGCCAACACGGGCATGAGCCCTTCACTTGCTGGCATGTCCCCAGGTGCGGGGGCCATGGCCGGCATGGGCTCAGCCGGCGTGGCGGGGATGGGTGCCCACCTGAGCCCCAGCATGAGCCCCATGGGAGGCCAAGCGGGCTCTATGAACGCCCTGGCCCCCTACACCAACATGAATTCCATGAGCCCCATCTACGGGCAATCCAACCTCAACCGTTCGCGGGACCCCAAGACGTACCGGCGGAGCTACACGCACGCCAAGCCCCCCTACTCCTACATCTCGCTCATCACCATGGCCATCCAGCAGTCTCCCAACAAGATGCTGACGCTGAGCGAGATCTACCAGTGGATCATGGACCTCTTCCCCTTCTACCGCCAGAACCAGCAGCGTTGGCAGAACAGCATCCGCCACTCGCTTTCCTTCAACGACTGCTTCCTCAAGGTGCCCCGCTCCCCGGACAAGCCGGGCAAAGGCTCCTTCTGGACGCTGCACCCCGACTCGGGCAACATGTTTGAGAACGGCTGCTACCTGCGGCGCCAGAAGCGCTTCAAGTGTGAGAAGCAGCTGGCAACCAAGGACGGCGGCGGGGGCAAGAAGGGGCCGGGGCAGCCCCCCAGCCAGCCTCTGGGAGAGGGCAGCTCCTCGGGGGGCTCGGAGGGCTCGGCGGGTGCCGAGTCACCGGCAAGTGCCTCGCCGTGCCGGGACCACAAGCGAGCCCTGGCCGAGCTGAAGGGTGCGGCGACGGGGCCGAGTCCCGGGGAGCCGTCGGCGGCCTCTCCAGCTCAGCACCTGCTGGCCCCGCCGCACGCCGGGCTGCCCCACGACGCCCACCTCAAGCCCGAGCACCACTACGCCTTCAACCACCCCTTCTCCATCAACAACCTGATGTCGTCCTCCGAGCAGCAGCACCACCACCACCCGCACCACCACCACCACCCCTCCCATAAAATGGACCTCAAGGCCTACGAGCAGGTGATGCACTACTCGGGCTACGCCTCGCCCGTGCCCGCCAGCCTGGCCATGGGGCCCGTAACGAACAAAAACCCATTGGAGTCCTCCCCTTTGGCCGGAGAGACTTCTTACTACCAAGGTGTGTATTCCCGGCCCATCATGAACTCCTCCTAAAGGCAAAGGGGGAACCCCCTCCCCCCAGCCCCGCGCGGTCCCCTAGCAGCGTGATGGACTGTGAGCGCTGCCGAGCACGGTACCTACCCATATAGCTATCTATCTATTTTTTGTTTTATTCCCTGCTGGCTCCAGGTGGTTGCATCCACTCGGGGAGCAGCAGGGCGCACCTCGTGTGCCACCCTCTAACCCTGACCCTGCGGTCCCCTCGGTTTGCCTTGCGGGGTGGTTGAGTTTGGTGGGAGGGGGGTGTAGGGGAGAGGGATTTTTCTGTTGGGGCTGGTTTATTATTTTTTTCGTTGTCGTCGTTGCAAGGAGGTCTAAATATATCTATTTTTTTGTGTGGAAGTGATGAGGAAAAGGAAAAAAAAACAAAAACAAAAACAAACAGACAAAAACGGACGCAAAGAAAAAGAAGCCCTCGTTCGGTGGGAAATCCATGCGAGTTTGGGATCTGAGGATGGAAAGTCTTGTAAAATTGTACAAAGGGGGAGGGAAAAAAAAAAAAAGAAAACGGAAAAAAAAAAAAGTCAGGATAGATCGTTGTAATTGAAACAAACACTTGATGTTACCGGGAGAGTAAACTACTTGGATCTGATTAATTTATCGTTTCTGTATGCTTTATTTATGGCTTATAAATGTGTATTCTGGTAGCGACTAGCCAGGTTGCCACAGAACTCTATTAAAGTGTTATTGGCGGTTTTTTTCCCCCTGCATTCTCTGTTCTGCCGGGATTCGCCCTCCTTCTTCCCCGGCCGTGCGGCCCCGACGGTGCTGCCGTGCCGCTCCCGACCCCCTTTTTCCCACCCTCTGCCCTCGGCAGGACCGGCCGAAGCGCACCCAGCCCGGGGGGAGGCTTCGCGGGGGTCAGCGATGAAAAACCATCCCGGGGATGGGATGGGATGGGATGGGATGGGAGGGGGGGTCCCCGTGGAGACGGGACGGTGGGCAGCGGGGATGCGCCGCCGCGCTCGCTCTGCCGTCGGGGGGGCAAAGCGCACGGCTGGGACCGCTAAAAGAGAGGAGCCTGGACGGTATCAACCACGGGGGTCGGGAGGACGGCTTCGCTGGGAACGGTGCTGCCATAGGAGCGCTGCTTCTTTCTACCCTAAAAGCCCTCCCGGCCGCTCGCAGCCCGACGGCCCGGGCAGCGGAACCCGTCCCAGGGCGGTGCTGTCATTTCTTCCCCCTTTTCCGTGCCCGTTTTCACAACCACTTGTTGTTTTTCCCACGCCGTTTACGGCCGTCGTAGATGTTGCTTTCCGAAATAACATTCAAATCCTTCTTAAAATTCCGCTTTGTCCGAGGGTAGAGAAAAGGGGACGGGGAACGGGGGAGGCGGAGGGGGCTGAGAAGAGGGAGGGTGGAGGGGGGGGGGAGGGGGGGGGAGAAAGGGGAAAAAAAAAAAAAAAAGAAAAAACAAAGAAAAAAACCCTCCCAAAAACAAACCGGGGATCCAGGCAGCAATCTGTCTGTCTCTATACGGCAAGGACACACACGTTGTGAAGCGAGGCGTGCAATGTGTTTCATTAGCACATAAAAGGCTCCCGCGGGGACGGAGCACGGGCGCGGGGTGACACCGCTTTGGGGACGCGGCAGCGGCCGATCAGGAGCTGGCACCAACGGTGGCACTCGGGGCCTTCAGTTCTTGGTCAATGATTGTCGCTTTTTTTTTTCTTTTCTTTTCTTTTCTTTCTTTCTTTTTTTTTTTTTTTTTCATTGTTTTCCTCAGCCTTCTTTAATTCGCTGCGATTTCGTGTTCGAGTTTCCCTCCCGCCGCCCGCCGGAACGCGAGGGTGGGAGAAAGAAAAAAGGGAAAAGGGAGAAATACAAAGGGCCGCGCTCTCCCTTCCATCTCTCCCTTTGCACCCCATCGCTTTTTTTCTCACCCCAACC
>JAPSGF010000007.1:28162774-28190274 GCA_035772895.1 Perdix hodgsoniae
CCCCCCCGCTTCTCCTTTTGAGCCATTGTGCTTAACTGAATTTTATAAAGCTGATCGATATCTTGGTAAAATATTCATTTTTAAACTAGCGGCCAGCGAAATCTTTGCTTTGTGCTAAAGTCAACAGCCGCCCGCTTGCGGCTCCCATAAATGCGGGGATGCTCCCGGCTCCCGCAGAGCGGGCGCGGCGGCGCGGGGCGCAGGTAGGTGACACCCTCAGCTCTTCCCCTTCTCCTCCTTCTTTGCGTTTGTCACCTCCGGCTGCCCACCGCTGTCATCCCCCTCCAACCCCCCCAACCTCCCCCCCCGGGCCCGCGGGAGGCGAGAGGGACGCGGGGGGGCACCGAGGGGACGGCGGTTCCGTTCCGGTTTTGGGGTCCGCTGTGGAACGGACCCCGTGGAGGAGACGGGATTGAGGAGGGGGATTTGGGGCCCGAGGGGGGATCCCCGTCAGGGAGCGGGGTGAGGACGGGGCTGGGTGCGGGTGCGGCTGGCCGCAGCCCTTCAGCTGGCTGCCGAGGGCTCGAGTCGTTGTGGGGCCGTCGGAGAAGGAACGGGGACGCGCGGGACCCGAACCGCGCGCATCTTTCTGCTTTCCTTTCCTTTATTTTGTTGTTGTTGTTTTTCCTTTCCCTTTTCCTTTCCCCCTCTTTTTTGTGCGCTATTCCGTTGACCTCCCCGGCTCCGTGGCGCTTTTTCGTTCCTCTCTCCGAGAGGCATTTCTCTCGTGTCCGTGTCACGGGGAAGCGCCGCTGCCGGTGCCACAGGCAGTCCCCGTCCCCGCGTGGGCAAGAACCGAAGGGAAAAAGACCCCCATCCTCATTTTCTCGTTGGCAACTCGGCGAAAAAGAGGAAAACGGGCGTTTAACGGTGCCGGGGCTCGGCCGCTGGGCACGAACACGAGTGGCATCAGCCACGCGGGGACTCGGGAAGGAGACGTCTCTCGAAGCCCACGGAGACCGGGAGCGGGCTGTGCACGCGTGTCCCCTTTCCAGTGCCAGGTTCCGGCTCCCGACAGAGCGAATGCCCGGGCAGTGCCGGGCTCTGGGGTACGGCACCCTCCAATGACCTGTCACCGAACTCTTGTCTCCGTTCGGGGAGGGGACACGCGTGGGAACGGCCTGGGAGAGGCTCACCTCCCGGCCACGGGCAGCCCCAGCCCGGCGGGAGCGGGGCTGCAAGCCGCGACCTTTCTCTACTCGTTATTCGTGCTGTACTGCTATTAATATATATATACAGGTAGATAGGTAGATAGCCTATGGAACACTCGAGCATCTCCAGCCTCCTCCCAGCCCTCCCAGCCGCATTCCAGCTCCTCAGAAAGGGCAGCGCGTTAAGCTCCGCTTTCAACCTTTCATTCCCACTGATCGATTTTATTCTATTTTTTTAATTATTATTATTATTATTTCTATTTATTAATTTATTTAAAATTTGACTTTCGGGGAGATCGAGCGGCATCCGACCGCCCCGAGGACGGAGCCTCGTACCCGGGCGGCAGAAGGACTCCCCACCCAGTCCGTCACCAAAGCCGGCGACAAGCGGCCGGACGGGCAGTCATTGTCGCTGTCACTGTCGGGACTCCTCCCGCTCCCCTCCGGGCGACTTTCCCTGCTCACAGCCTCTATCTGAAGGCGAACTCAGCCCCGTATCGGCTCGCCGTGTTGGCCGATGCATTTCTTTTTTTCCGACTTCCCCTCCGCTGCGGGGAGGGGTTGGGGGGGGGGGGGGGGGGGGGGGTGCAAAGGCACTTCTTTAATTGTCCGGGCCCCTAATGACATGCAGAGATGGCTCAAAGGCAGCGGACATCAAAGCGCAAGGGGATGGCACGTCGGGCAGGAGAGCCGCTCTGCCCCGCTTGCCAAAAGGACATCTCCTGCCCCAAACCGCCCCGAAGGTTTCTGCTGCCGAGCGGTGCGGCCAGGCGGCCCCGGCAGGATTGTATGCAAAAGCGGTCGGTGGGGATCCTAAAAAAAAAACAAAAAACAACAACAACAAAAAAAACCGGACAGCTCAGGGTGAGATGAGTCTAATTATTGCTGGTTCTAAAAAGAGCTGGAACACCCAAGTAGGGCTTAACTCGTCTCCTGGGAAACTGATGGAGACCTATTTTACAAGCTGTAATTCTGCTTTAGACTATTGCAGGCTAAAGGCAGTTGACACTATCCTCTTTCTTCTAGAAATAGTCCTAATCCTATATTTCGGCCGGGGAAAGTCCGCTTCTGCTCCACACTAGATTAATCCAGAAACCACATAAAACCAGGTAGGGAAGAGGATGGAAAAGGGGAGGAGGAAAATCGTTCAAAGTTTGTTACCTCTGCCCTGCCTAACCTTCAAAAGAGTAAATAGCGAAGGATGATGCAGAGTCTGACGGCTCCTTATTTACGGGACAGCTAAAAACGGGGCTTTGGGTGTCGGCGGGAGACGATTGGGGTTTATTTTTTTGCTCTCTAGCTGCGGTCGTCTCTCAGCGAAATATTTCTTCTCTCCGATGGAACCCGGGGGAGGCGCGGTGGCTCTGGGCGAGAAGAATCTGTTCCCTATTTCTTTTTATTGGGGGATGGGGGGGGGGGGGGGAAGAAAAAGAAAAAAAAGGAAGAAAGTAAAAAAAGAAGAAAAAATAATAAATTAGAGTGCCCCCAGTTTTCCCGCAGTCCCGGCCGGGCCAATGGGCTTGATGTTTTATTCCTACGAAATCGCCACGAGTGGAAAATGCGACAGTTCTGAGACGGGGAGGGCCAGGAGAATGGGGTGGTTTCCCCCAGGGTGGGGGATATGGGGAACCAAGGGGGGACGCGATGCCCAGAGAGGAGCAAAACCCGGCCCTAAGTGTAAAGGGTTGAGGCACAGGGATGCGAATCTGGACGGGAGGATGGGGGAAAGCCGCAGCCAGCGTGGGACGTGGCTCCGGGATGGTGGATGGATGGAGAGGTGGATGGAAGGACGGAAGGATGGAGGAAAGGATGGATGGAGGAAGGGAAGGAGGGGTGGGTGTTATATTTGTAGGTGCAGCTGGGTGTAAAATTGAATTAAAAAAAGGAGAAAGTAAAAAAAAAGCCAAGCAACTTATGAGACGGGGGTGGGGGTCCTGGAGGTCCCGCACTGCCCCAGAGCCCGGCTGGCCGCTTTCTCAAGCAGAAATGTGGAGGACCGGGGAGTTTCTGCCCGCCTGGGGCAGCGCGGGGCAGCGAACGGAGCGGGCAGCGCTTCTGTCACCGTGACTTTTTTTCCCTTTCTTTTTCATGCTTTCCTTTTCTGTCTCTCTCATCATCTGTTGTTCTTTTATTTCTTCCTTTCCCTCCTTTTTTTCAGTTTCTTTTCCTTTCTTGCATTTTCTTTTCCTTTTTTTCTCTCTCCTTTTTTTTTCTCCCCTATTTCTTCTCCTCACTTTTCCTTTAATTCCCCCTTTCCTCCCCTCCCCTTCCCCCCCCCTTTTTTTTTTCTTCCATTCCTTCCATTTCTCACTCTTCTTTCCTATCTCTTTTTTAATTTCATTTCCCCTTTTCCCCCCAACTTTTTCCCCTTTTTCCTCTTCTCCCTCCCCTTTTTCCCTCTCTATTTTTTACCTTTCTATCCCCAGCTTTAACACCCCCCGTGCCGAACAGGGCAGGGAGCAGAGACCGGGTCTAGCAGCCAGACGAGGCCGGCAACTTGCAGGTAGCCCCGGGGATGGGCGAGGGCGGGGGAGGGGGACAGCGGCTCAGCCTGGCTCTTGCCAGGGCCGGGCGTTCAGAACGCCTTCCTGCTTTCGCCCAAACGGGCCCTGCTCTTCGCAAAGCAGTCGGCAAGAAAGCCCTCGACGTGCCGTTTACCTTATGGATTTCTGCAGCCGGAGCCTTGCTGCTGCCAGCAATCTGCCTGCACGGTCAGTGCAAGAACGGCTGGGACAGGACTGAGTTCTGACAGGTTTTTCACTCATACGAGCAACACAAAGATTGAAGCTCTCCTTTGCTTGGCTAGAAAGCAGACAACCACTCCAGTGCCCAGCAGAGATTCCCCTTCCCACTCCAATGCCCAGCAGGGGTTTCCCATCCCACCCCACCACCGGCAGCACCAACACTGAAGGGGGTTGGGGACCCTGAGATGCTCTGCAGCCTCCTTCACGGCGGGGAAGCAGCCTGTGGTGTGTGTGCACTTGCACTCACCTTCACCGCCCTTTCTTGATTTTAATAACAGCACAGGGGATCAGTGTCAAGGACAGACGGGGCCAACCTCTGAGCTGTGCTGAGCGTGCTGCTGCCGTGCGTGCGTCCCCTATGAAACCCCAGATCCCCATCTCTGATTGCCTCTTTGTGTCTGTACTTGTGTGCAATACCTGCGTTACGCTTCAGTAGGCTCGGGAGCGGGCAGAAGTGCTATCTCTGCCTCGAGGATATTCGAGAAGATGCTTTTCTGGGATGGATCCTTTTAGGAAAAAAAAAAATAAGTTGTTAAAACACTCTGGGAAAGCTGAAGAATGAATGAATTTGCGGAGCTTTCTGAGGGATGCACGTCGGTGCCATCCTAAAGGTGGACACTCATCCCACCCTTCAGGACACTGGCAATTGTTATCCAGCACTGAGCCATGCCACAGTGTTCTGGTCCTCCGGCACATCCCTTCCTTTGCTGTTGCTCTGCACTACTGCAAAATTACAGACTGCAGATGGGGGCTGAAACCAGCAGCTCTGCTTCAGGGAGGCAGTGGGATAAGGCAGAAGGTGAGGCTGATATTGCAAGAGGTTGCCAGGACTTTCTGTTCCCTCCGGGTCCAATCCGAGGTGTCGTTAGCAAACTAATAAACTGGCTGCAGATGTTGAGCCAACAGCAGGGCACGTTCCTCAGGAGCATCCCTGAAAACTCTTGGGTTTGGGAAGTGATCAGCTCATCCCCATGTTTCTCTTTGTGCCCTCTGCCACTCTCCGCATCACTTCTTCCCTCCTGCCTGGAATTTTAGGGAAAAAGAAGAAAAAAAAACGGAAACAGGAAACAAAGCAGGAGCTTCCTCACATCATTTTTTTCAAGTTTATTTATTTTCTTGATATTGCAGTGGATGGAGCTCTGTGACCCTACTGTTTTTCCTAGAAAATAGAAGTATTTGTGCCAGCCACAGCTCTGCCAGCACAGGGGTGGGTCTGGCAATTGGCAAACACCATTGCCATACCCATACCCCACTGACCACATCAGATCCCACAAGGCTGAATGGTGTGGGTATGGCTGCAGCAATGCTGTAGGAGGCAGGTGCTGCCCTGCATGGGGCCGGATCTGGGTCCTTGGGGGCAGGAATACATCAGGGCTGGAGTTTCATCAGGAATAGGAGTCCACCATGCCCAGGTGGGGCTGTGCCTGCTAAAGTGCCTCTTAACCTTTCCTATATCCTGCTAGCGAGGGAAAAAAAAGCACGAGGGGGATCCTGCCTGTTCCCTTAGCCCCAAAGGGAGAAAAGAGAAGGATCCCCCAGCCTGGTGCTCTACCCCCAAAGCCCGTGTACAAGCAGAGGGAGAGGCAGTGTGCTCGCTTCTTTCTGCCTCTAGCTCTGCTTTTTGTGCTGCCCCAGGTACCGACCCCAGCGCATCCCCTGCCGCAGCAGCGCTCCTCCTGCACAGAGCAGCACATTTCCCCCGAGTTACTTATTAACCACCGTTCCTTTGACAGGATCGATATTTCAAGCTAGGGAGTAAACACTTAAGAAGTAATGCTCCTCTCTGCTCTCTTTTTCCTCGGCAAAATGATTTATTTTATAAAATGCATCTGCCTGGCAGGGAGGCTGGAGCCCCGCGGCGTTTATCCGCGGGATATGCAAAGCGCATTTATTTCCTCTTTTATCTCTCATATTGCGCGTTGATCCCATACATATAGATTGATTTTGTTCAGGTAGATAATGAAAAGTCAAGTGGAAAATTTACACAAAGGCACTCAGGATCTCCACTTTCTATTGGTATATAAATTGGTTTATTACTTCATTCCCTTAAACAGCGACTTTCACGCTGGGGAACACTTTAAAATATATCGTGTTTAAACACAGAGCCGTTTGCCTTCCGTGTGGTTTCTCTTTTTCCATCGGTAATTTCCTCGCCACTTTTGCTAATTACCGAAGATATTTGTGTTTAAACAAGGGCCCCACCAGCAGCAATCCGTCTCCCTCCTCCTCCTACTCCCAGCATCAGACCACCCCAACCAGAGCTCTCGGCTCTGGGCACAGGGACGGTGACAATGCCTGGCAGCGGGCTCTAATTCCCCATAAGCGGCTTTGGCTTTGCCACCCCAAGGCAGTGAATGGAGGGCACTGGACAGGAGGGAGCAGCTCAGAACAAAACAGGCAGGAAACGTTATTAATAAACATCTTCTGGACATTTGGTGGCTCATCTAGGCTGCTCCAGCTTAAAGCAATTAATTCAGGATACTGACATAAACTCTCCAGCTCTTTGACAGCTTGGAGCTGAAATAAAAATGCTAGTTCTCCAGGGAAAAGGAGAGGATAGTTGGCTCTTTTCTGGACTGTTTGCTTATAGGCCCAGAGAGCAATCTTCCTTGCAGAATGAAATGCAAGGACACAAACAATGTACCGGAGAGAGAATAGAAGATGGGAATGAACAGTTTGAACTATTTGCTCAGCAGAAGGGCAGTCACAATGCTCAACCAATGGCTTTCCCATGCATCAACCGGGCTTCTTAGGCCCTTTTGTTGTTCATCCTCTTCCTCTGACCAGATAAGAGCACAGCTGCACGGCCGTCGACTTAGCCACGCAAATCTGGTGCTGCGCGGAGCCGCGTCCCCGCGGAGCTCGAGGACAAGGTGACACCAGGCAGTGGCACATCCAGCAGCCCCCGCATTCAGTGCCACCTCCCCGCAACCGGGCTGCTGTCCCCTGCCCTCCCCTTGCCCCCTTCCTGCCTCCTTTGCCCGTTGCCCAGGCGGTGTTATGCTGCTGCTCCGACCCAAATGCCAGCTCCAACCGTGATGCTACGCCGCTTTGTGCCGCCCCGGGCTGGGATTCGGTGAGCAAGGCTGGAACAAGGTTTGTTTAGCTTGAAAGGGTTTGACGAGGTGAAAAGGCAAAGCACCGAGGACTAAAGAAAACGCCTGCCTGGCTGAAATCACACGGAGCACTCGTCGTCAAAGAGCACACCTGCAGGAAGCACCGAGTTTAAACACTGCTGTCACAAAAACCTGAGAAACCTCCGGGTATTTTATTGTGTTTTTCTTTTATTTTTTTTTTTTTTGTCTCTTTTCCCCCTTCTCCCCTACTGGGTGGTCAGGAGAGCAGGAGGGCTCCCATTGTCTGCAGAGCTGACCCCACGTGTCCCTGCCATGCCAGCACCTGGCCGACACCGAAACGCCCCAATCCAGCCCCAATCTCCAGCCCAGCGCCCCGCTTCGGGCTGCTTAATGAGACCCTAACGAGGTGCTCAGCCTTAATTTCCAAAACGCTGCAACACAGACAAAGGGAAAGTGCAGTCAGCTCTGAGTAATTTGTGCCGCGCTCCCGGCGAATGAATTTAGGGGAGCAAATATCGTTATGTGGGATTTAAATTAAAGTTGACACTAATGTAAATACGGCAATGCAACCGGCTGTTTAAGAAATGTGATGAGGGTACAGTTTTAATCAGGTCCTTTTAACTCAGGTGGCATTTTAAATCCTCGCCGGTTCAATTGGATAACAGTCCCGGAGGATGTCCTGGAGTGGGATGGTGAGGGATGGTTGTTCCCGGAGCTCACCTGGTGAGCAGTTGAACGCAGTGCTGGACGCTGCAGATGGATGGACCCCCCTGCCAAGGGCTGAGTAACAAAGGCAGAGGCGGCAGCTATAAGGGTTGGTAATAAATTCTTGCGGGGTTGGTCAGCGCCTGCCAGTTTTCCCCCGGCGCTCTTGAACAATCTGCTTCCAGCCTAAATCATAGAACCGGGGCTTGGGGGAAAGAAGGGAAAAAAGAAAAAAGAAAAGAGGAAAGAGCGGTGACCGCCTCACCTACTTCAAAGCCTGAACAGCGCAGAGGTGCTTCACAATAACAATAGTGCTGGATGCAGCCTGGAGGAGCTCCATAACAGGAGCTCTGTAACCTGGCAAGACCCAGAGTTACGGTTACCAGAACAATATTTGGCAAGGGAATTCTCCTGGTTCTTTTTTGTCAAAGGGAACATAATGCCACTGCAGGGACACAGTGCCAGCACAGTGCTGCGACGGGTTCAGGCTGCAGCAGTGCCTGGCTTTTCTGGGTGGCGGTCCAGTACCTAATAATAACAATACTTATAATTATTATATCATGAACAACTACTTTGAGGAAGAAAGAAATCCTCTCTTGAGGTTTTCAGACAGCTGGTTGCCTCCATGTGTGTAGGATGCTCATGTTGAGCTCATGTGAAGTAGAGGGTTAAGGTGAGGGGTAGGGTCAGGGCCCCAGGTTAACCCAAAGTTTCCCTGATTCCTGGCCCCACTCCGAGCTGCCGAGCCCTGCCTGTCTCTGCAGGGTATTACATCTTCTGGGAGCTGTCCTAATCCCCCCGTGTGACTCAGCGCTGTTAAAATGCCAATGACAATAATAATAAAATGGGTTCTAGTGCTATTAGGTATTCCCCTTAGCTATCCTGGCTACCCGAGGAGGTATGAAGTGGGATTGGGAAGGCAGAGAGGATACAATGGGCATGGGCAAGGGAGGATCCTGCAGCTGGCCATTGAGCTAGGAAGAAAGTGGCTTCTTGCCCAGATTTTGTTCTGTGGAGGATCCCAGGTGGGGCCATCCTACCGCAGCCCCAACCCCCCCCCCCCCCCCACCAGCCCCTGCCCTTTGCACAGATGCCTATGTCCACAAACCCCCCTAAGCACTTAATGAGCTCCGAGACGCCTATTGTCTTGGCAAAGCTGATTGAAACGGGCGAGGAGTTCAAGGGTTAGGAAGGGAGGGCTGAGGGGAGGCAGACACCCAGTGACACTGGGCTGCCCAGACAGCAAATGGGCTCTGCTCCCACCTCGGTGCAGTAGCACAGCACCACTCCGTCCAACACCCGTCGCATCCCAACACACTGCTGGGTGCTGAGCCCAGGCTGTGCCGCGGCTTATCTGCCTTCAGCACAAAGCTGGGACGAAGTCTGCATTGCCCAATGCGGTGCTGGAGTGGGCCTTGGACCCAGCCCTGTGTCAGCAGACCTCCCGGCCCTGCTCTGCTCGCTGACAGCCAGTGTTTTTTTACTCCTTGAGACTGTCAGGAATGTTTTTCATGCAGGAGTGTAGTGCATTCAGCATACTGAAACCGCCTTAATCTCAGCAAGACCAACAAAGATAAGGAATAGCGTTTAAGTTGGCCGAAATTAGCAAATGCATCTGCTGCACAATGCCCCTGTTACCATTAGCTGTGACCGGTGAATGGCACTAGCAAAGTATGCTGGCAATGTTTAACAAACCATCCGTCTTTTACCTGTTCCTACTCAACAGAAACCTTTGTTTGAACCACGGGCCTATTCAGTCCTGCTGCTGTCTGCTTATCAGCAAGATTAATCTCCGAGGTATCACTATATTAATTTTAAAACCCGCTTTTATTACCACGAGCCCTCTGCTCGGAAGGAGAGGAGGCATTTCTGCCCCTGATGGGGAAGCCGGGCTCCGTGTTTGCCGAGCTACACTGCCACCATGACTCATCCCTGCTACATGCACCCATGTCACAGTGCAAACACATAATGGCAGATCCCTTGCCACAGGCCTCAGTCTCTTTCTGGGAGGGCATAATTTCCATATTCAGCATGGCTCGCATCACCAAGGACAGTGGCTTAGTGTAGCATCCCCGTGCCCTTCTGCTGCAGCATCCCTGCTGTAGTGCATCTCTGCACATCCCTCCTACAGTGTCCCTGTGAATTCCTGTGCATCTCCGTGCATCTTTGCTGCAGCATCCCAGTGCAACCCGGCTGCAGCATCCCCACAAATTCATGCACACCTCTGCAGCAGTGCATCCCTTTGCATCCCTTTGCATCCCTTCTCATCCCTTTTGCAGCATTGCTGTGAATCCCTTGCATCCCTGCATATCTCTACTACAGAATCCCTGTGCAACTCTGCACATCTCTGTGCATCCCTGCTGCAGTACCTCTGCAAATCCCTGCTGCAGCATCCTTTAGCATTCCAGGTGCAGCATCCCTGCACACCTATGTGCAGTGTCTGCATGGTGTTCCCTGTCAAAGTCCCTGCTGCAGCATCCCCGCAGTGCCCAAGCAAAGCAGGCTGAGAAGCTGCCCCATGGCACAGAGGGGTGCAGGGAGGGAACCTGATGTGGTTTGCCATCAGGATGGCAGCTGGGGCCAGCTCAGGCCCTGAATTCCTGGCTGAGTGCTGTGCACACAGCGCTTATCTCTCTTGGCTGTGTTTGTGCAGCAGGAGCCAGCCTGCACTGTGGGGTGAGGGACACGACCGAGCACCCCCAGAAGAACATAGGGCAGTCCTGGGAATCAAATCTCTCTCGTCTTTATGCACCACGAGCATTCTAGGGGTAAGGAGGGACACGGGGGTCAGCACGGGGTGGTGTGGGATGTGGGACCGCTTCTCCTCACACCTTGTCCTCCCCAGTTTCCCTGCTCCATGCCCTGGAAAAGCCACTGCAAAGCACGGTGTGTGCATCCAGGCACCGTGAGGCTGCAGCAGGGCAGTGCAGGCAGTCAGCCTGCTGATCCCCTGAGCCAAGGCTCTGACATGGCTTTTCCATGCCACACATTCCGGGCGGTGTCTGCATGGCGTGTCCTGGCTCTTCTTGGCACCCATCTGCCTATGGGCAGGACACGGGCACTGGGACGTGCAGGACTTGAGCTCACAGCGGGCACCCAGAAAGAAGAGGATTTCCACCCCGGCGCAGGAGAAGCGGCCCCTTCCCCTTCCTCTGCCTAAGCTAACTCTTCTGCTATGTCCAATAACAGGCAGTCGGAAACCCTGCCTACACTGGCAGCAGACAGAGGCTTCCCTGTTTGGATTCGAGATGGGGATTTCTGTGGCTGAAAGTACCTTTGTTATTTTTCCAGGAAAGCTTCCTTTTTGGCTGGCTTTACCTCTGCATAGGATGCTCGCAGCGAATTGACTGCAGTGATGAAGAAGGAAAAATATTTAAACAAGCAATTATGAATGAGCTTTGCTTGCTAACTCAGAAAGCAGTTTCCTACGTTTATGTAGAAATGTAAGCGATTTACCTTCCAGGTCCAATCGCAGCCTCAGGAGTTCATTAAGAACACCTCTTAGATTAGAGCTTTTGGCTAACATGGGCTAAAGTGACTAAAGGGACTAATCCTGGACTATCTTTGTGTGCAAACTGGGGTCAAACCGTCTCCCATTTTCCCTTCTGCCGCTCTTTTCAGTGTATGTTTTACAGAGCAGGAGTTTCCTCACCTGGCACTGTAGGGAACAGTGGTGGTGTGACATTGGCCATTTCTCCAGATGTAGCTCTGTCACATGGGACTGTGGTTGCAGGCTCCCTAAACGTCCTTGAGAATGTTATCTGGGTGAGTCACCACTAGCTGGCCTCTGAAATCTGTGACATTTACAGCAGTTCCCTCTTTAGTCTAAGGGAAAATGGCCCAGCCACCCTATCTCAGGAGCAGGAGACTGAAAAGCTTAGGGCTGAATTCAGGTTGGCTGTTAGGAACAATTCCTTCTCCCAAAGAGTGGTGAGGCAATGGCACAGCTGCCCAGGGAGTGGTGGGGTCACCATCCTTGGAGGTGCCCCAGAGCCGTGGGGATGTGGCACACAGGGACGTGGGCAGTGGGCACGGTAGATATGGGCTGTGGTTGGACTTGGGCATCTTTTCTACCATCATGACTCTATTATTCTATGATGGTTTTATGAGTAGCTCATTAACTTCACGCTGCATCCACTTCCAACCTGCAGGGATGCTGAAGGAAGCCCAGGTTTGTGCAACACTCCACGATGCCTGGCTGCACCTTCCTGCTATGCTGGCAGCATGGGCAGCTCCAGCCGTGTTTTCCTTCCCGCACCGCATGAACACAGACAGGAGGTCGCTTCGGTGAGCTCACTGATGCAATTCTGGCAGCATCCAACCCTGAGGAGGAGGAGGAGTGAAATGTGCTGTCATTCTCTGCCCGAGTCAAGGGAAAGGTTCAAGCACCTTGAAGTTTGACTGTGATTCTCGTTGAAGCCAGCACAAATCATCTTTGCACAGCAGCTTTATGGGGGCCTGCTGACCTGCCTGGCCTTTACGCTGAGGGATAGGTTTTTCTACTTGACGCTGGCACAAACAACTGCATTTATTGGCCAAGCCAGACAGCAGAGCAGTGCCTTGCTGCTCTTAGGGATGACGAGCATTCCCAGTCTCCTTTCCAACCATGCCTTCATACAACTGGTTCCCAAGCAGAGAACCTAGAATCAAGAATCATAGGAATATATACCCCTAGAATAATGAAATCGTGGAATCATAGACCCATAGAATCATAGAATCACAGACCCACAGAATCATGGAATCATAAAAACTTAGAATCATAGAACCGTGGCACCATAGAATCGTAGACCCATAGAATCAGAATCACAGAATCATAGAATCATGGAATCGTAGAACCATAGAATCATAGAAACATAGAGCCATAGACTCACAGACCCATAGGATCATGGAATTATAGAATCAAAGAACCATAGAATCATAGACCCATAGAACCATGGAGACATAGAACTGTGGAATTATAGAATTATATAATTGGAGAACCAAAGAATCGTAGATTCATTGGAGTTGGAAGGAATCTTGAAAGCTACCTGGTCTAATTCCCCTTCAATGAGCAGGGAAACGTGGGTACATTAGGGCAAACAAACTGGGAGAAGAAACATGATGCAGAAAACACATTGCTGGCAGTCAGGGGTGGAGGCGAGGATGGCAGCCTGCATTCCTCCCCGCACATACATTATTTGCTGGGGATTATTTGCTCAACCCCGAAGTGCGCGCACGCATTGACAGCTGCTCGTGGATACAAAGCGTTGCATTGAGATGCCCAATATGGAGCACAGGGCTGGGATCTGGAGCTGGGAGCCGCGGGTTTAGCCTACAGGGGGAGTAGGGGGATGAAAGCGCCTGAATTGGAGGCTCCTGAGCATGCGCTGCACCCATGGGTGTTGCTCGGGTGCGCACACAGGGATGTGTATGTGCATATATGCAGGGACGCACTCGGATGTAGAAGCAGGGATGTGCACACATAGAGAGGCAGGGATATATATGCACGTAGCTGTGGTTGAGGGCAAGTGAGACGAAATCTTCAGGCGGGCCATGAAACAGGGAGGCGTGAGCCAGGGCTCTCATTAGTACCTGGGTATGACTGCCGCTGACCTGATGGCAAATATGAAATATCAAAGCGCTTGTCAGCACTCCTGAATGGGACAAAGAAAAGGCGCATTAATGATTAACTCCGTTAAAAGCTCAGGCTTTTTTATTCCCATGGCACTCGGACTATCTCGCTGCCATGTGACATGCTTGGGCCATTTTCTAGCAGATTGGGGAAAGCTAGTGAGCAAACACAGGTGCTTTAGAGTCAGCAGCGCTGTCAGGGACAACCACAAACAACACCAGCTATGCCTGCCTAAATTAGCTCCTGTGTTTGCCTCCATTTTTGCTTCCTGGAGATTTTACTTTCTAAGTCCAATGTCTTTCGCTCCCGTCTTCAACTATTCACACGCAGTGTTAAAGGAGAGAAAGAAAAGAGAAGAAAAGCGAAAACACACAGAGAGGCTCCTCTTTGAACCAGCCACTGTGCGTGGGGACCGCATGCAGAAAGGCCCGAGTCAACTAATTAAAAGGACTCAGCTCTTTAACTGCAAAAACAAAACACGTTTATTGTGCTCAAGTGGAATTATTCGGGTGATCCTCAGCAAACAACGAGCCCTGCATGCATGCAGTGCTGCTGCTTGCGAGCTCCCTGCCGTCACCACAGGTCCCACCGGTGCCACTTGCAGAGGCTGTGTGTGACCTCCCCTCCACCGTGGTTCAGCGTGAAGGTCCCTCTAGCGGTATTATTTGTTTTCATTTTCCCCCCTTCCATAGCGTGAATCGGACAGACTTTCTTTTCCTGTTCAAATATTTATATATGTGTGTTATTGCGTTGTGCTTAAACTCCTTGCAATCACACCGGGGCAATAAAGAACAGACTATCAGCGTGCGGTGATAAAGGTAGTTGTGAGTAAACAGCAGAAAATGAAATAAAGTTATAAAAAAGAAGGCCTGGGATGGTATAAATGTCTACAAGTAATCACAATATCAACCTGCTCAGTATTCAAGCAATTAAGGACAACAGGAGCGAAGCTGTGCTGGAGCTGTTCTGAATTTGAGTACTCCCTGGTCCTCATAAAGTGAGTTCTGCAAGCAGTGGGAGATGCTGGAGTTTGAAATCAGCATCTGGATCTTGAACCAAGGACACCCGTTGCAGATGCAGCATGCTTCACTTGGGGGGGGATTAAAATCTGTGTGTTTAGCGAGATTACGCTTGAACTGGTCCCAATTTATTTTGCCAAATTGAGCTGCAGCCAATTTCTCTCCCATGCGATGATGAATAAATATCATTAAATAGGAGAAGATGAAGGCGATTGATGCCCTTGTATTAGCGGGAACTAACATCTTGTGCTCGAGAATGAAAGGACAAAATTGGAGAGATTTGGATGCAAATCATTCACATGAGGAGGATTAAGCAGGAGGGAGAATGGGGTCCAGGCAACCAAATGCTCAGAAGTGTAGGGAACTGCTCAGGATTCATTTCCCTTTGACCCATTACTTTTGGCTTACAGGGAGCAAAAATTCCCCCTGTGCAGAACGGTTTGACTGGAGGCTGTGCTAGCGTAGGGCTGTCACTTAGATCATTTATTAAACCATCATAATGATCACTTATTAAGAAAGCACACAGGTTGATATTTCCTACTGTGACACAATCGTGGAATCATGCAGGTTGGAGAAGACCACAGCAATTCCCAAGTCCAACCATCAACCCGTCCCTACCATGCCCGCTATCCAACTAACCGTGTCCCTCAGTGCCACACTTATGATTCCCCCTTTTCCTGCAGTCACAAAGGATCATGCATGGGATTTTGCAGCACGTTGAGGTTGGGGTCTGCACCCAGGAACGTCCATCCTTGGTGCTGCAAGGCAGCAGCGTGGTTTCTCCAGTCGCCTTTTGTTTGCCCTCCCATCCCAGCGCCATTGGGTGTGCTTGCAGATGGGCCCAGTTGGCTTTTTGCTGCCCTATAAAACAGGAGGAAAAAAAAAAAAAAAAAAAGGAAGTGATACTGTTGCAATCAGCCCAGTGTGTGATAAAGATTTATTACAGGGAGAAAGCAAATAAAGGTATGGTAGGAACTTCTTTATTACCCGTATCGTGATCGCTTATGTGATCAGTGACCTGGAATGCATTCAAATTCATGTTAAATAAAAGCCTAATAGAATTTTTTTCCCCCCCTCCCACCCCCTGCATTCTGGTGACATGTGGTCAGCACGAAGAGCAGCCAATCGCTGTGTTTACCCGCTTCCTGCTTTTCTGGAAAGTCAACAGTTTTTAAAGGCTTAGGCTGGCATGGAATTAAGAAACTTGCGCCGGTTTAACTGAGGTCGCTGGCAGACAAATGGGACGCAGGGGTGGCTTTGTGGAAGGGCTTTCCGTGCCAAGTTTGGCCTGTCCTGGGTTGTCTGCTGGAAGGAGGAGGAAGAAAAGTAGGAGGAGAAGGAAGTCAGAGCCAGGGATAGATGTTGAGGTTGGTCCTGGTCACGGCACCTTGGGGAGGCACCAAGTGGCTGGGGATCTTATCAGCCCAACCTTGAAGAGCTTGCTTCTTCCAGTGGCTCATCCATCACTAGTTAACAGGGTACCCCTGTAAGACTGCCTCTCTTTGTGCTGTATCTTTAACCTCCCGCCAGTCAATACCCTTTGTACACATGTATCTTGTTTCCTGATAATGCATTGTATTCCTTCCACCACCAAAAGCACTGGTGGAGTGGGAGAAACAGTTGGCTTAGATAAAGAGCAATTAGCACCTCCAGGGTCAGCCCCGTGTATATTGTTAAAGAAAATGGGCCTGGAGGGAGGCTGGCTGAATTCCTTATGGCTGGAGAGAATCAGAAAGGCTCCAGGTAATTCCAAACAAGCCTCTCTGGTGGGTGGTTGACGGTTGATGTGGCCATGCACCTCTAGCACCGTACAAACCAGTTTCCTCAGGTCTCTGGGAAGAGCCATGCATCTTCATTTATATGTTAATTTGCATTAAATAAATGTCACCATAAACAAATCGTATCTCAGGAGAAGGTGGAAAACATATGGGTGTTTGCCAGCCAGGGGTTATTAATTTTACACTTTCCATCTGGAGTCTATAAAGGGTCCATTCGAAGAGCCAATAAAGATCCAAGGTCGCGGCTGCAGCACCACGGAAACCTTGCAGCTGGAGCACCTGCAGGCATCTGCTGTTGTGGTGAGGTGGGCAGGAGGGCCACAATGACACGGGGACACTCCATCGGCCCTGGATATCTCAGCATGTAAGTGTCTTCGAAAATCGGATCCTGGGAGGGCTTGTGCTCCCAAGTCATTTGGGCAAGACGGAAATGTCAGCCCTGAACTCAAAGCAGAGCTCTGCTGTTTTGATTTATATATTTATTCATGTATATATATATATATATAAGTTTTCAAACAAACAAACAAACAAACAAATAAATAAATAAATAAATAGATAGATATTTTTAAAACTTCTTTACTTGTTGCTCGATTAAGGCAAAGCTAATTTAGTGCTGCTGTGAAGAATATTTTGGTGGAAGAGTTGCTGGGGATTCGTCACAAGTTGTCCCTGCTATTCCTGTCTGGCCTTCCCACAGCCCGTAAAATGGGAAAAGGGTGTAAATACCAGTTTTCCTTCTGTAATCAGAATAAAGTGGGTCTAAAAATGAATGGGACAAGAGGGTGTGAAGTCCCTGCTCCCCAGCACTCAGGTTTTGGGTGGAAGCCCAGCTGCCCTCATTTTCACCAGGTAACACATTGCTCACCCAGCTGCCCTGATAAAATCATTCCCAGGGCAGCGTGTGCCACCCGGTGCCATGCACACCGGTGTCACGGCCACACAGTGACCATCACCCCAAATCCCCCACTATGCATCCATCCACACGCCAGCTCCTGGCAGGGCATTTCCATACCGCACCGCTCGCCGTTCCCAGTCCGAGCTGTCCCGCAACACATCTATTCAGGGAGGCCTCTGAAAAGGGAGAAAGAAATGCCATCCATTCAGCAGCTCCTGCTCCTTCTGACACCCTCTGTCTCCCCATCCAGTTCATAAAGGACTTTCTGTTGGTTCGCCGCAACCAGGGAGCAGGAATGCCGCCGGCCAAGCATGGTTTATGCTGTCTACAAAACGCGAACAGTATGGGGATCAGATGACCCTGGACGTGTTTATTGTAGTAGGGGAAATTAGCAATAAATAAAGGCAAGTGGGCAGAAGAGAACGGGGACCCTCTGGGACTCTTGTGTCTATAGGGTCAGAATCAAAAGAAGGCTTGATTTGCTCCTATAATTTAACCCAGTCCCTGGAAGCCTTTATCAGAGCAAGGACAAGGACATGCTAATCTGAGTGCCCATAATTTAACGGAGATATACTGTACTTACACTGTGCATTTATAGGCGGCCGGGGCCCCATCCCGGCAGGTGCTGAGCCCTGCAGCTCTCCCGCTGTGCTGGGGCCAGGCTCTTTGATGCCCACCAAGGACGTGCAGGGGGGGGGAGTCTGGACAGCTTTTAGCCCAGCATCCCATGAATTGTGCTTTTTAGGGCTTTTTTTTTCTTTTTTTTTTTCCTATCCTTGCAGAGCAGTGATGGTGGAAGCCAGGCGCTGTCCATCATACAGCACGGGGTTCTTTGTGCCATGTGTGCATCTCACACCCCTCCAGCCCTTGCTCAGCTGGAGGCCGATGGGATTACCCATTAACCCATGTGACGAGGTCCTAGAGGTCCTGTGCCACCAGGAAGATGTCCCTGTGCATGTGCCACTGCCCAGTCCTGCACCCAGAGCCCACCTCAGGGCACGCACTGCCCTTGGAGAGGTGCTTGCCCCTTCACTGAGGATTATTCTTCCCACAGAATAAAAAAAGCAAAAAAAAAACACCGAGGTTTTCAATAATCCGGGGAGGCAGTGCAAGCCAATAAATTCTTTGCTGGAAAGATGAAAGCCTACAGTTAAAGGAGGAGAAAACAACCCTGAACACCCCCTTCTGTGCTGCAGCACAGGTGTCAATGACATGGGTGCTAACAAAGCCGGTTCTTGTCTCCGCCAAACTTGCCTTTGCTCTCCCCAAAAGCTTCAGCTGGCTTTTGTGTGCAATGCTTTCATCTATTCCTACCCATTGGTGGAAGCGCAGCACTTGTGTTTTTGTGGGCATGTGGCTGGTGGGGGCTGTGGGAAGTCTATGGGATGGCAATGCCTGGGATGGTGGCCCTGGGGATGTGCCATCCCGTGGGACCCTGACGCGGGGTTAAAGTCATTTTACGTAAAATAAAACATTAAACCGGGCCATAATGGAGGAAATTAATAATGCTCAGAAGATGTTAAAGGTAAATATAATTGTAATGTAAACATCAGGGCTTTAAATATTGGCTTTTATGTGACAGCTGCTCTCTAAGCACCTGCTTTAGGCTCTTGTTCACAGCAGTCATCTACAGGCAGCAGCTTTTGTTGCAGTGCACAAAAAAACATCACATCCCCGTATAGTTATTGTCCTGATGTTTTTCCATTCCTTTCCCTGGCCTGGCAAGTGTTAGTGCTAGTATCTCCTCCACAGCAATCTAGAGGGCTGCATGAACAACATAAGCATTTCCAGAAGAAATTTAACTCTCACAGGTGTTGGTTAGAATTAGGGTTATGGTTATGGTTAGCATTAGGGTTATGGTTACAGTTAGTGTTAGGGTTACGGTTAGCATTAGGGTTAGGGTTAGGACAGGGTGATGAGTGCCCAGGGCAGAGGTACCCCTGCACGCTGGCACCTTTTCTAGGTCGATTAAAAGCTTTGCCTGCCTATTATAAGGGTGTGTTTTCCAGCCCCGAAACTGCCAGGAACAGGGCTTGGAGGACTAGGCTATTCCCACAGGTAGAAAGATCCAGAGTGAAACAGTAAGCTTACCTTAAAAGAGCTGTGGAAATGGAGAAGAGATGTGTCCAGGCTACTTATTTACTTTGAGATTAGGAAGGAATTGGCTGGAACAGAGCGTTTGCTGTCGGCTGGGGGAGTGAGGGCGGTGCTGGTGCCGCAATGCCCTGGTGTGATCCTGCATCTCCCAGCTCCACGTGTGGGGATGCTGGACTTGCTTTGTGATACAGGGGTGCTACTCTCCCAGGCCACATGTGCAGGGCTGGTACCAGGCTGAGCTCTTACTGCTCTGTGTGCTGTGAGTGGATGTGTGGGTGCCATGCATTTCCCAGCCCAAAAGCAAGGTAGTTCAGCATTGCCTGTGCTGCTATAGTAGTTTTGCTGCTCACTGCTCTGGGGCATTTTGAAAGGTAATGGCCATACAACTGCAGGAGGGAAGGAGCGTGCCAGTGGCGTGGCTTAGGCTCATGATAGAAAATTCAAACAATATTAGACTCAAAAAGTCAACATTAGACACACTTCTACTAAGGACCTACAAACAAACAGAGTTCCTCTGTACACACATTAACAAACACAACTTGGATGATGATGGCTGCTTTCACCTTTTCACTGCCTCACTTTTCTGCATTGGCTTTGTAGTGCTGCTTGTTTGTCTCCAGGCACCGGGGAGGCTCACGGGCAAAATGCTCGTGGGCTTTGTGTACCTTCACCAACAGCCCCTTGCCCACCTTGCAGGGCGCAGCTCTGGAGGCATCCTGAGAAATTCATGCTGGGATACTGCAGAGCTGCTGACCCTCATGGGAGCGCTGCTGCGGGTTTGGGCAGACTCATGGACTGATCCATGGATAGGCCCATAGACAGACCCACAGACGGACCCATGGACAGACTCATGGACAGACTCTTGGATAGACCCATGGGTAGGTACACAGATAGACCCATGAACAGACTCATGGACAGACCCTTGGACAGACCCATGGACAGACCCATGGACAGACTCACAGATGGATGGATGGACAGCTGCTTCAATACTCTGGCTTTACCCACATCTATCATCATTGCCTTTGGGTTAAAAGCTGCAATTACTCCTAACAGACATGAGATTTCTCTGGTGCAGTGAGCCTCGTCGACCATAAGAACTCCATCTCCTCTTCACACAAACACACCAAAACACGCCACGTTTCACCCTCAAAGATCCAGGGAAGTGAAGGGAAAGCCTCTTCATAAAGAGCATCCTAATTGTTATTGGCCCCACGCCTCGTCGGGAGCCGCTCGATAGCACCGAGCAGGCAGAGCCAAGGCGGCCGCTGCTCCTCATAGTCCCTGGTAATGCGATGCTCTTCCCTGGGATCAAGGTATTAAGGTTTAGGTTATTTGTATTGATTTTATGTGCTGCCATGCTGTGTCAGTCATGCTCATATTTGTGGTTCACAAATTCCTCCTCTAAATGTCACAGCTGCTTCATCTCCCCCTGCCATCAATGCTGTCTCGCCGCGCGCTGGGCTTTACACCCTTTTTATTAACCAGAGGGAAAAACAGCCCGGCAGCGGGTCGCTCATCCTCAGCTGCACATCGTGTACCATTTTTGGGCCCTCTAGTGGCTAATTAGGATTTTGGATGAAATTTCAGAATTCTGCAGTCTGTGGCACAGCACATTCCTCTCCTAGGGCCGCGATGCTGCTCGGGGATTTGGCGCTGGCGTTGGGCTGGTGCCCCATTCCCACGCAGAATCAGGAGCAAGTCTGATCCCAGCCTTGTGCAAATCTGTTGCCTTCTCCATCGAGGAAGTGGGAAGCCCCGTAAAAACCTCCAAACACATCGGGATGACCGTATTTATTAGCTGGCTTCCTGTTTTCTTTGCGATCCTTTCACAAACAGGAGGCAGAAATAAAAATAGCAAACATGTTTTCCCCTATTCCTCCGTGAACGCTTACTTAAGCTTTTATTATATTTGGCCGTGGGACATTTGGTAAACTTACTGATGATATCGGAGAATGATTTTACAAACAGTAAAAGTTACACTATTGACACCTCCAAATTCTGGAGTATTTACATTGTGTTAGGTGCACACTCGCTCAGCGAGATTAACAAACATTACTAGAAAGGCTATAGCCAAATCCACCGTGGTTGTTTATAAAACCTTTACAACTCATCAGCTTCCACTAACACACTGGCACTGTTCAATTACCATCACTTTTAGAGAGCCTTAGCAAAACACCCAGTGCCCATGTAAATAGACAAATCTGAAAACTAGCTGGTCTGTTGGCTTACATACTGTAGGTAATGTTTTCTTTTGCTCAAATTTGTTCTAGAAACTAATCACGCTCTGATAAAGCCATCTGCAAATATGAGAAAGATTGACATCCACATGTCAAAGTTTACACAGCCTGACCAAGTGTACATATAGTGCGGGCGCCGCGTGGCCCCGCTGTGCTGATCTGCCTGGCCTGTACTGGTGTGGGAGTGCAGCACCAACAACACCAGCATCCAGGAGCTCCAGAGCCAGCAGAAGACCCCACCGACAGCCAGATGACCCTGCGTGGCATGGGAAGGGATTCCCACTACTGCACCAGGTGATGTTGCCCAGAGCATCCTCGTGCTGCCAGGATGCAGGACTCACAGCCTTCATGCCTCTATTGCTTTCCTAGTGAAGAGCTTTGATTTTGAATCATCCGACAAGGAAACCCTATCGTCTTCTTCAGCCTGCGGTTTTCTGGAGCATCAGGATCTGTTGCCCCTTGAAGGCACAACTCTTGGGATGGGGATACAACAGGGACAGGCTGTGTGCCGTGGGGATGGGATGGGTGCTGCAGAAATGGGCTGGGTACAACAGGGATGGGCTGGGTACCGCAGGGATGGGGACTGCAGGGATGGGCTGGGTACTGCAGGAATGGTTATCACAGGGCTGGGCTTGATATATCAAGGATAGAAAGGGTTCTGCATGGATGGACTGGGTACTGCAGCGATGGATGCTGGAGTGGGTGCTGGGATGCTGCACACCCTTGCATCTGTGGGGCAGTGTGAGGTGAAGTCACGTCCCCAAAAGCCACTCTCAGCCAGGAATGCAGCCAAAGGTTAGGGGATGCTTTTGTGCCATGAGTTGCAGTTTTCTGCACTTTCTTCCACCGTCAGAGCAAAAAGAAATTGGAAACAGCTTCAGAAATCAGAAAAAGGTGAGGACGGGCAAAACGCTGGGCCACAAGAGTTTTTTCTCCCACTGAAGAGTGATCAGTTCTCAGTGCAAACTGCGGAGTTTTGTTTGGCTCTGGATCTCCAAACAAGGCTTTTGTTGACTCCTAAACAAGGCCAGTGCCCAAGATTTGAAGCTGGCTGCTGCGGTTGGCACCCAGGCCCTGAAATTCCAAACAGAGAAGAAGAAAATAAATCACCAATGTTTCACTTAATTGTATCACCGAAGAAAGGATTTACATGGAATTTAATGAACTTCTCTTAATCACATCCAACACCCTTCCTGCACTGGACATTTGCCTCGTGAGCACGGCAAGGCTCCAACTTGGAAAGGGAGCAGGATGTGATAGAAATGGGTAAAAGCTGGCAGCTGCAGGGCTCCAGTTCAGTCCTCAACCGACTGGGCTCTGTCCTGTGCCATGGTGCTGGGTCCCCCTGGGCTCTGTCCTGTTGTTTTGTATGGTTAGCTGTCCTTCTTGCTCTTAATGGTGGTCTCTGTCGAAACCCTGGTGGTTGAGTTGTGCATCTCCAACAGGTGGCTTGCAATTGTCCTCTGCTCACTGCACTGTGCCTCAATTTCCCCAGCTATCCCACTAGGAAACAACAAGGCAGGTGTTTGGGACTCCCTCCAGCATGCCCACCTGCTCCTACACTGGGAGATGGCTTTGGTTCTTGCTTCACCTCTGTACCGGCAGCCCAGCTGCTTTCTCAGACAGAAGTGAAGTCAGAACTCACAGCCCCATGCTCCCGTTCCCAGCACTGGCACGGATTCCACTCCGAAGGGACCGTGGCTGGGCAGAAAAGGTGACTCCAGAGCTGGCATTGACAAAATGGATGAGTACAGGCATAAACCCAGGCTGGGGTTTGATAGGAGCCGCAGTGCAGGTCCATTCGTGCAAGCATTAGGTGTTTAAGGATACTTGTTTGAAAGCACATCAGCATCAATCATTGTCTGCCGCTACTTGAAAAACAAGGCTGATAGACTAGCAGCTAGCAAAGCTTTCTGCCTGCCTCCGAAGCATGCTGCAATTCAATTAGTCATGGTCAGAGGGTGGCATTATTATTCATACATTACTGATTGTTCCCAAAGTAAACAGCGCTAGGATGGGGTCTGTGATCCTCTCTGTGCCCTCAGCCAGGACACAAAGGGAAATGCGATGCAGACCCCGGGGTGGGACATTGTTTGCAAACTTCACAGTCAGATCTCGCCGTTTTTCATAGCCCTCACAGATAAGTGTCGGTTTATGCATACAAAAAAGCCGAGATATTTTACCCCAGTCAATTCCACAATCTTTTTTTTTTTTTTTTTTAGCACTGATAACTTTTTTTTTTTTAAGCCATATGCTAATTTTAGATAGGATGGATAGCTTAAACTATGCAAATACAAACCCTGCCACTGCAGAATATAATAATGATCGACAGCTTAGCAATTAGCAGTAAATAACCACACCATGCAATGCAGCAATGTCATTTGCATGCTTGCAAAATAGTAACCCAGAGCCGTAATGGACTACAAAGCCATCTGTTTATCAGTGTTACGGCAGCGAAAGCCAAAATACACAAGGCACAAAAAGTGACCCGAGTTCTTAGGACCAATGCCTGCCCTTGGTGGCTCTTGGTGCAGGTGGGTACCACGCTCCAGCACGGAGAAGGGATGGAGGGTGAGCGCCCTCCGAGCGAAACCTCATGGCGAGGAACAGCAGGAAAAAAAAGGGTTACGTCTCAGATTTGTGTATGCAGATTATAAAAACGCACAGAAAACCAGTGCTCCCCCTGGAAATAGCTGCCAGCAACTCCTGCCCCACTGCTTGCCCCGCTGCCTACCTCCCACACCCGCTCCAGTGTGGGTGCAGCCGTGCCTCCCTCCCGTCGCCCGCTAATGTATTTGCACAAAACTTGAAGGAGTGCAATTGACGTGAGAGCCCTACTGCCTCCAAAGTTATTACAGTGACTGATGGACAGGCACGGTGCGAATCAGCATATTTGCTCCATTTCCTCCGGGAAATGGACTCGCTACAATAAAAATGTGCTCTTTCATAACTGCTGCCCTGCTCACTTGGCTAAATTTGAAGACGAGGGCGGAGGATTGCTCTGGGCAGGAGGAGGGAGAAGACGAGCTCACTGCTGAGGCAAATTGAGTTAAGAAGTGGTGGTTGTAGGCAAATACCTCCGACAGCGGCACTATTGATGTGGCTGCAGTATTTCTGAGAGCCTGTGCACACAGTAAAACCCCACCCTGGTGAGAACCACCACCTGATACTCTAACCAACTACCATTTATCCTCATTGTTTTTTTTTTTGTTTTTGTTTTTGTTTTTTTTTGTGGGTTTTTTTTTGTTTTTCTCCAGAAAAGGGAGGTCATCTTTGCCTTCTCATTGGCATTCTCCCCCAACACCATTCCTCTTCCAAAGGACCGGCCCCAACGTAGAGAGGGACAGACAGAAAACATCGTGAAATGACAAATGCCATGTTTCGTGTCAGTCATCGGAGGCATTCTGCATAGTGTTTCTGTTCTGTCCCTCTGATGGCTTGATTTAGTGCTGCAGTTGCTTGTTGGGTTGACATGACAACTGGGGGACACGTCGTAAATATCCCAGGAGCGGATGGGAGCTTTGTGCCGCATGTGCTGAGCCCGCCGCCCAGGTGGCAGCCCAGTGGGCTTCGCCCTGGTTTGTTTGGAAGAGAAAGAAAGAAGAAAGGAAGGCAACAACAAGAAGAAAAGTACATATGGTTTCTTTTTGAAAAAAGAAAGAAAGAGAAAGGAATCTTCATTTCCTTTTGGTTGACTTGATAAGTCTTTGTGGGGTCACTCATGGCTATTAGGACCCGGTTGGCTGCCATCCATCCGTCCATCCATCCATCCATCCATCCATCCATCCATCCATCCATCTATCTACCACTGGCTTTCTCAGAGGTTCTGAAGTATTTATCGCTCACGAGGCTGAGCTGCCATGGAAGAGAAGCCAAGGTTTTTGCTGAGGAGGAGACCTGACGTGGAGATAGGCTTTCAATCTGTCGAGGAGGAGCTGGAAGGGTGTCAGGAGTGGTTTTGATCTGCCTCTGCCCAATTGCAAAGCATATGGACGGCCTGGCAGCACCTGGGCTCACCGGTTGGAAATGAGCTGGGAACACAGCTCTTTCTGTGGGATGCATCTTCCCAGTGAGAAAAGTCTGGGGCTGCCATAGCATCAGGGTTTCATTTTTTTTTCCTGCAGCTCTGACACTGTTTCAGGGTAGAATAGAGCAGTCCATGCCTGGAGAAATACCTCCATCAGTGTTTTCAAAATGATATACTCGGTTTAGCCATTTAAAGCCAGTTTAGCCATTTAAAGCCCTTTCTGAATCTAGCTTCCATTTGAGACGATATTTTCATCCTGTTATTTTTTGTTAGAGTTTATAAAGGAACACACACACACACACACACACACACACGTTCAGTTTTGTTTCAGATTGAAATGAGACATTACTGAAACAAAGGCAAAGTTTCCTCTCGTCTCCCCGCATTGTCTACTTGTCATTGTTTTCTGCTATTATATGCAGTAAGACAAATGATGAGGGAAAGCTCCTTCCCACTTTCTCCTTTTCTCTTTTTTCCTTTGTAATTTTGAAAAAGCCTCCAACTTGAAAGGAAGATGAGCCAGAGCAGTAAGAGAACAAAACCCATCAGCAACTCCATCACTGGGATTTGAAAATGTTTAAATGCACCAGGGTTACAAGAGAACAATCTCTGTCACTTCCAAAGGTTTCCTTAGTTGGAGGAACTGAGGAAAGGAAGAGAAGCAAAGCAAAAGAAGAAGAAAGGAAAATAATGAAAATGCTCCAAACAAAGCATCAAATGCAAAAAGGAAAAAAAAAAAAAAAAGAAAGAAAGGAAAAAAAGAAAATCTAGCAACCAAATGTAGATGCTTGATACATGAGCAAAATTCATTCAAGAAAAATGTGTGTTGACTTCTCCCCTGCTTTGTTGGAGCTGGGATGATGCCAGGCCTCTTTCCCAGTCCACAGGGGCCCCATGCACCCCTCTCTACACAATCCAGGCTGCTGTTATCAGTGGTCTTGACCTGGCCCGGAGCCCAACATTTGGGCAACCATGATGGAATCTGAGAGATGCACAAATTCACTGGTAGCCATACAAGGACATCATTGTCACCTCTACCTAACAACCCCTACACCAAGTCCTGTCCTTCAGCAGAGCACCTCATCCTGCCCCCAACCAGGGCAGGAAACATCACCTCTTTTACATGGGCTTGAGAAATCCCAGTGGGGACACCGAAGTCCCTTGGGGCTGCCATCCCCATCCCAGCACCTGACAGCTGAGCGGATCAACGGTCCTTTAAAGCAAAAATCATAAATCAAACAATAGCAGTCCTTCCTCGCCTTCCCTGACGCTGGGAGAAATGTCTTGATTAGCTTTTGTTTGCTTGTTTGCTTGGGCTTGTTTGTTTGTCAATGCGCGTTGTGTATCCGTGGGCGTGCGTCGGCTTTATTGACCGAGCGCGGAGCTGAAGCGTAAGCGGGGTTACGCGGCGGCAGCGCAGGGGAGAGGAGAAGGCTGGATTGATGGAGATGGCATTTACATTCCCCACTCAATCTGCATCGGGGAGGAGGGTCACCGCGATATGAGTTTTGACTGAGATGTACTTTGTGGAAGCAGATGACTAGCGGAGGGAAATCCTTCAGACGAGCCTCCCAAACACCTTCAGCCCTACATAAAAACAAAAAAAAAACCAAAAAAACAAAAAACAAACCCAAACCAAACCAGCAATATTTTCCCCTCCCTGGCCAGGACCTGCACACGCTGACCGGGGACTGTGGGTGAGGAGGGATGCTTTGGGTGTGCATTGCTTTCCCTGCGTCTTTCGGGTGGCTCGGGCAGGGAGGCAGAGATAAAAGCAGGACAAGTCAGAGTTCCTCCATACAAATTTGTCCCGATTTACATCAGCTGAGCACTCATTCAACCAATATGAAATATCTCCTGTCTACAAATATCAGCCGTGGGGCTCGGACCCAGCACAAACTGGCAACATCTGCAGCTGCCGCCAGACAGACAGACAGATAGCCCGACGTGAATTATTTAACACAAAGTGCCATGACCTCTATTAACAAAGGGAGATGCTTCCAGACCTGCGGGCAGCACCATGGGAAGCAGCTGGATCCAAATCAATCTAATTGAAGACGGGCCTGAATTTATTATACGAGCCCTGTTGAGGACGCTGAGGGGGAATAGATGCCAATGCAGCGTTCTCCTTTTAGCTCAGCTGGAAAGATCACAGCTGC
>JAPSGF010000007.1:28215809-28243779 GCA_035772895.1 Perdix hodgsoniae
GGATGGGATGGGATGGGATGGGATGGGATGGGATGGGATGGGATGGGATGGGATGGGATGGGATTGGAATTGGGTGGGATGAATGGGATGGGATGGAATGGGATAGGATAGGATGGGATTTGAATTGGATGGGATTGGAATTCGATGGGATGGGATGGCCTGGTATGGGGTGGGATGAATGGAGTGGGGTGGGATGGGGTGGGATTGGGACTGGGATGAGATGGGATTGGGAGGGGATGAAGAGGGATGGGATTGGAGTGGGATGAGATGGATGGCATTGAGTTGGGGTGGGATTGGGATGGGATGAGGTGGGATGGAGTGGCATTGTATGGGGTAGGATGAGATGGGATGAAAGGTGGTGAACATGCTGTTCTGAAGTAATGAGACCCAAGATGTAGAGCTCTGGGTTAGGATAGCTTGAGTGCTGTGAAGATGTTTGCTTGGTTCTGGATGTCTGTGTGCTGCCTGGTGGGAGAGACTGCTGTAATTGCCTAACAGTGCTCTTCTTTTCCCCACAGGAAAAAAAATAAAGATGAGCTGATCTGGATTCTTCTCTATCATCAAGAATTCTCAACAGATTGAGTGTTATTCATATCTATCTTTAGAAATTCACACATCTGAGCAGGAAAGACTGCATTTTTTCATTGTTCAAGACCAGAGAGGGGGTGTGAGATAAACAGCAAGCTGGAGAGATTCAAAAACTCTGGGGAAGTCAGAGCAGGAAGATAACCTCACTGCATGGTTGGCTTGGATCACAGCTTTCACAGGAGATGCTGGCCACATATGCACGTTAACGGTGGGTTTATGACCATGGAGCCCTGATGCTCCTCTTTGCAGATGAGACCCCCTTTGGTCATTGTGTGTACAACAGCAAGGTGTTCAAGGGAACAATGCCAGGCTGTGCTTGGCACTCAGGATGTGCCCTGGTGCTCAGTGCAGATCCAGTCTTGGGAGGGTCTCGTTTGGGGATCACGGTGAGTAGGCTGGAGATGAAGCGTGGCTGCAGGAAGTCTGTGTCAGGGCTGGGTTATGAAATTGGAGCTGCATCCCAGCTTAATGCTTTAACCACAAACCCTCTCTCTAATACACAATTTTTTTCCCTCATGTCCAAAACCTATTCAAGTGTCTGGAGCAGCTGAACGTCTGGTATTAACTGCTCATCCCAGTGCTGGGTTTTGGAAAATGAGTCTAAACCACTAGAACTGTCACATCCCAAATGGATGAATTTATCCCTGTAATTGACCATTACATTCTAGTCTCTTCTGGGTTTCTGACTCCCTTCCTATCTATTCCTGTCCAGAACTAGCCAAGCAACATCTTGGTGAAGCACTGAGGCTCTCTGTGCCGGATGAGAGGTGGGAGAGGATCTCTGCTGTCTGCTGGAGGAGTGGCCATCACAGAGGTAAGGTAAGGAGTTTTTCTCTCTCTTGGCTGTGCTGCTGTTGCCTCAGGGCATAGCAAACAGCTCTGGGTCAGAGCTAACAATGGGTTTAGCCCAGCTATCCGGCTCAGGGGGATGGATACCTCCGAACCTGCTGGGATGTGAGCAACAATGCTGAGCTCGGGGTTCATTCAGTCTTGGAAGAAACTTACTGAGAGAGAACTGTAAAGAGCTGTATGCATGGCAGGAAAATGGCAGTCTTCTCCACTTCTGTGTTGGTGATGGGCTGTGAGCAGCTCTGATGCTATTAAGTGACACAGATGCTTCTGTCCTTCCCTATGGACACACAAGTATATAGGTGGACAGACTCCTGCAGGGAGCTTCAGCTTTCCGTGGGTGGGTTTCTGGAAGGGAGCAGCACTGTAAAGTGCATCAGGACAGCAAAGAGAGGTGCCTTCTGAGATGGGAATGTTCTGGTTGGGAAAAAGCAGCAAAAACCAAGCAGGTGCGACCAACATCAAGGGCTGTGACTGCGCACAGAGATGTACAACAACTTAAATAATGGAAAAGATGTGGCTTTACATTCAGCAGAGTAATTTCCATCCAGTGGAAAAGTTTGGTGCTTGTTTGGTGGAGTCAGGAGTTCAGGATTATGTATGCTGCAGGAAAGTCACTCCGTTTTCTAAATGAAATACTTCGGAGTTCTCATGTCGGAAACATTTGGACTCCAATGGTGTTTCTAAACGAAATATTTCATTTTGAAATAGTTTCTCTTAAAACAAACATTGTGGAATTAAGGTTTTTCCCAAAGAGGTGGTGACTCTGATGGAACTACCTATCCTGATGAAAAAGCTTTTCAGC
This sequence comes from Perdix hodgsoniae, assembly GCA_035772895.1. Taxonomy (NCBI): domain Eukaryota; kingdom Metazoa; phylum Chordata; class Aves; order Galliformes; family Phasianidae; genus Perdix; species Perdix hodgsoniae. The sequence goes on from JAPSGF010000007.1 coordinate 28,218,052, forward strand.
ACAAAGCATTTAACCTACACAGCTGTTAGGAAGCGCCGTTCTGCACTCGTGTGGACGCATCCTGCTTGGGGCTCAAATTGTGCTGTGTCCCATATTCAAACACTTATGCTGACAACACCAAGTACACGTTGTGGTGATGAGCTGGAAGGGCGCATCGCATGGAGCTATGGCTTAATTTCAGGGCTGGAGCTGTGACCGATGTCAGCATGTCTACGTGGCAGCTGATGTTGGGAGGATGTGCAAGGGTGGCAAGGACACCCAAGGGTGCTGGGAGGGAAGGTGTGAGGTTAACTCGTTGTTTAGATGGGTATGAAAAATATAGATCAGAGGCAGAGACGGTGGCTTAGAGAGGGAAGAATGATTTGTGAAGCAAGATTCACCGGTGCCTCTCCTGGAAAACAGCTTTTATTTAACTTGAAAAACATGCCAATAACAGAAAGCATAACTCATTTCATGAAAGTTATGGTTGGCTGTAAAATAGAATACAGAAAATTTTCCTACTCAAGCTGAAATGTTTTTCTTTTAATTCTTCGGTATTCTCTCTGCAGCATTATAAACTCTAATTCATGTCTTGGCCTGGGCTCTGAGATCTAGCTGTGCTCAGCTGAATGTGGTCCGCTTTCAAAACTTTCGAGATTCTGTCGCACACCTTCCATAGCATTAAAAAATCCCACATGTCAGTTGTTTTTTTGCATTTATGAGGCCTATGGCTTTAGGGGAAAGGCAGAGAGGAGGACTGGAAGGTAAATAGCAAACTAAATGGGTCTTAACTGCTGCATGTTGTTTTAAATATCCTTTTAAAAACTAATATTGTAAACTGAGATGGGCTCCAAGTTCAGGGGATTGCATATGCCATTTATTTTATTTTCAGGTAGTTCTCTTAGACCACATAGTTCAGGCTGTGATTTAACGTTGGTTAAATACGGTTAAATGGAACCGTATGTAATTAGACATCAGGGAACATAACGATGGAGATTTCAAAACTGTCCCTCACTTTCTGCTGGGAAATGGCTTTGTGTAAATGTCCTTTACATTTTTTGAGCTGCAGAAACTCCCCCCATTCCCAATGGAAACCAATTTCCCCATGGACTCCCCTTCTGTGAAGGATGTGTTTCTGAGGATGTGCAGGGTGCTGGGGCAGGTTGGGTCCCACCTGAGCCTGGTTTATGCACACAGCCCCACTCTTGTTTCCAAACATGCTTCCCAAGCTGAGAGATGTAGGAAAGGAACAAGGAAACAGTTGTTTTGCAAGATCTGAACAGCACCGGGGCTTTTGACTTTGGACATGTCGTGATCTCAGGCTTTGTTTTCATTCTGAAACAGCGTAAAACAAATGCTTTGGAAATTTCCAAGGAGCAAAATTAAAATAAACGCCAGTTCTGTTTTCTTTTTGGTGTCCTGAAACCCATAACAATGTTTTCTTAGACTTCTGCTTTACTCCAGCTATTGTGTCTCAAACTATTGCTCCCACCAGAGCATCTGCTCCTTTCCATGAGATACTTTAACTCTAGAGAGCTGTCTCTTGCCCTGCAGACAGGCTCTTACCCATGCTTCATGGTGTCTCCATGGCTTTTATTGCCTGATACCATTTTAAAGCAGTATTTTGTACATTTAAAATCACAGTCATAGGATCACCAAGGTTGGAAAAGACCTCTAAGATCATCCAGTCCAGCCCCCACCGTGCCCACTGCCCACATCCCTCAGTGCCACATCCCCGCAGCTCTGGGACACTTCCAAGGATGGTGACCTTACCACTCCCTGTGCAGCTGTGCCACTGCCTCTCCGCTCTCTGGGAGAAGAAGACTTTCCTAACATCCAACATGAATCATGAAACCACTGGATCATTAAGGTCAGAAAAAAAACACTAAGATCTAATCCAACCATCAACCCATCCTCACCATGCCCATGAAATGTTATATACCGGAATGAAGGGGAATTTTCTTAACAATCCAGTGACTTGGTAGCACTGAGCATCTGCCTGGAGAAACAGCAAAATAAAACATTTAATTATTTTGAAAGCATATGCATCTCTAGCCCAAAAACCACGAAAGCAGAAAGCTTAGAATAGAAACCCCCTGAGCCCTTCCCTTTTCCTGGGGGTGTTTTTATGCATCCAGCAGCTGCTGGGATCTTTCGGGAGATGGGCTGTGCTCTCAGACACTCCCATGGGCGCACTGTTTCTGCGTTGTGGGACGACTGCACCGTTTCTCCAGCGGCAGCTAATAGTTAATAATAATGAAAGGAGTGCCACAAAGAGCTCTCCTATGAGAAAAAAGAAATGGCGTAGGCAAGTGCTGGGAAAGCTAGACAGCTATTCGTCTGATGTCCATAACTCACAAAATATAGGCCGTTTGCGAAGTAAATGATTTATCATAGAAAAATAAAGCGTGGTTTCCTATAGGTTCCTTGCTAGAAACCTTGCATTTATTTACCTTCCCAGCATGGCTGTTTGGAGAAGGTATTTCTCATGAAATATTAAACCTGCTTTTTATTTGGAGTGAATTGTCAACGTTTTGGGAAAATAGAACTAAAGCTAACTCGAAACCTGCAAACCAGCAAAGGAGAAGAAAAGCTGTGGGTTCGGTCCGTCTGTTAGAGGGGGCAAATACAGTGAGCGCCGGTAAAACGTTGTTGGTTTTTGCAGCAGTGCTCCCTGACCAGCCACAATTTAAAAGATCAAAATGTGTTTGTGCAAGACGGCTTCCTCCAGGCCTAATATTAGTACCTTATGCTGGAATAATATAGCAACAAATTCAGTGTTTTTCTCCTGATCCGGACAGTGGGTCCACAGGGCAGCGAGGAATGTGCCACGGGAGGATTTATGGCATGTGCTGTCTGCCAGCATTCAGCTGAGAGCAGCTCTTATTTTAAATGATAGCTGGATATATTTTATCCAAAGTATTGCAATAAAAAAAAATACGGCGGAGCGCGGTGTTTTTCATTTCACAATGGCACAAATTGGGAATCTTGGAGAAATAAGTTTTGTTTTGGGGAGTGAGGCACTTGTTTCCAGCCAAACAAAACGCTGTTTTGCAGTGGATTTTTCAGCCAAAATGGAGATGATGGAGTCATTATCCCTGGAGGATTGGTGGTTGGACTAGATGATCTTAGTGGTCTTTTCCAACCTTAATGATTTTCTGATTCTTTTTAACTACTGAGAAAACCAGAGCTGGGAGTAGAACATGATATAATTTGGATAAACAGCTGCACAGCCCTTTTATTTTTTCCTGCTTGCTTTTACTTATGATCAGAAATATCCCCTTGGATCTGTTTGCAAAAGTCCTATCATCAGAACCTATGACAAAAAAATGGGAGCCTGCACTGAAACAGGGCTTGCACCAGGCAACACAATTCCAAGTTGAACTTGTATTTTTTGAGACTGACCAGAAGCATTGAACCAAGGCAGTGTGCGCACTTGGATAAGCTGTGGGCATCTCCTGGAGAAAGTCCTGCATCTACATAGCCTTTGTCAATCCTGGTGTAAACCAATGGTACAGGGACATCTCCAGCAGCAGGAGTTGGGGCTATGTCACATTGGTAGCACTGGGTGCTGGGAGCTTGGGGGCACCTGAAACAAATCTATAGGTTCCCAATGCCCCAGACATCAGTTCACACATCAGCCCAGGGATCCCTTCCTCTACTTGGTGTTACCTTCTCAGCAGAGCATCCCTTGCAACCTCTGGGAACATCCTGAGAACCACACCATGCAGCCCCTGGATGCAGAGCAGAGCAGTTCCAGAGCTGTCATAGTTTATAGCCAGTGCATTAAAGCAAACTGTCTCTGATTCCAGTTTATTTTAAAACTCCAGGCTGTAAAACAAAGCAGTTAAAGTTTAATCTACTGACGCATGTGAATCAACACCCTGCGAGGCTGGGATGTGGGAGCAGGAATGGGCTCCACTCTGCCACCACCTTGAGCTGAGCACAGCTCCCCAGGGTCCTGTCAGGTTGCCGGGGTGAAGGGGATGGCTCTGACCAAGGGCCCTCTGGCCACCTCATCCAGGGTCACCAGAGCTCATCTGTCCCAGGCAGGAAGGCTGAATCCCATGGTACTGGAATGAGATTGTGCCAGCTCTGTGTTTTTAATCATGGCGCAGGTGGAGAGCTTTGAATTTTTTTTACTCCAGCTATTTTCTGGTGGTTGGATATCGGTGAGATCTCAACTGATTCTCAGAGAGTGGCTGGTCTCTAGCAAGACGGTGAAGTTATCTGTGGGACATGACTAGTGGGCATGGTGGGCATGGGTTGATGATTGGACTTAATGATTTTCGAGGTTTTTTTCCAACCTCAATCATTCTATGATTCTATGCTAAGCTGAAGCAATATACCACAGGACATAGCGTTTCCAATAACCAAGCTTTTTTCTGCCGAATTTAAGCTAGCCATCTTGTGTTCCTATTAAAACCTTCTAATTGTGCACCAGAACAGATTTTCAGATTCAATGCTCTACGATGCTCATATGGAATGGTGGGTGTGCTGGGCCTTCAAGCAGAGCCAACTTGGTGTATGCTGTGTGGATCTGAACCACTCCACGATGCTTTCATTCTAAGGGATGATGACATTAGCAGAAGCCATCAGCTGCTCAAATTGTGGCTGGAAAGTGTTGCTGCTACCATGGCAAACAGTCCTGCGTGACAAAGCTCCCGTTTGATTGCTGGGAACAATGGAAACGATGGAAAGCCCCTGGCATACCCAGACTGGACGGGCTTGATGCATATGTGCAAAATCCTCACATTTTGGGATGGTTAAGGTGCAAATGAAGGCATTTCCATGCAACTGCTCTGGGGGCTGTTGGTTCAACCTGAGCAGCAATGATTTGGTCTGATGCCCTGCTTTAGTCAGGGGAAGGAGCGGACTTCTAAAGAAGTGGGACCATAGCAGGGTTAGACATGCTGTCTTGCACATATAAAATATGAAACTGGTAGAAAACATTGTAGAAACGTGCCTTGTGTCTGAGATTTGTACACCATGCCTGCCAGAAGATTTGGAGTGCTGTAAGGCTAAAGAATGGATGCTAAAAAATCCTGGTTTCTCTCCCCTACCCAAACATGGTTCGTGTCAAGAAAAAAAAACCCAGGTACTGAGCCAACCCATGCATGCATTCGCATGCCACTCTTGTGGTTCACAGCCATGTTAGGAAGATGTGCAGTGCACACGCTGTTCTGCAGTAAAGCCATCTCCTTCATCTTGCCAGGCTGACTCTTGCAAAGCTCTTTGGTATTATTCCTGCTTTTCCAACTGCACAAAGCTTGTGTTAATGTCATCTTGCCAAGAGTACTGAAAGAAAAGCTCTTCGCTACAGCAGTATAACAGATTGCAAAGTGTTGTCAACACTTGACAAAATCTCGGCATGCTTCTTTCTCTGAGTCTATTTGAAATTCCAGTTCTGAATGCATGCACCTGGTCTGTCCACATGTGGATGGCTTGCTTGCAGTCTGTTATTTAGAGACATTGACACACGTGTCCTCCTACATAAATAAATTGCTTTGTAATGGGAAAAAGCACAGTCATATACTTAACACTGGATTTAAACTGCGTGATCTCAGTGATGTCTTTTCAGCTTCTTGAGGTCTTTAACTGGTTAAAAAAGCAAACGTCACATTCTGGGGAGTAACAATGAAAGAGTATCCATCCCTTCCTCCTACCAACAAGTAAACATAAGCATTCATTCTGGAATATTGCAAATTCATACACATTTCCGTCACCCTTATTTCATTTGTAAGGCAAAGGCATGAAAAATATTTTACAGCTGAGCTACGCTTGGAAAAAGACATCCCTAACATCCATTAAAATTCACAAAGCACAAGCGATCACACGTTTATCCGAACGAATCTGGATACTTTGCATGGCCGTGGAGATGAGCAACAAACAGTTAAGCCCTTTCCTTGGCTTATGAGAATGGAACTCCAGCAGTCTGCCCAAAGGGGCAGTCTGGCGAGGGAAAGGTGCCTGTTCTCAGCACTGATGTCCATTACACGGATATGACTCTGGTTTCGTGTTCACACTTGAGGCAACAACACGAACAAAGGCTTCAGCAATGTGACTTCTCAGCTGCGTGGAGCGAGCTGTGCTTTTTGCAATCTGGGAGCCTGTGCTAATGAAGATCTCTCCGAGAGAGACTTCCAGGCATATGGATCCCATTTGTAACCAGTGGTGAGAATATACAGGTCAGCCTGCGCTTTGGTGTCTGTCTATCCATCTGTTTTCACGTTACTTGCAAATTATAGAATCCTCCAGACCCAAATGATCGTAAATCTCCACTATGAGCATGTACACTTTTCCCATCTGTCATAAAACAATGAATTAAATTCATGCCTGTCAAAATACGCGGCTGCGAGTTCGCCGCGTCCTGCAGCAGGAGGAATACAAAGCACCATCTCATTGCCGTAATTTATGGCCTCCTTGGGAGATTTGGGTGATTAGGGCTTGGCCCACCAACATGCAGAAAAACAGTAGGAACTCCAATAACTCCAAATGGAAATCTTGGGTCAAATTTATCAAACAAATCAGAGAGAAATCTATTTCTGTTTGGAGAAGGAGGAGATATATTACATGTTTAGTATACGAGTACAGCTCTGGAACATTTGGCTATTCGGTATTTGTGAGTTTTGGAATTTCTAGCTTAAATAGTATCACCAGAGGACATGTGATGTATTAGACATGAGCACATTTTTAGCCAAATAAAATATACAACTGCAAGCAAAGAGGTTTTTCAATGTTAACAACAACATATTTGTGCAAATGATGTAACTGAAAATTTTCTAGGTAGGACTTAAAAAAGCAAGAGGGTTTTTTTTTAGTACTGGAAAAATACATGGGGAAGAAAATAAAATATGTTAGAAGTGGATGACAACACAACCAGAGCTGGGGGAGAAGGCGATAAGGTGCCATTACTCCACTTACAGAGATTTATACTGCTGGTTAATCGCTGGGATTTGGACAGACTCTTTTTCAGATCAATCCTTTTTTTTTTTTTTTTTTTTTTCCCCCAAAGGAGAGCATTAATACAAAACACACAGCTTCCTACCAAAAATACCGTTTGCTGTTAGAGATGTGCTGACAAATGAACACAGATAAGTGAGAGTGTGCAGTGAAAGGCACTCATGCTCCCAGCTGTCAGGTGAGCGTTGGCAAGTGCCTTGCAGGACGGGGATTCCTCTGCAGCCACTTTGGGATGGGGAGGGCTTTATTATGGATACAATACTCAGACTGCAAGGATGCTCACACCATGAAAAATTTACAAGGATTTGAGGAGTGGTTATTACAAATAAAATATTCAAATATTAAAATTACCACACTGCGTTTTCTCTTTGGGATCAATGGGCTCTGATGCTTCCATGCACCTCCAGCCTCCCCATCATGGAGTGTGATGGCATATTGACTTGATGGAAGGTCCAGCATCTGCATGAATCCCCAATTGCACTAAAACAACACATCTGAGTACGAGGGAAAAATCCTGATCCTAATTGCACTCTGCTAGACTCCGTAAGAGAAGTAACCTGCGTAATCTAAACGCACTGGTTTATTGGTTCACACTTCATAAAATAAGTTGCTGCTAGTTTTACTGCAGGCTTGGTTTTGCTGTTTAATGGGGAAAAAGTTAGTTCTCTACGTGACAGCCCCATTACCTGACTGAGCTGTACCAGGCTCTGTGTTGCAGCCTGTGCAGCGCCCTCAACGCTCTGATAAACAGGAATACACGGCTGGGAAGTGGAAGGCAGTTTTTGCCATTTCTGCCAAGATTTTGTTTTGCAAAAGCAAGGATTACACAGACTTCTGTGCATGAGACACAGGGACTTGAGAAAGAGTGGGAAAAATGGGAGGTAATATTTTTAACTTACCAAATTACCTTACATCTAAAATATGAAAGTCACTGGGAGCCCAAGGATGGGTTTGAAAGTGATGAAACTAACTGATGAGATCATCATTTTCATTTTCAGAAATTATTTCAGAAGGAAAAAGTGTTGGTACTAACCTTGAAAAATGTTTTCATCAAGTTGCCTATTCCTTTTAAAATAAAGGTATTGCTCTTTAATTTTCCTCATTCAAAATGGAAGGGCCAACTTAAAAGTCTCTGTAATCAGCACCAGCACTGGTTTAATAGAATCATAGAGTCATTTGAGTTGGATGGGACCCTTAAAGGCCATCTAGTCCAACTGCCCTGCAATGAACAGGGACACCCACAGCTCCATCAGTGCTCAGAGGCCTGTCCAGCTTGACCCTGGCTGTCTGCAGGGATGGGACATCCACCATCTCTCTAGGCAACACATGCCAGTGCCTCATCACCTTCATTGTAAAGAACTTCTTATTTATATCCAGTTTAAATCTCCTCTCTTTCAGTTTGAAACCATTCCCCCTTGTTCCATCACACAGACCCTGCTAAAACATCTGTCCCCTTCCTTCTCATAGCCCCCCTTTAGATACTGAAAGGCTGAAGGCAAGGTTTGCAATGAAAGGAACCTGTGTGGACTAGCAGTGTGGGTATGAATCTCTGTGCCCAGATTTCCTTCTTCTGTCAGTCTGAGTTAAGAGGAAGACCTCATGGGTAGGTTCATCAGACCCTGAGTATAGCACAAAAGCTATAGGAAAAGGATCAGAAGGCCACACTCCAGAGATTTGGCTAACACAGGGAACAAAAAATTAACATGGGGGATGCATCTTTGTACTCCAGTTCAACAAATTTGCCCCAGATTAAATACTGAACCAACCAGTGAAACGCAAGAGAAGACACCGAGCTGATGCTGAGCGGATGCCACCAGGTTCCTTCCAAGTCTTTGTACATCCCAGCAGCTCTGCGGTGTGTGGGGGCACCCGGCTGCTAACCAGTGAACGGCATTACAAAGTGGATTATTTACGACAGCCATCCCTGAGTATGAAGGAATGGGTCCCACGCCTGGCAGTAATTTCAGTATTTCGGAAATAGGTTAAGTGTATGGTAGCCGCGTGCAATCAAAGCTGCCACAAATCATTTCCAGCCAGCTGCAGCCCGCACCGACACCTCGCCGAGGTGCCACATGTTTGCCCACCCTTGGCGAGCGTTTGGGTGGGATTTGGGGTGAGAACGGGCACATCTGGGCTTTGGAGTCAGGGTGGCACCAGGCTGATCTTGGTTAAATTCAGGATGAAATTCGGCACACTCTGAATCCTCAGCTGTTCATCTAGGGAGTTGTAGAAGGTAAAGTCTTGGGGCTGCGCAAGATGCAGCATATCTCTTATTTCCATTGTATGCTTGATGTAAATGTTTCTTATTATTCACAACAGGCTGTATGAGGGGAAAAAAAGCCCCCTTTAAAAAGATACAGATTTCTTTGTGACCTTTGTATTAATCCTTTAATGGTTTTGGGAAGGAAGGTTATAAGGAAAAAGTGGTTCACAGCCCTTGAATACAATGGGGCAAGTTTTAGCTCCAGCACGCCACCCGGGTTCGTGTATATTTTATGATAGCTTATGGCGTTCTGGCAAACTGTCTTCTCTTGGTCATGGTTATCTGGTAGGTGAGTGTTGTCTGCTCTGCTTTTCCATGCCTGCTGGGTTGCCAGCTATTTCAGCTTTTAAGGTGCCATTGGCATTCCCAGGAGTCTTGGCTGCCAAAGCTCCAGGAAAGGTTGCGAGACCCAGTAGAGAAATTTCAGTATTTTTGCAGTTTTCCTCTGTATCTAGTAGGTCAGGTAGCAGAGAGGCTCGGATCAACACCTCAGTCAGACCTCAAGGCATTTTCACATTCATATTTGTTTAGATGTTTGTGTGCTTCGGGGCAATGATGTGATTTTCGTTATTTGAGCAATACTAAAAATTGCCAGTTGTTCCTCCATAGACTGAGGAAGCCTCAAGGAGTAATTGCTTTCCAGAGAGCCCTCCTCCTACTGGATTTTCAGAGAGCCTTAGTCAGCTGGGAGGAAGAAAAAGGAGCTTTGCATGGTTTCCGTTTATATTTTTTCTATAAATTCAAGCGATTATGCTCAAAGTCTCCCTTGCCAACAGACCTTGCCAGTGCCTTCTGGACCTTCCCTGCTTGTGCACGCAGCGTAGATGCCTGGGAACATATAGGAAGCTTCACATCCAGGGAGAACACTCTGAAGTGAAGAGAGATAAAAACATGGGAGCAAGGCTGCCAGAGTTCATTCCGCCCATTATTTTTAAAAATAGCTCTTTCATATTTACCTTTCTTAAGTTAAACCACAGCAAAAAACACTTGTAACTCAATGTAAGACACTTACACTGTTCAGCTTCAGTCATGCAGCTCAGGCATACAAACGAGCTCCAGGTTTTATATGCAGTTCATTCTTCATATTGCCTCTCTTGGCTTGTTTATGTTAGCTTAGCCTCCATCAAAATGATGTCTTAATTAAATCTGAAAAATGGACATTTGACTTTATTTTAAGTGATGATTTCATTCTGCCATGGGTATAAATTTGAGTTATACATAACAGACATGCACTCCGCACAGCTCATTCCTGGATTATATATGTTATTTAAACGATAGCATTTTTTTTTCTCTCCACATTTTTCAACTATTTGCTTTAAAATAAAAAAGAATTAAAAAAATAAAAATAAAATAAAGCGGAAACACACAAGAAACAAACCAACCAGCGAGCTTTCAGGTCAAATAAAAATGAAAATGCACAAAAGATTTCTAGCCCTGTGTCTCAGCAATGGGTCTGTACAGCATAACTCACTGTTTCTTTGGGAGAGGAAAACCTGAAGGGATGCTGCATGTTCCCATGGTGCCTTTGCTTGTGCACTGCAGCTGCAACCCAAAGTTAGCTCATGCACAGAGCATTTGCACCATGGTTTGTGATCTTACAGGAAACAGTGAGAAGCCCAAGCCAATTCACCGGGCTGGGAAGTGCGGGGTTTGAGCCGCCCTGTCTGGCTTTTGGTCACTGCCATGGTCATAAAGTCATCCAAAATTCAGATTTCCCTCTTAGTCTGCAAAGGAGATGTCCACAGACCTCCATCGACCTCAGTGGGTGGCAATGGGAAGACACATGGCACTTTTTGGTCCCAAAGCACCGTTAGCGAAGGCTGCCTTTCAGTGCTGCATTTTGTTAAAGATCATGCCGTTTGGAACCAAAAGCCTTGCTAAAGGTTTAGTTTTCCTGTTTACAGAACTTGTGCATTTATGAGAAAGTAAATGACCCAAGTGCAAAGTACCCTCTCCTTCCCCTGCATCTATCCAGGTTCTGCTTGTGGGCATTCTGGATTTTAGGACTGCAATGTGTGCTGTGCCTCTGGAAAGAGCCCTCCTCCAGCAAATAGAGAACAGAGGCCTTTAAAATGTGGAAAATTAAGAAAATGCAGAACACATCATTAAATCATATACTCAGGAAGCTGTGGCAATCTTTCCTTCCACTCACAGAAGGTCCACTATAAATGAAATCTATATTTTAATGATTTCCAGTTTGGATGCCCCCAATGTGCAATAGAGAACCTCAACTGTTTGCCGTAGAATAAAAGGGAAAATTGGGTGGTAAAAAGAAGAATGCTGCAGCTAATGTGGAACAGTTGCACGTTTATATTCCACATTGCCCTGAGCAAAACTCTTCCTTTTATTTTGGAGAAAAAGCAATTGATTTCCTCCTTCGGTACAGCATCTGTACTCACGTTATGTTTACTCATGAGCTCTGACAGGTTTAGCCATAGCAGCTTTCTGAACCAGCTGCTCTCCCAATAACTGCTGCGGCTGTAATTCTTTTAAGTCACGGGGCAGAAATATAATGGTCCACCAGCCTTTCAAGATGCTAGGCAGGCAGAGGGAACTGTTGACATATTTTATTTTTTGCATAGCATTTCCAATTACAAAGAGCTGGAATAACTCCGAACGTGTTGCCTGTGCTGAGCAGACAAAAACCACGGCACTGTGATGGCTCAAATGATTTTGAGGGGGAAAAGCAGGATTTTGGAGTCTCAGTCTGTGGGGTTGCTCCCCCAGCAGAAGTTGTTCAGCAGCCTGTGGTCTGCCCCTCAAAATCTGCAGATTTAGGTCAGGTTTCTGGCCTTTTTTTTCTCTGTTTTTGCTTCCCTTGATGCATAGGAGAAAGAAAAGGGGGAGCTGGAAACAGAGGTGGAGAGAAAACTGAGGATAAATCACCAGAAATTTTCATTTCTTTTAGTTTTTTTTCCAATTCTTTCTTTTAAGCAAAAATATCATCACGTTTCATACTGCGTATTCAGGTTGAGAGGTGGTTTCATGTATTTACTCTTCAAGTACAGAGGCTCTGTACCTTTTTTGATTGTCTGATAGAGTGATTTTTTCTGGTAGCATTGGATCTTAGCAAAGATTTGCCTTAGAAAATTAAGATCACAAACCTCTAAATTTTTAGCTGACATCACTGTTTTCAGACAAAATAATTTGTTAGTCACAAATGTATAACTACATATTTATGTATACATGCATATACATATGAAGTCACACATGTACATACATTTCTACATCCCCTTTTCCCAAACAAATGAACTCAGACATTCTTATTTCTTATTACCTGTAAAATCTCGGGCAGATCAGTGATGCATCTGAGAAGTGCTGTCACACTGACACATGCCACAAACTGAGTAAGAACTGTTCAGTAGCAAATGTAAATAGCAAAATTAATTATTAAGTATGCTTTAATTCAGTTTTAACATGAAATTATATTTAGTACGTCAGTATAAAGCAGTGTAAGTGATTCTATGATTCTGAGAACTACATTCCTTTTTTCACTGCTTCAGTGCAAACTAGTGACAGTTTGATAAAATGACATTTCTGGTATTTAAGGTTTTGCCTCAGAGTGGTTCAAGCCACCAGATTTCACTGTGCTTACATATTCATGTTCCTTATATTAATATGGTTATGTGCATTCTATCAGTGGAGCTGAGACTACAGCCTCTTCTGCAACTAGATGCAAGCCCTTGTGCTCAGGGTGCTTGTAACAAAAAACACTCTGAATGTTAGAGTTCCTCCACCTCAAAAACAATGATTTTGCTGCATTGACAGAATACTGAGTCTCACAACTCATACTTATCAGTTTTCAATATCTATTTCTTTTTCTTTGCACTGATTTCTTTTTCTTCGCACTGGTTTGGAGTGTGTTGGTCAGTCTGTGGGCTCTTTGTTGACTTCTGTTTTGGGAGGTCACATAATGAGACTTGCTTTGAACCTTGATGAGAATGGAACTGGTAGCCTTGCCGAATGAGACTCCAGTGCACACTTCACTGTGCACAGTGCCATCCTTCAGAAGTGGGCTCTTCCACTTCAGTGGACATCCTGATTTTACCTATGCCTCATTCTTCTAAAGCATATTACTAATTTTGATTGCAGAGAACAATAGTTGGGAGAGCTAAGCTTGAAAAATGGGATGGCTGAAAGGCAAATTCAAACAAAATCTAGATTATTAGCATATTTGAGAATGAGCTGTTGAGGGTATTGATGATTTTTAAGAGTTGGGGCTCAGTATTTTAATGCTTAGGATCAGCAAAGCTGATCTAGTAAACTGGATCTCCAAATTTCTTTGATGATCTTTAAAAAAGGATCACCAGATCCTTTTTAATTGGTTTAAAGTTCTATTTGTTGAATGCTTCACACTTAGGTTTGGGGATAAGTGCATTTCATCTAGCCACCACCCGTGTCTCCAGGACAAGCCTTTCCTTCCGTCTGGGAAAGTGATGCTTGATTTGTGATTTCCCTGCCACTTTGCACTCATAGAGCATCAAAGGCATAGTCTCAGTTTCCATCCAACACCATAGAAACAAAACACTGAAAAAGCAATCACTTTCTTTTTTTGGTGACTAATGTGTACTAAGTTTATTCTTTGTAACCCTGAGGCACAACATGTTTCCACAGTGTTTGTGGGCACACATGCAGCGTCAATTACTCTTGGGAATGTGCAATTAGGCACCCTCGCCTCTGCTTCTCTTACTGAAAATCACCACAACTCAGCCTCATCTCCCTGCACTTATTTTTTCCCAAGGCTCTCATTTGGAAGTTGTGTCTGGGTGCACAGGGCCTGAGCTTTTGGGCAGAATTTGCAGTGCTCCAGGACTGCTGCCCCTCCTGAAATGTGGCAGAAGACAAAGCCAGAGGAGGGGCTGTGCTTGTCCCCAGAGTTGGAAATAGAAGGAACTCACAAGAACTCGTGATTCTCTTTTCAACTGGAAAATGTGGTCTGCATGAAGCTCAAAGGGAATTTTCTTCTTAAATAAGGGAGATAAGCACCCAAAAAACACTAGGAATTCTTGTCCTTAGACATTTATTTTCAACAGACATTCTATGTCTGCTGTATCTGTTTGAAGATGTTCCTGGACAGCAGGGAGTAGGCGGCTGGTTTTCAGTCTGTTGCAAATTCTTTGCTGGTGCAATAGTTACGAATTGTTCCTGTTAGCCACTGGCTAGCACCATAATGCATCAGGAACTGTGCCAAGAGCTCTGTGGCCATACCACACTCTTGCATACAGATGTGGCATTACTGTGCTAAGTCTCTGCATGGAGAAACATTTCAGTGCTTCTCGTACACTTTGCATGTGTTTCTTGAATGTGTGCAGGTGCATTCCTGGCATTTCTTTGCAGTCCCAAGCTGGGCTGGGTGTGTAGCAAAGCAGGGAAGATGTTCTTTGGCTTCTCCCTGATGACTATTCTTGCAAGCAAAATCCAGAGTTGTGCTGCTGCCATCCACAGGGAGCTGTCAGGAGCAGGGAGTTTATTCATCATATTTATTATTTGCATTGTGGGAATGCTTACAAGACTTTGTCATGGCACACTGGGTTTTATTTTTCATTCCAGGCAGTTGGGTACGGAACAAAATAAGAAAAAAAGGCAAATTGGCTGGATTTTTGCTCTCTTTCTGGTTAAATAGGGAGTGGCTGGCAGCAGCGGATGGGGCCAGTTCACTGGGGCTGCCCTGAAATCGGCTGTTGTCCTTGGATTGGCAGGGCCAAGGTGTTCAGGGACTCTGAAGTATTCAGTAACCCCTCAACAAGCACTGTGTTCAGTTCTATCCACAGGGAAACAAGTGGGGCTTTAGGAAGAAGAATTATGAAATAGGGGGGAGAAGCATGGGTCTGCTCTTGATTCAGGGCTTTGGATTTATTTTTTATATTTCTACTAAAAGCTAGTCAAGAAATCCAAGTTCTGTCTCCCCGTTTAAAACTCAGTGGTTTTTTTTCTGTCTTTGGGTCAATTTAATTCTTTCTTGTTGAGTCTCTAACCTTTCGTGAAAGGCCAGATTGAATAAAAACTCTGTCTTCTGTCCTGTGGAAAATTACACAAAAACCATAAAATTGATTTTCCGGGGCTTGTGCGGTTTTGTGTAAAAGCCAGACCGTTCTCATTTCGCCTGGCCTTCAGCAGCCAGAGTTTTGTCCCTAACAATGCAACTAAATGGCGATGGCTCAGCAGGGCCTCTTCCTACCGGTGAGGGTCAGCATTTCCCTGCCAAGAGCTGCCCTACCAGCTGTCATTTGGCCCTTGTAGATTTTCCTAGGACGTGGGAAAATACCGATGACACAGTGGGGCTCTCTCCTGCACTAGGTGAGAGTGAAGGCCCTATGATGGTGCTGAGACCCTCCAGGGTGACTCCCTGCTCTGATACTGCTGGTGGGCTTCACTGTGTTATGATACGGTTAAGGCAGCAGCAATAAGGATTTGGAGAAAGAACAAGGCTGTAGGCCTCTAGGGTTCCTAGCCTCCCTCTAGGCATCTAGGCCTCCCTCTAGAACACGGCACCTCTAGGCTTGTCTTTAGGCCTCTAGACCTCTAGGCCTTCCTCTAGGCCTGCCTCTAGGTCTCTAGGCCTTCCTCTAGAACACTGCACTCTAGGCCTTGTCTTTAGACCTCTAGGCCTCTAGGCCTGTATTTAGGCGCCTAGACCTCTAGACCTGCCTTTAGATGTCTAAGCCTTCCTCTAGGCCTCTCTTTAGGCCTTTAGACCTCTAGGCCTTCCTCTAGGCCTGTATTTAGGCATCTAGGCCTCTAGGCCTGCCTCTAGATGTCTAAGCCTTCCTCTAGGCCTGTCTTTAGACCTCTAGACCTCTAGGCCTTCCTCTAGGCCTGTATTTAGGCATCTAGGCCTCTAGGCCTGCCTCTAGACCTCTAGGCTTGCATCTAGGCCCCTAGGCTTTTCTCTAGATCTCTAGGCTTTTAGGCCTGCCTCCAGGCCTCTACCAGGCTGGCATGTCAACCTGTCTCATTCTTTGGGGCAGCCTAGGTCAGGGAGTTGTCTGCCTTTGGAGGGTTTACGCAAGAGGGGATGTCCCTTGAACATCTCTGTGCATGGGTCTGCTTGGGCAGGTTGCTGCGATCTCCTTCCCCCTGCTCTTGAGTGCAGACTGAGCGCATTTGGAAGTCCAGCACACACCTGCTGGGCTTTCACTTTTAGGAATGTTCCAGTTGTATGATTTTCTTTTTTGCCTATTCTTCCTCAGGAGCTTGTTGTGAAAGAAGAGTTCAAAATCTGGCTTTCAGAGTAAAAGTGGCACAGATGTACTCTTGCAAGGATAGGATGTCTGTATTGAAGGAGAGGGGTCATCTCCATCACTTGTATTTTTCAACATAGTATTTCTGAAATTCTACTAAATACCCACAATTTACACTTTCTGACCTCAGGCAAAACATTCAGAGGTATTTGGGGTAGGGAGCCGAATCTGCTAAATCTCTGAAATGTGTGATAATTAATTCAGCAAATAACAGGTATGGAAAGAGATGGTAGGCAAAGACTGATTTTCAGATCTCAGTAAAAATCAAAGCATTCTAACCCAGAGAGACTCACTGAATTAAGCTGGATTATTTGATGCTGGATTTCTATGTTTATTTACAAACAAATGTATAGATGACAATGATGTATTGTATACAAAGATGCTGCATTTTTTTTCTATATGATATTACAGAGGCGCTGTAGAATACAATAGATAAAATTTTGATCAAAGCAGAGTCTCTTACCGTCTCAGTGTTTTCTTTTCATCTCTTTCTATTTCCAGTTCTAGTCAGGAGTATCTTGTGCCTTGATTAGTAAACACTTTCTGCTCCTTCTTGGTCAGGTAAGCTGTTGGTCTGTGGGTCAGCTCTGTGTGCTTTTCACCAAGTTGGCACAATTAGCTGAGGACTCCAGCTGTGCAGAGACTGCAGCTCTGGAACTAGTGCTGTGCCTGATGTCTTAGTTCTCAGTTTTGCAAAGAAATGCTGAGAAGACTCACTCTGAGGGGGCATTAACACTTTCCATTGGCCAAAAAAAAAAAAAAAAGAGTATTTTGAAGAAAGACAAAATGAGAAAGTAGCTCATTTGGTTGTTCTTCCTCAGGTGAGAGCCTTCCCTCATGAAAGCTTCTGCACAGCTTCCATGGGTTACCAGTGATTGGAAACCTATCAAAGAGCACAGGAAAATAACAACCCAGCCCAGAGTGGCCTTGTGGACAGGAGAGAGCATTTATGCAGAACTCAAACTGAATTTACATGAAAGTTCCTTCCAAAGACAAAATAGTTGTGGCTTTGGGGAAAAAAACATTGAGATCTTGCCCTGGGCATGATGATTTTTTTTTAATGTTGTTTTTTTTTTTTTAAATAAATTAAAAATATTTAAATACAAAATTGTATCAGTGATCTTAAAAGTTTGCATGTGAATGCAAATCCTGCTTAGCTTAGTAGTGTTCCCCCTGCATTTTTGTGACTGGAAGAGGAAATGCTAAAATGGAACATAGGAAAAAGGGAATCAGGAAGAAAAAAAATGATGTAATTGCTGTCCCTAAGAAAACAGATTTGTTTCTTTTTTTCTTTTTCTTTTTCTTTTTTTTTTTTTAGCTGAAGAAGTCATTATAATAAGCTGAGGTCAAGAGAAGTTTGCATTTGTGTTGCTGCACAGTTCTCTTTTTTTGTGCTATTCACAGGCAAATCTCCTTAACTCAAAACACAGCAACTAAGCAATAATGGAGAACAGAGCCAGAAATTACCCAATGACAAAATATTTAGTAACAGATAAAAAAACCCAAGGAGCAGCTCAAAGGAATGCCTCATCTTAAACTTATTTTGGCCCAAATGTCATCTGCTTCATGAAGTCTTTCATGTTGCAGTTGTTTTCTTCTGTTGTTCCTAGTGACATATGTAAGAATTTCTCCATTCAAACTTAAACATGTCATCTAGCGGGCAAACATTGTCTACAGTCGCTGACATGTCTGCTTCTTGCCTTGCTCTACAATAATACTGTGGAAGCTTCATCAGGGTTTAGCGTTGCAGACTTTGCCTGCTTTTTTGTTTTTGCTTAGAAATGTATCTTTTTCTGCATTACCACATGGTTGAATGGCTGAGAGATAAGGGAAAAGCCTTCAATCTTACACTTGTCTGAGTGGTTTCACCTTGTTTCTCTAGATTAAAGACAGATACCCACATTGCTAGGAAAGCTGTTGTCCTGCATGGGTTTAAAACGATGACAGCACAAATGCACAACCTTGGAAGGAGAAGGATGGCTGAAGGCTTGCATAAACAGTGGGGCAAAATATTCATGGGAAGTAAGAAAGAAAACCAAATATTTTAATTGCTTGAATTTTGCCGTATCCCTGGAATCTGTTCCCAACTTAGTTGTAGCTCTGATGCAGGAAAACTGAAGACTGGAGAAGTCATTTTCCAGGGCTGTCTGTTAGCCGTGGAGTGAGCAACCACTGGGGCTTTTACCTCCCTACATTTTGCTCCTCAAAATTCTGCCATCATTTGCAACTCTGCTGCCTCTCCAAGTCGTTAAGGATCTTTTAATGGCATTAAGCCTGGGCTGGAAAGATCTAACCCAGTCCAACCACAATGCAGTCAGAAGAAACCTGGGTGGAAAGCTGCCACTGAGAGCGCAGCTGGGAAATACAAGTGCCAAACAGTACAGAAGGCTTTCACTGGCGACCAGGAGAGCAGCTCTGTGCATTGATGAATATCTGCTCCAAAACACTGTCAGAAAGGCATGTGCCAAGATATTTGCACGTTACTGGGAAGCAGGTGCTGTCAAGATCTTGCTTAGGGGAAAGATGAAGTTTCAGAGCCAAGAGCAACAAGGTGGTGAGCATGGAGCCTGTCCCTCCTTAGCTCAGCATGCCCGTGTGCCAGTGGCATCAATGTCTGGGAGACCTAGCACAGCTACTCCATACCTCCAGATGTGTCAGACCTGAACAAAAAGATGAAAATGATGCCAAAGCACTGTGTAACAAAAGGCACTCACAGGGCAATAACTCATGTCCACATTCCTTCCACCTTATTTTTTCATGCTGCGTTGATCAAGAAGTACACGATGTGCCATAACATGTGCTCCAAAGGGTCAGGTTTCTGTCTGGGGCTGCAGGTGTGGAAGGCAAGGCATCATAGGGATTTAAGAGGCTTGTTGCAGTGCAAGACAGGAGGTGAGAGCTGAGTTTATTTGCCAAGTCCCTGCCCGATACACCACCACCAAGACCTTACTGTCACAGTGCTGCAGGGACAAGCAGGCATCAGTTCCATCTGCCATGGAATGGGCATCCACAGAAGCATCATCATACTGGATATGGTCAGTCCTCCTGCATTGCGTGACACAGCACAGTGTTTCTATGTTCCCAGCAAAGTACAGCCTCAGCCAGCCTATAGTGCTGGCAGAAGGAGGCTTTTCATTGCCATGAGAAAGAGGTGTCGAGCATCTTCTTCCTTCAGGAAGCACCTGCAGGAAAAATTAGATCATCCCTATAAATCTTCAGCCTGGCCTTTCAGAATAGCCAGGCAAGAAAAGACGGAAGCTAAGCAGAGCCACAGGCTTCAGGTAACGTACTAAGAGTGTGGGTTTAACCCAAACGGCACAAGCCATTGCACTGACCTTGTGCAAATGACCTGTGCATACATGTATGCACACAGTAATTCACGAGCCTAAGCACTGTTGGGAATGCTACAGTCTGACTTTAGCAAGCTCCTTGACAACTACGAGTATATTTTTTAAAGCCCTGGCTTTCATGTGATGTTCTAACAAATGGAAGCCTCTAGGTTTCAGAGCTGTAGAGGAAAGCATGAAACGATCCTGAGTCAAAAACGGGAAGGAAAATGAAAAAAAAACCACTATTTATTATTTTTATTATTATTATTTTCCTGGTTTCTAAGACTGTCTACTGTTTTCTTTGGAGCTAGCTCATGACTTTTGAACGCCGGGGGGCTGACAATGCTAGAACTGGGCTCCAGAGAAACTGACTGCTGCAGTCAGGAGGACAAAACAAATAAAACTGTACTTGTTTTATTATTATTATTATTTTTATTAGATACTTTGTTTCCTCGTTCGTTTTTTTTTCCCCTGGTTATAACACTCAACTTCCATCCCTCTGCCTTCACATCAGAAATCCCCCTGACTTCTCATCCTACTGAAGTGAGTAAAAAGCTTTGAAGCTGCTCCTTCCTATGAGGTGCTGAATGCAGTCAGATAATACTTCTGGAGCTGAGATTTAACTTAGCACCAAAAGAATGAGACATTGAGGTATCTTCTCAGGATGCTGCTGTAGGAGGGATGGAGCTGAAGCTATCCCTATAGAGCATCCAGGCACCCACCAGCCATCTGCATTGGCAGTTGGATCTCTTGGCAGAGCTCCTAGTGAAGTGAGGACCCGGCTTGATTCTCTGAGCTTGTCCATCTCTATGTAGATCCCTATTGAGATGAACCTCTGTTTTCCTACACTTAAACGTCATGAATCTGGAAGGAAGCCCAAAAGTACATAATGTTACAAAATCTGCCAGTAATGCAGGGGAGAAGTAAGCAAATCGACTACTTCCCTCTGTTATTTTTGTTATGAATCATGGATTCAGAACAGCTCACTGGAAAGCTTCAGCTTTTTTTCCTTCTTTTTTTGGCTGGTTTACAGATTTGCAAACATCAGTGTCTTCTGTGTGACCTCCTGTCCTCACAAAGTCTGGTGGCAGTCTCTGGAGCTGCAGAAGGTGAGACTCAATGAGAATTGCAGTGAGGGCTCAGGCTAGAACTGGAAAAACTGTTAAAATCCTTGTGTGTTACCCAAATGACTTGTTGGAGGAGGTCACCTCCCAGCCTGGTGGGAAGTTGGATGCATTGTCTTGCTGGGGACTAAGTGGGTTTGGAGACACTTCTGCAGTCATAGTCACAGCTGGAGCTGTCGCAAGGACATGGAGTGATTTGAAGTGAGCACCATGTCTAAATGTTCATCGATTTTCACTAAAATTCTCCAAGAAAAGCCTGGAGCTGCAGGAACTCTCTGGAGCATCATGCCAGAATTCTCCCAGCCTTTTTTTACTGCCTCCAGATCCTAGGTACATGCTTGGCCCAGAAAAATGCGCATTAAGTGTACCATAGAATCATAGAATTATGAGTTAGGAAGGACTATTAAAAGCCATTTGATCCAAATTCTCTGCAGCCCAACAGGGGCACCTACAGCTCCATCAGATTGCTCAGAGCCCCATCCAACTTAATCTTGGCTTTCACCAGGGAAGGGGCATCCACTACCTTTCAAGGAAACCTGTGCCAGTGCTTCACTGCCCGTAGGAGAGTTGTCCCTCTATAAAAAACCACTGGAGAGGCAGGAGAAAACTTGTGCAGAAGTGGATGGATGGGGAGATGTAGATCTGCAGTTTTTCATGATTAAACTACATGCATATGTCAAAGGCTTACTGAAGGAGGCAATTCCTCTGTCCACTCATTGTATAGCTTGGAGAGTAAACCTGAGCATGTCTTGGTATCTTTTGGAATTGAGAAGGAATTGAAATTGCTCTATTCTCAAGAAATTAAAAAGAAGTGTGCATTTAAACGTGAGTTGCTAATAAAAGAAGCAATGAACGTGTAAGCAGAACAGCCATTCAGATACCAATGGACAAACTGGCAACAACATGAAACAGTGAGTCTTGCAGCCTGCTTCTCCCAGCACCCAACTTTTGGACATGTTGGGCTCATTGAGGCATCATGGCTGACAGTGGCACATATGGAACCAGTTATTGAAGATGTTAAAATCAATTATTGCATGTTTTTGCAGCTCCAAGCAGGGCTCTGCATTTGGATCCTCTCCGTGGGTTTGCTCTGCACTAATCATTTTTATTGTCACAGCAAGAGGAGGGGAGGAAGAAAAATGACTCCTCTACTACTGGTGGTGGGAATTTCTTAAAATATTAAGCTAATGCAAAAATGCCAAGCATCACAGCAGTAAAAATGTAAGGCACTAATAAAATAGAGTTAATGTTTCACTGTGCATACGTTTCTCAGTTTCCTGCTGATTTCGAGTGACTTTGCTTTGGCCCATAAATTTAGCATTAAAGGAAAAGTCAGCAATTGTGTAGTGATTAAGGTATAAGACTGTAACAGCAAGCAAACTTTCCCTTATATATAGTTTTATATATAAAGTTATATAATTTTGATAATAACTAATATAAATTATTTTATTTGTCAATACCAGGAGCTTCACCATAAGCCAAAACCTACTGTGGAAGATGCTGTTCCTGGGATGGCTTTGGATCACTGCATGCTTTTGTTTAGCCCCAGGGAAATCTGCATGCACTGGCACAGAATAGCTCCACAGGCAATGAGTGAAAGCAAGCAGATGATGGGACAAGACAATGCAGAAAGAAAATAAGAGATTTGTTTATTTCAGTCATACAGGTACCTTAATCACACAGGTACCTTAATCTGCCCCTACTTAATGCTAAGCATGAACTTCTCTTCTAGCTGGTGTAGCCATCTATTTTTACTTCCATTCCTGAGATCTTTATCCATCATTTAATTCGCAGTAGGTTGAAACCTGGCAGTCCAGATGTGTTTCTCCTAATAAAGCAGAAACTTTCTTTAAAAAAACCCAAAGCCCTCTTCCTTAGGCTTCCAGCTTCTAGTACATTTCTTTCGAGGATTTAGAAACAAAACAAGAAACAACAGCAAAACCTTCTACCACATTTTCCTGCAATGCTTGCCTGGTTTAATAAATTTGATCCTCCCTTGGGAAGGCCATAATTCTGCATTAATTTTAAACAGACGCCCTGTGTGCTGCAGCTATTTGTAATAAACATGTTAAGTGTGGATCTGAGGGGTGCTACCCCAGCACAAGGAGCTTCGTGGCTCTGCCTGGACCTGAGATATGCAAGCACAGATCTGGGAAGGAGAAGAGGGAAAGGTTGCACTTCCAGGTGGTGGAGAACCAATTTGTTTCTTTCTTTATATATGTATATATTTGTTTTTGTTGTCTTGTGGGACAAGAAGTCAAATTATTGTAACTGTTTGCCAAACTGAAAATCTCCTCCTTCCTAAAAAGAATTAATTTTGGAAAGACTGAAACATTTTGCTTCACCATTTCTGTTCACTGTGAAAGTGTCTGACACTTCCTCACAGAAGAGGCTTTCTCTTGGATTTTTCCCTGATGCGGTTGGGTGGAATTTTCCATCTGATTCTGCAGGGAAAAAGAGTCAACTTTGACAAAAAGCAAGGCTGACCCTAGGAACAGCGCCATGGGGACGGAGCTTCCAGGGTCCAAATGGGTCCCAGGGTCCCTCAGGACCTCCTGGACACTCCAGGTTTGGAAGCTCTGTGAGATCCCTGCTGCTTCCAACTGATGAATATTCCACCTTATATCGTATTATTATCACGGAATCATGGAATCACCAAGGTAGGAAAAGACCTCCAAGGCTATCTAATGCAACCATCCACCTACCACCACTATTTCCCCACTAAACTATGCCTCTTAGTACAGTATCTAAACATTCCTTGAACACATCCAGGGACGGTGATTCCACCACCTCCCTGGGCAGCCTGTGCCACTGCCTCACCGCTCTTTTGGAAGAGTTCTTCCTAACACCCAACTGAACCTCCCCATGTGCAACTTGAGGCCATTCCCTCTCGTCCTATGCTGTTACCTGTGAGAAGAGGCCATATATTAATATGTACATCACTATCATATTCTCCTCTGGGAACCTTACTGGCTGTGTCACAGCCTTGCTGTTAGAGGTCAGCAGCAGGAAAAACTTGCTTGGCATCAGGATAATGTCCAATTTCTCCTTTCCTAACAGCATTTTTCATTTCTTTTTTCTTGCTGTTTTTGTAGATGGCTGAACATGAAGCTGACACTTCAATATATATTTTTAAACAGTGAAAAAGGAGTTGTCTTGCTCCATTACCTTCTGGTTGTCACCAGCTCCCCCTCCCCCTGGCATTTCTGTGGGATGTGATGGGATATTTAGGTGGCATGGACCGATAGAAATTTATTTCACGTTTGTCGTTTCTACAAACACATCTCCTCTGGTCATTTTGTAAATAACTGTATATGCATCAATAGAATAACTTCATTAAAGCTTTTACTAGCCTGACTCATTTGTTTGAAGCAATGGGAACACGTGCTTCATTTACAAAGGTAAAATTGCAGAGTCTACTGTTCTCAAAAGGAAAAATAGCTTATTTTAGTTCCTTTTAAAAAATACATTCTGTCACGGTCTTCTGATAATAAGATCCTTTTCCACTTAGATTATATTTTCATTTTGTTTCATGATCAAATGGTTTAGGAATCTCAATCAGTCCATCTCAAAGCTCTTTCTGCTTCCTTTAGCTGCCCTGGCATGTTAATGAATTTAGAGAAAATTGCTAAAGCCTGAGCTTTTTGTGTTATTGCTTTAAATTGGTTATGTCTTTGCTTTATTTGCTACCGATGGAAGAAATAGAAACATCAAATCATGACCAGACTGTAGTTTTAAAACATACCATTGAGGTGAGAAGGTGTTTAGCTTTCCACTGTGATGCCAAACTCCCTTCCTTTTCTTTCCATTGCAGTTGCAGAGTGAGTCTGGGGTTCTTTAAAGCAACAAGAAGTCAAACACGGTAAATTGTCTCTACAAAAATGCCTCTGTGTGTTGTGTTGGCCCCAGACACCCCTTCAGCTGTATCAAAACAGCTGTATTAGAAAAATAGAAGTGTAATTGTGGCTGAGCTTGATGCTCTTCATGGCCAAAAGAGGAAAAAGGATTGGGTGGTACTCCAGGGGAAGAAGGGACAAGGGGAGTGGGATGCGGGTGAGATCATCCCCTGTCTCTGCTTCAGAATCACCTTGTGACCATGAAGAGCCTAGTGGGGAAAAGGGAGGGATGTTACTGACAGGAGACATCCTTGGCTTGTCAATCATAGAATCACCAAGGTTGGAAACAACCAACAAGATCATCCAGTCCAACATTCCACCTATTGCCATTAGTTCTCACTAAAGATGCAGTCAAAAACGGGGAATATTCCTATTAGGATACAGAAGAAATGGAAAGGGGAAGTGTGCTAAGCGCATAGAAGCTTTGTTTGGAATAGTGATGTGGGACCTCATCTGTGTAATCTTGGCTTATTCTAGAAAGGTTATTGCAGATCTGGGCAGGGCTCATATAAGAAGGCTTGTCCTCTAGATAGCAGAAGGGCAAAAGGACCTGGAAAACAGAAAGGTGGGGAATCCCACAGAATGAAGTAATTCATTAAAAAATCATGATTTAGAATAGGCATTTATTGTCAGGCTGATGCTGGGAGTGTAGTAGGGAAGGCTGTGGGACATCTCTGTGGATATCCAGATCCCTGATATAAGAGCAATGATAATGCAATTTCTGGAAGGGATATTACCCCTCCTGCTCTGCAGTATAGGCATTGCTTGAATGGTGAGAGTCAAGATGAGACCCACAGTGTGCTGGATCTTTTATTTTCCCAACACAAATGTACTTCCTGCAGAGCATCAGAGCATCTCAGTTGAACCATTCCCTACTGTTGTCTTATTCCTTCCTTCCTTCCTTCCTTCCTTCCTTCCTTCCTTCCTTCCTTC
>JAPSGF010000007.1:28243789-28288455 GCA_035772895.1 Perdix hodgsoniae
TCCTTCCTTCCTTCCTTCCTTCCTTCCTTCCTTCCTTCCTTCCTTCCCCAACACTACACAATTTTCACTACTCTGACTATATAATGGTAGCAGTGCTTTCTGTTGTATCTTCATGCTGTTTCTCCTCTTGGAGCACTGGTCCGTCTGCTGTGATCCACTGGCAAAACAATGCATGGAGACTTCGGGGAAAGTGCATATGCTCCCAGCATCAGACCCCTCTGTGCCTTGCTGTTTGCTTTATGAGCAGCAGCCTTTTGCCTTTGTCATCACAGTCCTATTCAACCCTGTCCCTTTTCTTGCTCTATGATATGCAAGAAAATATGTTGAGTGGTGAACCAGAAGGAATTATGCCCATGAGTGAGTGTCCCTGCTTTCTCTGAGTTTATCTGAAATGAGATGCTTCTAGATAAATGCACCGTTTTGGAACTTATACAACCAGATAAAAGACCAAACACTTGGGTGAGAATCAGAAAAGTCCACCTGGACTGGATTTAAACAAGCTGAGAATCTCATTTTGCCCTCCTCCATCCCCAAATCATGATCTTGTCTTTTCTTGTCCCCAGTGCTCTAGCTGCAAAAATTATAATAATTTGTGAGTCAAGAAGTAAATCTAATCCACTTACCTCAAGAGCTGAAGTCACAACCCAGTTGTCCACAGCATGCACTTCGGTGTCTAGGAGCACCTGTGAGTCACACATCCAGTTGTGCTGAGGCCAAACTTCTGAATTAAACCAGAGAGAAATATTTTTATTTTTTCCTCTTGAAAGACATCTCTTATTTGTTCTTTGAGACTTTTAGGTAAAATTTTGGCTGGAAGTATTGGGAGGCACAGGAAAGCTTTGGTTGTATTGTGTTGGCATAATGTGTCCTAGGTCGAGGACAGAATTTTGGCTCTACGAGCCAATTGCTCTCCTGTACCTTGGACATGCCCAGCTAGGGCTCACCTCCTGGCCCATGCAACTAGATGAGAAATACAGTCTCGATTTCAGCAGATTTTGGATCAGTCCCCAAAACAGCACATTTCTTGTTTGCATTTCACTTCCTCGTTGAAGATTAATCGATATAGTTCCCAACTCGACGCAGGAATGAGGGTGGAAGGGAGAACTCAACTCCGCTTAACCCCCAGTGTTGAAATCCGGGCGAGGAATGCTTAGTTTTATTTTCCTAGCCTTTCTTATCCTGCTTTGCTCCTCATGGGAGCTGTTTGCATGAGTGTTTTGGTGTCGTTCTATTTTTGCTAGCCTTTTCCTAATCCATGCAGCTCTGTGGGGTATATGAACATTTAACATAGTTTCGTGTCATTTCCGTGTTGATTTTGCACACTGGAATTTTATTTTAATGAATTACACATATATTTTACTCAGGAAAGTAGGTGAAATAAGGCTTAAAAGTGAGTGGAAAAAGGCTACAAAAAGCTCTAAATAGGCGGTGTGGATACAGGTAGTCCAGATCTCTGAATATCTTAACTGCACCACCATTGCCATGTATGTAGATTTTGCCACTTGTGTTATGATTGCAGTAGGCACGGGTAAAGATCAGCTCTTGAATACAATTAAGATGTAGTAATTCTTACACCAAGGAGAAGAAAAATACAGGGTGTTTATTCACACAATGGTATGTGCTGCAGAGCATGCACGGGAGCCCCATGCCTGTGTTCCTCTGCAGTGCTGGGTAATCATCAGGAGGTGTCAATAGGTAACTTAAGATGAAGACAACAGCAAAGGGATGAATTTTCTGTCCCGTCAGCACACTTTCAGGTAGCAGCCAAAACCTCTTGATCACGGCAGTCCATATGTAGGGTACCCAGGCAGAAAGCCCATGGGATGCTCCCTCCTGCTGCCTACATGTGTGATCAGCACTAAGCTGCACTGACTATTCAGGTCACCTTTCTGATCATTATTTTAAGAAAAGCAGGTTTCTGGACCTGCAAAGAGGTCTCCTCACTCTGACAATGTTCAGAGATGGCAGAGACAGTGTAGTGATCTGTGCTAATGCTGAGTTAATGAGAAAAATCTCCTGTCAGTGCTGTGCACATCCTGTTGTGAAAATCAATTCAAGAAGATCACTTAAAGATTTTTTCAAGCTTGGCTGGGGCTTGTCATTCTGCATTCATGCCTCATTTCCCAATAAAAGTCACCTTAAAGAAAATTTTCAAGAGCTTGCACCTAGTTTGAACACGAAAAACAATTGACGTGAGCAGAGTGTGACATGCAAATCAAATGGTGTTGGGTGCAGATGGGGAAGACCGTTGTTTTGTCTTGATGGGGAGGTGGAACTGGAACACTGATTCCTTTCCCAAGGTGGCAGTGGTACCTAACTGATGCAGTGACTCAGGACAGCTTATAGCCAGGCTTATCATCAATTTCTGTCCCAAACTCCCTTTTTCTCCTCAGTAAGAACCCAGAGTTTCCCTGCTCTATCTTCCTGGCAGTGCTAGAGATGCCCACGTTTATTCTTTGCTGCCCAATTTTGCTTTCTAATAACCAAATATTTGGATAGATGTCTTTGGTGTGACTCCAAAGACACACAAGTTCTCTGCTGGTTTACTGGTGGCTTCTGGTAAAACTGATTAAGGATGCAATCAGATCTGGTGCTGTGCCCTTGAAGCTATGAAGAATTGCCTCCTGATGCAGTGATGCTGCGTTGAGAGCTTGGGGCTGAATGCACTAGAAAATATGACATTTCTGGGTTTAATTTAAAATGCACAGATTACCTTCATTGATCTGCCTGGGATGCCTGCATTACATTAATGCCTGGAATAAGAGCATCTTTGTTTAGAAATCTGCCCAGACTGATTTAATGCATTGGTGATACTGATGATTGTTGGACTAGATGATCCTAGTGGTCTTTCCAACCTTAATTATTCTATGATTCTATGAATAACAAGACATTGCAGTTCTTGCCTGTGAAGCCAGACTGAAGCTATACACTTTTGGCTGCAGATATCAGTGATGTGCAGGGTGCTGGGGAATTACTCCTTTACTCCATGGATGAGAGATTTAGCCATTTTGCTAGGAAGGCTTGGAAAAGCATCAGTGGTACAATTATTTTTCCAGAATTGCAAGAGGCTATGGCGTTTTGGCTTGCAACTCAACTGCAGCCAGGGACTTTTAGAGGAGACCTTACCTAGCTTCTGACACATGCCTCCATGTCAAGGAGGGAATGTGTCTGAACCATCTAAACATGCTCCCTAATGTGGAGAGCCAGGGCTAAGAATGGAGGCATGGAGCATGAGGTTTGGTAAGGATGGAGTTACAGGAGGACTCACGAGAATGGGTGCTGCTCTGCATCCTCAGGGATGTGTGCGTGTGTTGAAATTAGGAGTATTTACCAGTACTTTCCAAGTATTTTCCCACAGTTAAAGCCACCAGAAATTCATTGGGTCTGTGTTACTCTGGGGTTTAAACTCTGAATAACTTAAAAACAGCTAAGTGAAATGAAAATGCTCTTTTGGTGCTGAAGCAGGCAAGCTGTTGCTTAACTCATCTGCAAGTCGCTGCTGTGCTTGCTGGTCCCTGTTCTGCAGGCTGGATGAAGACATTTGGTACCTGTTGGTGTAATTTACTGTCACCATGTTTGTTTTGGGTTCAGGCTGAGGTGACCCATGAAAGACAGCAGCTCTCTCGGGGCAGCAGAATAATAAAACACAACCCTTCCTAAATGGTTTTTTTCTGCATTTTTTTTTCAAGTCTTCAGTTTTTTCTCACCGTCCAGCACCGTGAGCTGTTAGAGATGGCAACCAGCTTTCCTGTGTTGATATATTGCTTCTGTTCCTTCTTTTTTTTCCCCCATTTTTCCTCATCTTTTCCCATTTGCCGGATTGGACGCTTGTTCCTTAAGCTTCTCTGACTTTTGCTGCTATTTCCTGTCCTCTCCATGCCCTGCAATGCAAGGGGAGCTCCTCTTGAGGAGGGGTGAGCGCTGCAAGAGTTGGCTGTGGGAGATGAGCAGAGGATGCTTGGGAAGGGCAAGGACAGTGTATCCCCAAACCGATCTGAAGCCTCCTCCTCGTGTTGCCAATTCCCCATTTTCCTGCTTCCTGCGGCTATGGCAATGATCCCATGCCTGGAAATCTGCAAGGGCCAACAAAGACAAGCCTACTATTTACCTTGAGTGGGACTGTAGAGGGTGCCATACCATAGACTATACCTGGCTTCCTTCAGGTGCCAGTAGGCAAGGCGGCACCCAGTGATGGCCTTTGCTCATCAACGGCACTCTCTGTCAGAAAGAAATGCTCAAGGATTTAAAAATTAATTGCAGACTGGGTCTGCGTCTGGCTTGTAAAGGCACGCGCTTGAGTTCTGCCCGGGAAGCAAAGACAGATGATGCTGTTCCTGGAAGTAATGTGGGAGGTGTTGTCCACCTGTGCTTTGATGTGAAATATTAGGTCAAATATGTTTTTTTCCAGTATTTCCACGCATTAAAAGTAGTCATGGCTCTGCAGCGGGAAGCCCATCTTACTCTGACCTTGGCAATGTCTTTTCTTCGTGTATCATGTTGGGTTCTCTTTTGAAAGATCAGGCAGTGTGCTTGCACACAATCATTGAAGTTGCAACAGTGGTTGAAAATTACACAACATCCTACTGAGCAGATGTGGAATAAGCTGCTTTTCTGTTAGGAAGAGAAAATAAAGCCCCTTTTGCATCCTACCACTCTATTTGTGCACGCTGTGGTGCACGCCTTACTTAGTGTTTAAAGGCCACGAAGAGTGGAGCAAGTTTTGAGGTCATTGAGAAAAGCTGGAAGCCCTGCAATGGGAGCTAACTGTAACATCTTTCAAAGGGTTCTCCTGGGGTCCATATGTGTAGACTGGTAAAGCTGTTAACGTTCCCAATTAGCTTTTAATTTATCTTAGTTTCCTCAGTATTGCCATTAAAAGTCACACCATACAACCATTAAACCTTAGCGTTACAATCTCAGAGTTTTGTCAGGTGCTAGCCAGCAAATCTCACTATACACAAGCTGCAGAACTGGACTTTAATTCCAGCTTAAAAAAAAACAAAAACAAAAAAAAAAATTTTTTTTTTTGACCACATTTAAATGGGTCAGGAGAATTTACCCTGGACATCTGTTTGACGTATAATGTGAGGATATTTAAAAGTCTTTTAACAAAAACAAATAAAGGCTTCCACATTCCCAAGGACAGAAACCATTTAATCTACTTGTACAGTCCTTTCAAGAATGTACCATTTTGGCAGGAGATATATGTCATTAAAGAAACAACCAATAAGATTTATTATGGCTAATTTATGTCTGTAACAGCTAAGACATGTTTTGGGGCAGTAGAGCTCACCACGGGCAGTATTTTCCTTCCTGCACATTCTTATTGTTTTAGTTTATTATAGCAGCACGTCTTGTGAGATCATTTATTGCTTAGCATGATGGTACGAAGAACCCATTTATTACTGGGAGACATCAACACACCGAGTGAGATCACTCCCTTTCCTCTGGGTCAGCGTACTGTAGGTGATGAAATCATGTATTTATCTACAACTTATTAGATGCATTTGATTGACTGGGGATCAATTTTTGTTTAACCAACTGTGCTGATGAGGAAGTTTCTCAGTGTACTGCTGCAGTGTTTCAAAACAGCCGTTAAAATAATTATCATAAGGCAGGACCATAGGGCAGTCCTGTAACACATGTTTGCAGTGAGAAGAGGACAGTGCTAGCAACTCAAAATATAAGCCATATGGAAAACTCATCCGCCTCAGAGGGGGAAAAGGCTCAACCTGTTGTAGGGTTTTTATAAATTGGGAGCGGTACAGTAAATGTTTGGGATAACCCAAGTCACCAGTAGGTCTTTCCTGCCATTGGTGAACTCCTGACCTCATTTCCTTGGAGAGCTGTTAAAATGAAGTCAGAGGGCACGCAGAGTTATTTGCCGGCACCATTTTGACTTGTGTGGTCTAGAAAGTTAACAGATTTTCCCTCTTTCCAAGAGATGGACACAGCAACAAGGGGAAAGATGAGATATCCTCATTATCCTTCTGTGCAGGCTGGCCAGGAGGGCAGTGGGTGGGATGGTGAGCACCACAAGGCAGAAGAGAACATCACTGTGGACAGAGTTCTCATCTATGGGGTGAGACTAAGGCTGAAAATGTCTTTTATCACAGCATCAAAGAATGACTTAGGTTGGAAGGGCTCGCAAAGATCATCTAGTTCCAACTCCTCTGCTGCTGGAAGGGTTGCTGATCAATTGATAGCTTGGCATTAAATCTTGCTGCGAGAGTTTACATGGTAGCTGGACAACCGGTCAAAATAAAGCAAAACTGGGCAAATAAGGAGCTGGAGGACACGATGTTGATGTCAGAGCTCATCTGAGGACAAGGTCCTGTGGGCTGGAGCTGGCCTGCAGGCTGCAGTGAGTAATGGTCGGTGCCTTCCTACACAGTTTGCAGCCTTTCCTTACATCTCCCTCCTGTTTCAACATCTTGTATGAATCTAGTGTTTCCAGGACCATGTCCTGCAACAGGTCTTATGTGCTTCCTAGTTTCTGTGTTCCAGGAGCCAGATTGGGCTTTTCTGGCAGTCTGAGGGAGCCTGCTGGAAATCTGGACACAGATAACTCCAGGCACACCCATGCCCTGTTAACTTCTGGCACAGCAGGCTTCCTTCCCTCTTACTGCTCCCGTTGCCTCAGTAATCCCTATTAGCATCTCTCCAGCACGTGCCTGCCACAGTTGTGTGCACTTCTATACTACAGCTCTTTCTAACGGAAGGCTTTTCTTTTTTAAGGGACTTCATACCCTAAAATCTGACAGTAATTAAAGAATCCACATGTGCATATCATTCTGCCAACCGATTCACAAACTGCTCCATTAATCGCTTCGTACCAACATCCACCATCCTCTCTGCTACTTCCCTGGACTGGGGTCATGGTGTCAGCAGCACCCAGCCCTGACACTGTGAGGATGCTCACCATCCCTCCACCCACACCAATAGCACAGTGGTGATGAATTAGCGTGAAAAGCAGTGGCAGCGGTCAATCTGCAACACTCTGAGGCTAAGCAGGCAAGTAAATAGCAGGCAGCATGTTTCATTTTATCACCGCGCTCCGGCAAACACCAGACATATGTTCCCTGGCATGATACAACTCCACAGCCTAAGGTAGATCATAGGAAACACCAACTACTTTCAGCTGTGCGGGTGCGATGAAATGTTTCAGACATGTGGTCCCAGGGCTAATCTGTACGTAGACGATGCCTGGAAATGTGGAGAAAGCATTTGGGAATGAGCGGTACACATCGGTGGATTCCCAAAGTCTGAGGCACGGGGAAGGCACTGGGAACGGGAGAAGCCATGCTGAGAAACTCAGTAAGTTGGGGTTTGAAGGCAAGTTTGTGTATTTCCCAGCCCCAGATTCCATTCCTGTCCTCAGCAGCTCTCTCTACAGTTGTCCTAATTCATTTCTCCTGCAGCTGTTTCACACTGCATTGCATTTTCCTCCTACCCATGGTTTGCTAAGGAGTTGGGGGAAATCCTGCAGGATTGGAGACCCGTTGAATAGAGGCTTTTTCAGAAGTTTGCAGAATTGTAGTGCAAAGCCTCCTCTTCCCATCCATAGCAGCTCACGTTCACGTGGTTCAATGCTGCAGGGACCAAATCTCTATTTTCCACATGGAGCCCCTCACACACTCCTGTTTGATGTGAGATGCTTCATCCCCCAAACCTGTGTAGTTCCTCCCCATGTTCTCAGTTCCATCCCATTCTCAGGGAGGCTTTCAGGTGATTGTAGGGGCCAGGAAGGACCAGCAGGATAATAAAGCCTTGGGGACGGGTGTGAAAATGCGCAGAGTAAAGAGTCTCTTTCTCTCAAGTGTTTTTCCAGCCTCTAGTTAATATGCTGGTGGATGCGCAG
Organism: Perdix hodgsoniae; assembly: GCA_035772895.1. Classification (NCBI taxonomy): domain Eukaryota; kingdom Metazoa; phylum Chordata; class Aves; order Galliformes; family Phasianidae; genus Perdix; species Perdix hodgsoniae. The sequence continues at coordinate 28,251,651 of JAPSGF010000007.1, forward strand.
TCTGCCAGCTGCATTAGACAGAAGGCCCTACTGTAAGGCTCTAACTATCCTTTATTGCCCTAGAAATCATTAAAATTACCTGGTTAGGACGGGTGGTTACTAATTTGTCTGTCTGCACACAGCCCTCTCCTCGTGGCTTTACAAACCCAAATTTTGTGGTTTGGTGAAAGTCTCGGTGCTTTGATGAATCCAACTCCTCATCCAGGCACAGTGATACTTGCTGGTCTGAAGGCAGGTTCATAAATCAGGATAGATGAATATTCCTGGAGCACACTTCAATCAGCTTTAACTGACTTAATTCAACTCAGGCTGATTCCTTATCGATTTAAATGACTCATTTAATCTAAACTTTAATGTCAATCAATCTTTCTACCTTGCCGCTCTCATCTTCCGAGGCAGGAGAAATGGGATCCAGCTGTTTGTGTTTAGGTTTGTGAATTGCTGCCAAGGCAGAGAAATGGGTTTTGGGGGCTTTTTCTTTTTCTTTTTTTTTTTTTTTTTGGTGTGCAGTTATCCAAACATTCCAGAAAGTTAGCTTCCCAAGCAAGCAAGAGGACACATGCCCTGACATTGCTGAGGAGTGTCACTGGAAGGGTTGTTGGAGGCTATCTGTCCATCCTTGCCATGTAGCAGGCTCAGCCCCTGAGATGCTGGCTCATCTCAGTGTTTTCTATGCTAAACAATCCCATTTGCCCATTTATGCCTTGGGGACCATGTTTTCTAGACTTACAACCATTCTTGGTGCTCTTTGCCAGGTCTCTCCAATGGACCCTTATCTTTCTTAAAGCCCAGTTATCTTTGCAAAGTGTGCAGTACATGTAACAGGGTAAGATCAAAACAACCACAAATACAAACGCTCAGTGAAGCATTTTTTTTAATGAATGAATAAAATAAATGAAGGGTTTTTTTTTAGTGAAGTAGGAAAATCAACATTATGTCCATAAACCATTCCTGCGCAGATTCAGCGGGTACGCGATTCTTTACCTCTAAAGCTTCCATGTCCAATGCTAGACACTCATGTCTTAGAGTCATAGAATGGCTTAGGTTGGAATGGGCCTAAAAGCTCATCCAGTTCCAACCCCTGCCATGGGCTGATTTCCCGCCACCAGCCTAGGCTGCCCAAGGCCACATCCAACCTGGCCTTGGGAACCTCCAAGGATGGAGGATCCACAGCTTCTCTGGGCAGCCTATTCCATGTGTTGAATATTCTGAATGGATGGCAGCCAATGGAGTCAGTAGCCTATGGATGTCAATGCTCAGCGCAGCAGACTACACAGCTAGCAATTGACTAACTGGGGGATAACTGGGAGGAGCCTTGTCAAGTATTATCATGGCATCTTGAACAGTACTACCTACCAACACAGGTGGGAACTGTTGGAGGATATCCACAATTGCTCAGTGGAAGCATCAGTGAATACTATCCTATATGGGGGATCAATTATGCATTTCAAATCCCAAGGGTAACAGCACAGGAGGAAATTAAATCCTTAACTGATGTGAAGAGCTAGCAACAAGTGGCCACAGGGGTCAGAGCTCAAAGAAAAGAGGAAAAGTTGGAGGTGACTTCACCACAGGTCTCATGTTATCCACACAGAGTGCTTGTCAAGGGCCCTGGGATGGCATACAAGTCCTCAGCTCTACACAAGCCCATGGACACTGCTGCAAGAGGCCATCCTGAAATTTGAGAGCTTTCCATTTCTAGCACCCTCTGGCTGGGATGGTGTCGCAGACCTCCCAAGGCCACGCTTCAACATGGTTCCAATTGTGGTCACGGGGATAAGTGCACTCGAGTTCCTGTGCTGTGCCAGCCCAGCTCAGATACTTCTGAGATGGCACTTCTATTATAAATCTTGAGTTCCAATCCTTTTCTCCAGCATCCAAAAATTCCTTCTGAGTTGAAAATTGGCACATATGGGCTTGGCTGGGGAGAATGTTTTTCCACCAAATTTGAAAGGAAAAAAAATAGGTTCAGCTGTTTTTAATTTAGGAAATTGGTGTGTGGGGGGGTGTATGTGGGTATGGAAACATCTGAAATCTCTTGTTGACATACACCCTGTTTTTTGTTTGTTTGTTTGTCTTGCTCTGGGCATTTGGAACATGAAATATTTCTTCTGAGTCCAGCCTGAGAGTGGAGCACAGAAAGGTGAGTCTGCACCACCTCAGTGTGCTGTGACTTTGAGGCAATGTCAGTCCTCCTGTTGCCCATACACATTCCAGTGCATTATTTCATCCTTATTCAAGTAAGGATGTGCAACTCTTGAATAGTACAATCGTATATTTTTGTTACTTCTGGCTAATCACATATTATAGGGACTTTTTCTCAGGTTTTGTCTAATGGAGATTCAATTATGTCTCAATATTAGTGTGTGGGAGATTTATCAAGTCTATGAACCGTGAACCCAGTGGCGAATGGTTGCTTTCCTATTTGCATCCACCATTTGCATGCTTACATGTGGGCTGCTCTGAAACAAGCTCAGCTCATTTCCTTCACCCATCAGATCAGCATTTCAGAGGCTCAGCCTATCCTTCCCTTCCTCTGGTCCCTCTGCAATCAATCTGCACCTCTCCTGAGTCATGAACTCAAAGCTGAATGAAGCTCTGCATTTCTGCTTCGTGTCCTGGGACAATGCTCCCAGTGATGTATGCAAAACCAGCCACCTTCATTTGGTGGTTTGATTTGCTTTCAGTCAGTAGCAACATAGATTGCAGTCCTTGGGTCTGGTTCTTAAGGTTGGACCAGATGACCTTAGTTGTCTTTTACAACCTCAGTGATTGTATGATTCTGCAGATCTGTTCCTCTGCCAGATGCTTCTTCCAAATCTATGCTAAAAAAAAAATAAATAAAAAGGACTAATGGCCTTAAAACATCAGTCCCTGGCTGGTCCTTGTGTACTGACATGCCAGGAGTTTGGCCAGGCTGGGGTAGAGCCAGCCCCAGTGATCCCAGGCCATTTTCCTTTTGGCACAGGCAGTGAAATAGCCCCTGTCATTCTAATGGTTCTTCAAGCTCTGCAGCTTTTTTTTTTTTTTCTTTTTTTTTTTTTTTGTGAGCTCTTAAAATTTTAGACTCTTCTGTCTTCAGTCCATGTTAAAAGTGGACAGCGCTGTATTCTTAAGTGTAATTATGTGGATTTGAAGGCTTCCTTTTCGTTCTTTTTACTGTCGGAGTCTTAAACGCGGCATGGGCTATAATCAGCTGCAAAATGCCTCCATGTGCAATGCACATGGCAAAACCATTTCTAGCTGTATCTCTGCACTAACAGCATCGCTGCTCTCTCAAACAGCCGGAACTTGGATTTCCGCTCCAGAAAAAATTCTTACATTTCACATGTTGTTTTCATGCCCAGTCAGAAAACAGCGGATTTCATACCCCCAACCAAGCGACATGGTAAAGCTGATCTTGGATCAGCCAGAGCACGGTTTAGACAAAAAGTGTACGCTTTACTTTCTTGTTTTGTCTTTATTTGTATTTAGCTGTTTCAAAATGGTTTCAACAAAGCCCGTCCCACTCTGATACGTGCTCTTTGTTTCAGTGTTTTACAACCAACTTCTCAAAGTCGGACCATTCTTCTACAAGGTTTCATTTTTTTAACGGAATGGCAGTCACTAATGGAAAACATTCCATCAAAATAATCTTGACAAACTTCAGCTATATTCTCTGCAGTTGCTGCTCCTGGTTTTAGATTACTGTTTGCATCCTAACTGGTAGTTATTTATATAGAGCTGTGTTTCTGAGCGCCTAATGGAACAAAATATCTGTCTGGGAGAAAAGCACATTAAAATGAGAGGAATTATCTGTTTGTTTGTTTGTTTGTTTGTTTGTTTTTATTTTTATTTTTTAGTAGTGTAAATTGTGGATATGTCACTTGGGGAATCCTTGTGCTTCGGGCACACACGTATGTCTCTCTTGAAAAGAAGGAAGTTCCCAAAGTATTTAAAACCTTCCCAACAGACCTCCCACAAATGGTAACTTCTTGAAAGCCCCAATGTCTCCAAAGATGTACGTGGCTTCAAAAGGGAATCCCCTCCAATGATTAGAACCGTACAGAGTCCCATCTGGATTCGAGCTCCAATAATAAGGGTCAGGACCTTGTCCATACATAGTAGAAAAAATACTGTAAGAAAGCACTTTTTTAGTATTTCCAGATGTAGAGCGAACATTTTTCTTTTTGAAATACAATGAGAAAGCTTTGTCAAGCTTTTTTGGAAACAAATATATAGGCAAGCGCAGCTAAGAAAAACATTTTGCTGAGCAGTAAAGACACGTTAGGGCAGGTGAGTTTAGGGGCTGGCAGCACAATGAGTTAGCAAAGGCCAGAATATTTTTGAACTGTACTGTAAGTGGGATTTATTTGAATCAAACGAGGAATCACATTTTAAATAGATTCGTAAGCTTTTCAGGCCAGGAGGGGTCATTAAATTTTCTAGGCTTTTCTCCAGTGTAACCTCGCCTGTTGAATTTCTCCCGCAGTTTCTCTCGTGAAGGAAATAAATAAAAGAAGGAGTAGACCGTGTTTGGGTAACATTGGGAAGATCTGCTTTAATTGAACCTGTTATCAAGGCTTCAAGCGCTGCAAAGGGCATTGCTTCTCCCAGCCATCTCTGCTGCTGCAGCACCACATGTTTTGGCCCAACTTGGGGTTTTCTTGGCTTTGGCCCTCACCCATTATTTCTTTTTGTCCCTTTTCCTTTGTGATGTAAAAAAAGAAAAACCTTTAAGCAGGTGGCATTCTTTACTCCACAAAGGTATTTGTGCATTGTAATTAAATCACTTTTTGATCTTCCTTTTGATAAGTGAAACAGCTTAAACCCCCTGAATATCTCTCTGTTTTTAATTCGAGTCTTGGAGTAATTTGTCTGGCTGTCCCCTGAACTATATCACTCAGGTGTGATCTGAAACTCGGATATGACTTGCTTCCAAAACGTGCTGTGAGGAACAGAATTAAATGAAAAGGGCATTTTGATGAAAAAAGAAAACCAAACAGGGATGGTATCTGCAGACAAGATGACACTGTGTGCATTTGCCAGTTTCAAACTGGACGCACAAAGAAAGAGTTTGATTTCCACGAAGAGTAAAATAAGAAAAATATTTTTCAACACATTTGGAATTTGTTCTTGATTTTTATTTATTTATTTTTAAAACAACTGAAATAGAAGCATTTTCTCTCAGTCTTATTTTTATGGGATTGTTATATTTCATTAGGTACCACATGTGTTTCTTGGGTTTCTTTTTGGTTCATAGACTTCTCTTCCGCTTCTTTGTCTCCTCTATTCCCATTTGAAAAATAGGGAAAGAAAGGAAAATGAAAATATTTCTGCATTTTTGACAGGAAAGAAAAGATCTTGATGCTTCTTTTCTTTATGGGGGCAATGCAGCACAGTGGAAATAGTGGTGGTTGGAGATGTAAAACCGCATTGTGACAGCAAATGGGTTGCAGTCCTGAAGGTATGACAGTAAGCAACACTGTTGTGACTGCTACAGAACAGGTTAGAAATGCACATTTAGCACGAATCTGGCCTCTCTATGTTTGCAAGGCAAGAGCGATGGGAGAGAAAGGGCCCACGAGGTCACGGTGTGTTTATGAAAGCTCAATTTCCTGGAAGCATGGGACCTTATGAGACTTTTGGTTTTCATTTTTAAAAACACCGTGTTTTTAGCCCTTGTGACTGCAGGGAAAAGCTCAAAAACATCATCTCTGCGGGCCGACGAGCCTCAAAAAGCACTGGGGAGTGAAAAAGAACCTTTCATGTATCAGGACTCTGAAGTCGGCTCCCCAGATGCCTGGAGCCTGACTCACTGTGCTGGACGTTTCTGCTTGGCAGAGCACCTCAGGTAAGATCCCTGTATGATCCACTTCTTCCAGAGAGGGTCTGGAAGCAGTTGGCGATTTGATCGGGTTGAGATTTTGGGTTGAATTTCTTTTCCTTTCAATTTTATTTAAATGACCCTTGGTGATTTTGTGCTGCCGTCAGTCAAATGCGGTGTTGGTTACTGATAAGCACTGGTGGAACATCAGAAGGAAGAGCAAAACCGACGGGCACTTTGTGCATCCTAGAACTGGTAGTAATAAGATGGTGTTGGTGGTCTGAAAATTTACCACAGAAGGTCCCCTCTTGTCTTGGCCGTTTCATTCTGAATTTATCCTGACAGAAAGCTCGAAGTAGTAACCTGCCTTTAGCAGAAAACGTGCTGTTTCTAGGCACAGTTCCCCTTATCTGAGATCTCCTTCCACCCATCCCGTGCTGAGAGAGATGTAGGAATTAATCCTGTGCTGTTAATTGACGAGCAGCACAGATTCCGCGGCCCCTCCGCTGTCCTGCACGTCCCTGGCAGGAAGCAGGGGGAAGCCAGAGGCGGCGAGAGGGAGCTGAGCACCATGTGGAGCCCAGCCCCATCCATCACGTTATCTGTGCAGCCGCTAAGTGAAAGCACATTGCAGGAACCCGATACTCCCCGCCACGCGGAGCGCGCTCAGACACTCCGCAGCCACTTGCATGGGAAAGGGGATTTGGGAAAAAAAATGGGAGAACTTCCCATCCTTTTTTTTGTCACAGTGTTGGTAGCGTAGGGCTGTTAATTCTCTTGTAGTTATCTATCCGGAACAATCTTGTGTTGATAAAAATAACAATCACTTGTGTCACCTTTTAAGAACACGAGGATTTGGGATTTTCCTCACGCCTCCCATTAACTTGAAGGCTGGATGTTTAGAGCTGCTAGTTCTATAAACATTTTTAAATTTATGCATGTCATCACTGCTCTGAGTCTGTAGAGTCTTTAAAATCCCTGCCTTGCCCCAGCTCTTAAAATCCTTTCTAGTTTAGTTTCCAGAAGGAAACAAGTGAAAGCACATTAACACCATGTCTGTTCGTAACATAAACTGTTGCACACCAAATCCAGGACAAGGGGTAATGGCTTTAAACTGAAAAGGGAAATGCAGGTTAGATGTTAGGCAGAAATTCTTTACTTTGAGGGTGGTGAAGCCCTGGCAGTGCTGCCCAGAGAGCTGTGGGTGCCCCATCTCTGGAGGTGCCCAAGGCCAGGTTGGATGGGCCCTGGGCAGCCTGAGCTGGTGTGGAGCAGTCAGCCAGGCTGTCCCCAGCAACTGCGTCCTTTTCCCCTCTGTAGGACCTCTGTCCCAGCCTAGTCACCCCATCCATTCCTGTAGCTTACTTGTCATTTGCATGCAACACCTTGCTGGGAGCCTGCCATGAGGCCTGACAGCACTGCTGTGCTGATCAGGGATAGTGACAGGGATGGGCAGCAGTTATTTGTCATTCACAATGCTGTGCATGTAACAAAGCTCCATAACAAGCCCTTTTTTCATAATCTGAAACCAGCAGCCAGCTAGCTGCTAGGCTTCCACACCTCCATGAATGAGCAGGAGCAATTTCTGAGAGCTTTGCTAGGTTCCACTTGAAACCCCAATTTAGATGTTTGATATCTCTGCCCTTTCTAATCATACAGGATGAAATTCAAGGGTGAAAAATGTCAGCTGCAATACAGATTGCTGGATTCTTTACGGAATCTTATAAAACAAAACAAAACCAGCACAAGTTTTTATTTTTCATCAGTGCTCTCTGTTGTCAATTTTCTAAAATACAATTTGAGCTGGTCTGATCCACCTTTATTACTTTTTATATTGTTTAGGGAGTGGGGAAAAACAAAACAAAACAAAAAAAAAACAAAACAAAGACATAGCTGTACAGATTTTCATCTCTCTTACTGCAGAGCTTCAGAGGTGGAAATTTGCTCTGCTGAGTCCAAAAATTTAAATACAAACAGAAATTGTTTGTACCCATGTCTTTGTACTCAATTAGAAGGTAGTTATGTTTGCGGCACACCTGGTGCCATGATGCTGTGTACAGGATCCATTTGGAAGTACCAGCAGGATCTACACTGGTAGGTCAATGCATTGGCATTGGCAAAGCCAATGTGAAATGTGAAAACTCAACCTGCCCCACACGTTGCCAGCAAGTGCTCTCCAGAAGAAGCTGGTTTAGCGCTAAATCCTTGTGTAACCAAAGTAGCTGAAAGAGTAGGGGTTTGTTAGCAGGGTCATTAACACTGACACTGCTGCCCAGAGAGATGCCCTGTCCCTGGATGTGCCCAAGGCCAGGTTGGATGGGCCCTGAGCAGCCTGAGCTGGTGGGGGGCAGCCAGCCCATGGCAGGGGTTGGTGCTGGGAGGGCTTTGAGGTCCTCTCCAAAAGAAGCCATTCCATGATCCTATGGTTTCATGGTTCTAATAATCATTTTATTTTTCTGTGGCCTCCTGAGCCTTTGTGAAGCAGCATCTTTTCATTACAGACAGATAATTGCAAATTAACCGCATTTTTTTCTGACAACGTGTTGCTGTTGGGCTGGCACTGAGTTGAGCTTTTAAAGCAAGAGGTGGAGATGCAGTTGTTTCATTAACAATGAGCGGGCTTGATCCTGCTAAAGTTAAAAGAGCCATGAAAAAATATCCAGATTTTCTGCATTCCACTTCTTCAACTTGATTTCAGTCTGTCTGGTTGCCTAGTCATGGATGAATTTCAAAGTTTTGATTGAAATATGGACAGTATGTGATTTAATCAGTACTTGTTTTATCTGCAATGCTCCGTTTGAACTCTTTGTAGCATGCTGTATCTTGGCATGTTAAGACAAGCTTCGAATTTGCCATCTGGTTTGGAACGGAGTACCTGTTTCTTTTACGGTTGCACTCCGTATTCCTCAGGGGGGTCTGTTTGTTTGCTTTGCAATTTTTTGATTCAGGATTCCACTCGGGATACAGCTCTCCTCTGTCCCACCCGGGGAAGCAGCACAAGGGCAGCAAAGAGCTGTGCACAGCCCGATGTGCTAACCTCAAAACCTTTTGAAGTTTGGTTCGGATCTGTGTCCAAAAGTTGGGATGCTTTTCTGAAACTCACCCAAACATATCTGAGACTCTTTGGGTTAGGAATTGGGTTGAAACCCATGAGGATAGGCACTTTTTATTTTTTAATCCCCTGTTCAGGATTTCTGTACTTACGTTTTTTTATACAAAGACCGGATTCCAGTGAAAATCATAACTCCCGCGGAACTTGGTACTTGTCCTACTCTCAGAAGGACTGAAGATGGCCAGATGTGTGCAGTCACTGCGGGTAAATGGGGTATAGGATGAAGTTACCCTGTATTCTCCCCAGGCTATACCTGGCACCTAAGGCGTGGGATGCAGAGATACTCCCAACATAAGTCACCATCTCTTCTCTAGGGCCCCGCACCGAGCCTTGCTGATATACGAGCCCGCAGGACCCAAATGCTGGCCTTGCCAGCATAAATTTAGGGTTGCTTGGCTGCTGATTTACGTTGCCCGGAGCTTGCCCGCTCCTGCCCGGCGCGCCGACCTGCCTTGGGGTTTTAATAAGGTCCTGTGCTATATACCCTATAAATTACCGCCCAAAAGCTTTGATACAGCGCACTGATTGAGGAGGCAGAGCATCTGAATCCCAACCTTCCCAATAGGGCCTCGCTTGTTTGTTACCCCTTCAGCCTCAGTTCATCAAAAAGGCAGGAAAGGCCCCTGCGAGCACCGCCCGCCTGCTCCTTATTCCCCTCCTAATGAATGTGGAAATATCTATGGCAAGGGGAATTTATGGATGAAGGAATTCCAGTTACCATCATTTCATCTCCGCTGTAATAAGGCGGTCTGTGGCTGACAGCCTTGTAAAATACTTCTGGGACACAAAGCTGCGAAAAACTCCGGGGAAACAGTCTTCTGGGCAAACCTTCGCTTCCATCCAGGGGGAGAAAACAGCCTTTTAACGTCCAGAAGATGTTTATAACATAGAGCAGCTCCTGTTTCTCTACAGGCCTCTTCTCTAAGCCAAACGAAGGCAAACCAAATACTTTATTGAGTGGGCTCTGATGACCGCTTCTTTTTTTTCTTTTTTTTTTTTTCTTTTTTTAAATGAGCGGATCTGTTTAAGGAAAAAAAGAAAAAAAAAAAAAAAAAAAGAAGCATATGAAAAACACAAACGAACTTCAGATGGCGAGTTTAACCTCCAGTGGTCTCATAGATTAAAAAACATTAAATCTTTTTATCTAAATTCTAATAAAAATCATGTCTGCCATGGTTTTAGTGACTGCTTCCAACTACACTTAAAAGCTTATTATTTTCAGACCAGGTAATGTGCACTGTAAAACTTTATATAAATATATATGTGTATATTTATTTCTTAAACCATTCGATTAATTCACACTTTCTCTGAAAATATGCACTAAGTATTTGTGCCTGCCGCAATTTCTCCTGGAAAACGCTTTGCATTTAAAAGAAGTTGGTGTTTTTCAGATAGCTAATGGAGGAGAGAATTTTCATGGCTTATCAGGTTTGTTGCTCGTTTATTTTATGCCATTTGCCTCCCTTTGCACACTGTAATCACTATTCCATGTTTTAATGCGTTAGCTGAGAAAAATACATTGTTGTTGTTGTTTAAATCATCTAAAACTAATAAAGTATGGGACGGAGTGAGGCAGCTTGGCTGTCTTCAAGCAGAAGCGTCCCCAGGCGCGATGCTGAGCTGCTGATTTCACTGGCTGGAAATGCCAACCAAACCCTCTGCATCCAAAGGAAAACACACAATTCCCCAATAAAGGGAAGTTCTGAAGGTTTTAGGGGAAATCACTGCAGACCCTGGCAAAACTGAGATGGGCACAACTTGCTGGACGAGTTGACTGTTGAAGAAATGAAACTTTCAAGTGACCACAACTAATCATTGATTTGGGTTGGATTCAGCTAGCAAGGAGGGGAAAACTAGAAAGGCAAATTCAAATTGTTAGGGTTCTTTCTCATTTTTGTTCTGTTCTTTTTTTTTTCTTCTTCTTGGGGGGGTGGGAATATTTTTTTAAAATATGTTGAAATATGTTTTGAAATATGAACGATCTTCATTCATTTTTGGTGCAGTAAGATATTTGATCCAAACTTCAGCACTGCTACCCCTGCCACTCCCTTTTTTTTTCTTCCAAAGGAAACCCAAAGCTGAGTATTTGACTTTTCATTGATCCAAAATAACTTGGGATGAGCCTGGGGTTTCATTTGTTGTTGTTCTGATTTGTTCACTCAGCTGAAGATTAGTTTATTCCTGTGGCTTTGTGGCATGTGGTCTTGGGGCACAGAAGAGAGGGGTGATGGAAGAGCAGACTGCAGAGGCTGTGTTCTTCAGGAGTTGCCAGGGGCAAGCTTGGTGGAACCCTAACACCTTTGTGTGGGGAAGAGAATCATGGAAACATAGGATCATTAAGGTTGGGAAAGACCTCTGAGATTATCTAGTCCAACCATTGGAAGTCCGTTATCTCCAAACTGCTTATCTTGTCAACCACTGCTGTCATTGCTTTGAAAGGAGATGCTGGGTTGACTTCAAAGGATCCAGTTTTGATGAATTTCTAGCATTTGGTTTTAATTGTTGCTTACAACTGAATGGACAGGCCCAATTGCTGGAATTAGACTTGTTCCCACCCTACTTAAAATGATGAGTTTTTAATGGCCTTAGCCCTGCTGGACAGGGAATTTGCTGTGTATCCACCTGCTTCACACATCTGCATAGTCACGCTTCCTATTTCTTTCCATGGAAACTGTAACAGATGCAAAGAGCACAATGACACTATTTGATAGAGCAAATTCTCATTTACAGGACACTATTTTTTGACATAGTCACTACCATTAGCTGTGCGTTTTTACCAACATTGAACAAGAATCTGCATGCCACGCTTATGAAAATCTGCACCAGCTGAGGCAACCCACTGTTCCACAGCTGCTATGATGGTGTCATTGCCAGGAAAATGTTGCCCAGGCAGTCCATCTTTCACTGTCCCAAACAGACGGGAGCCCGAAGACACAATATCCAAACAATATGGTGGGTGTCCATAGGACAGTCCAGCCAAGATTGACAATGTATTCCGTGGTCTTCAAACTGGTGTGAGGCCTGTCATTACCATGTTGCAGGAGAAAGGTTGTCTTTTTTGTTGGCCTGACTCTGGAAGTTTGAGCCTTCAGCTTAGCCAGAGATTAGCAGTCAGTGTTTATGGTTTGTTCCAGTTCTGGGAAATCCCAAAGGATCACCCTTTTCATATCCCAGAAGAGAGTACAAAATGTTACCCACTGAGGCCTGCATCTTGCACATTTTCTTCAATGAGGAATTCACATGTCACTGCTCCATGACCCCAGCTTGTGGTGGTGACATCGCATCTCATCACCGGTGACATTGAGATCCAGGAAGCTGTCACATTCAGCCTCTTACTGGTTCAGAAGATGCTGACCAACTTGCATATGGATGAGCCATTCAAGACACACTTCACTTCACGATGTGACAGCTGTGCATAGCCATATAGAATGTGGTTTGTATTCAACATCAGTGTCACCACTGCTGAAACACACCGCCCACTCCTCACTGCTCTCACAACCACAGTTTGGTCTCCATAAGCACTCAGCAAGCATCAGTGAATGTCATTGGGTGCAATTATTTCCACATGGAGGAATTTGGTGACACACCTTTGCTTCATCTGCACTTCCATGTCAGGCACGATTCTCTCAGAGTGCCCCTCTGCTGCCAGCTGTCACACAGCAACAAAATGGAGTGGGGTATTGGTGGGAAGGTTCAGCCTGTTCTGCTGCCCCACCAACATCCACCTCTGATGTCATGGGGTAACATAATAAGATAGGAGGCATTACTTTTGGAGCAAACATCTCGTTTTGTACCGTTGTGAGATTTCCCTTGAACATTGCTTACATGCACTGGGCCCCTTTTTGCATATGTCTGATAATTAAAATCAGTGCAATGAAGGATGGCAAAGGACTGCACAAGGCACCAAGTTGTGTTTGAATTCTGCTGGTCAGATGTAAGCGATCCAGATTGTTTTATATTTGAAAATACAACATCAGATCTGTACTGCTATTCAGTATCACATACTCTGCTGATAACTCTGAAGGTGTCCTGGCATCCCCTGGATCATCCTATGTTGTTAACACAAAATACTCCTTGTCCCTGAGGATTGGGAGCTCTTGGGATCCAAGTGAGCCGCAGGGTATCCCAGCCATTCCAAAATGCTCTTGGCTGCAGCAAGCCCATTTGCCAGGCTCTGATTCAGGGCATTATGTGTCTTTTTTGTGGCACAAAAAGTTAATAGGAATCATGAAAATCTTAATAGAATGGGACGAAACAACCAGCTGATGTCCAGATGCACTCTCCATTTTGGACACCAGTATTTCCCTCTGTAAACATCATTATTATTCAAGCAACTCAACAACTTTTGCCCTCAGTATAATCATTTTGCCACCAGAAATAATGGGGGGGGAGTTCTGGCTCTCCATCCTAAGAGCAGCTAACCAACACTTTACATCAAAGCCCTTTCATTCCCCGGCAGGAGGAGTTATAAATGGGCCTCGGTGCAAGCGGCACGGCTCCTGCCTGAGGACCAAGTGTTAGAAGTACCTCATGCTTTCATATGCCACAACATTAATATCAACCATCCTGGAAGTTAAAAGAATATTTATACACGTACGCATCACATTAATAATGCATCAATTGACTGCTCTTATATTTAGAAACTAATATATTAAAACAAATTACCAAGTGACAAAACTTTCTTGACAGGGGATGAAATATATTGGTCTGCTTTATTGTATGTTCTATATATTATTAGAAATCGAGTAAATTCTTCCCATACTGCGACTTTGTATAATAAAGTCTTCGTGTCTGATTCTCATTTGTGCTCCAAGCTATGTATGTATGCTTCTCTGCAAAGTGGCAATAGGGCAGATAAGAACGAAGTCTTTCAGAGCTGAAGGCCTTAAATCTCCCTACTTGGGATGTACTTGATTGGAGAAAATAACCTTTCGCCCAGTATGTAGCTGTGCCGGGGGTGGACGTATCAAGCACAGATTTCGGGGAGTCGATACTAAAATTCTGGAAGGTCTTTAGAGTAATCCTTTAATCTGTTTACTGTTAGATACAAGAGAAAATGCTTATTTACAAGAGTAAACATCTACTTCCATTTCAAATAGGGGCTTAATCTGTTTAGGGAAAGGCTTGAGAGGAAATAATTCAAACTACTTTAAAGATTAAGGTTATCTTTTTTTTTTTTTTTTTTTTCCTTCAAAGGAGTTTGCAGGCAACCTTCACAGAAAGGCATGTTCATTCCGTCTGAAAGCGCTTTAAATGCTCCATCATTTGACCCTGTAGCAATGAGGCTCAATGTGGGATTGGCCAATTTTGGCCTGTTTTGCAGTGATTGTAACCCAGTGATGTTATATTCCATTTTTACTTCTGTCTTTCGGTAATTAGGGCATTCTGCAGCAAGCATTAGGGATGCTTTGGAATGGCTTAGCGATTAAATGCTTGGTTTTCTTTTAAGTCTTAATTCAAATTCACTTCTGATTAAAACCATCCATCCGACCAGCCCCTCCTAGCAATGAGCATCGATTGATGTCCATGCAGCACCTTCTCACGAGGACAGAACAAATCGACTCCCATTTGCTGCAGACACATTACGCTGATGAAAGCAGTTGTGTCTCTTCATTTTATACCCAAATTTCTGTCTGAATTAGTAACCCTGGAGGCGGAGGGAGTGCTTTCCCATCTCTCAGCTAGCCCCTTGCTCCAGAGTGGTACTCAGCCCCACAGCAGGTCTCGTAGAATCATTAAGGTTGGAAAAGACCAGTAAAATCCAACCATCCACCCATCATAATGCTTTAGAGGGGAAATCACCTCATTCCAGCCAAAACCTCTCAGGTTTTATGAGAAAGCAGAGAATACAGTTGTTGGCACATCCTCAGTGTAAAAAGAGACATCCCAAATAGCTCCTCTTTTGAACCCATATGCTGATGTCAGCAGTTTGCAGCTCTGCTGTGCACAGATGGATTCAACCAGGTGTAGTGGTTCAAACATTTTGATTGATGAAATTTTCTGGGCAATCGTAAACCAAAAAGAACCTGATCGGTTTGATCTCCACTCTTAAAAAAAAAGGATTGACTTTCCTATCCTTTTTCTTCAGGGGAGGTGAGATTGGCATGGTTGGCGCCAAGAAGTGCATAAACCATTCATTAAAGAACGCTGTGATTTGTTTGATCGATTTCTTTATAGACATGGCCATGTTTTATTAGGAGAGCTGAAGCTCATTTGATTCCTGCTGCAAGCATTTAGTTCCTTTTTTCTCCCAGAAAATAAGGCCATCAGTCTGTGGTAATGCTCTGAGGGCCTCGTAGTCATGCGGAGCTCAGGTGAGCATGACTTGCTTCCCAATTCCCACATTTCTGGAAGGCTGCACGGTGCCTGAGAACGACTCCTGGCGTGTTTACTTTCCCATGAAACTTGGATCCGGTAATCCTGTGGTTTTCATTATTTTATTCCTGTTGTTGTTACAGTATGCCTGTAACAAGAGGCAGCAATTGGAATCCCCAAGGAACTGCTTGGCTCGGTGTTGGGTGGGTTTACCTGCTCCTCAAGAGCAAGTGATGCAGCCAGCAAGGTGAAAGCTAATTTCTTTGTAACTAAGGTTTAATTGAAAATAATTATTGCGCTGTTAAGGAAGCAATGTCCTCCATTATTTATTTACAACTTGCACATTAAAATGCTTAACTGGAGCTCAACCCTATTAAAGCAATCTGCAGCATCAGCGTATTACTCTCTCTACAAAGAGAGGCTGAAAGGATCCTCCTTTTTTTTTTTTTTAAACACAGACTATCCCCAAAGTCACACAAAGTCAGCGTTGGCTCTCCTTCACACTTATTTGTGGCATTGAAGGACGTGGTCAATGGGCATGGTAGGGCTGGGTTGGTGGCTGGACTTGGTGATCCCAAAGGTCTATTCCAATCTCCATGATTCTATGAGTCTATGATTGTTCGATTCTACGATTCCATGATTCAATGATTCCCTGACTCTACGATTCTATGATCCGGGCCTGAAAGTAGAGCAGAGCTGCAAGGTACTATTTAAATGTGAAAAATATGGAATATTCACATGTAAGCGAGTAGGGTGCCAAGTTTCATTTTGGTTTTGGAGACCAATAAGAGCAATTACAAGGTGTGTGGTACCGTGGAACCCATCCAGGATTTTTTTCAAGAGGTACTGTGGATGCTTTTTTAAGACATGACCCTGCCCTGTGATTTCTTCCCCACCCACCCATACAGCAAAGTGCTCCATCTCTGCATGGTGCCAGCAACGGCACGGGTGCACAGAGCTCTTAAAATATGCAGGGAAAGTGGTTCTGGTTTCTGCTCCCTGCGTCAGAAACCAAGAGATGAGTCCTTGTAAGAGTGCAAAATGCAGTGCTGCTCTGAGTGAGGATGCCTCCAATGCTTCCATCTCAACACATGCCTAGTCCTGGTGGGTTTTGCTCTCTAAGAGCTCGGCGTAGTGCCATCTGGTCTGCATTTTGGGGACAAACCCCTTGCTTTCCCATGCAGTCTCCGCTAGATGGCTGCGCTCACTGTATGGTCAACATGGAGCAGTACACTGGAGCACAGTGGGCAGTGACTGCTCCCTGAGTGCTGAGACACAAAAATCGAGCACTCTATAGGATGGCCAAACAAAGACTGAGGATTTAATTCCCCATGCCCTCAAGACTGTAGACAACAGCCCGATCCCAGCCCTGCCCGCTCACCGAGGGCTAAGACGGAGCTTCAAACCTCTCTGTCTCCAAAGTGTTTATTCAGCAGCGGCTGCGGCACAGGAAACCTGCGCTTGGTCCACTTGGGCTTTTCCCAAAAGTTTGACAAAGTGTATTTGTGGCCTTGCATTAGTGGAAGAATTAATCAAGCCTGACAGGCCAAGTGCAGCCCCGGTGCGAAAGGGCAGCGCTCCAGTAAGGCCAGCGGCTCCTGCCAGCTCTGCCCTCGTGGATCTGAAGCCATTCTTCTCAAACACTAATTTATTTTTTAAGACTTGCTTTGGGTGCGTCCCCTGGGCAGGTTTTCATTTTTTAATGTGACTGGCAGGGTCAAGTGACAGAAACGCAGAAATGATTTTTTTCTTTTTCTTTTTCTTTTTCTTTTTTTTTTTTTCTGGTGACAGAAAGTGGAGAAAGGAAGCCTTTGTCAGCATGGAGCTGCCACTCTTTTTGGGTGACACCTTTCTCACCAGGCTGCCAGAGAGGGTGAAAATGGCAGTGATTTGTTTGGTAACTCCTTACGGACATGCTTCTAGTTTCATCAGGCAGCTTTAATTATAACCCAAGTTTATAACCCTAGGTTAGCCCTCAGCTTTACATAGCCCAGGTCGTTGTGCTGAAAAAAAATATGTTCTATTTGAAACGAGAGCTGCTGAATTACTTGAAACTTGTTTTTTTCTTTTTGGCTATTTGGTCAAGGCTTAGCAGCATATGTGCAATGCTGCTAAGGCTCTCTTTGGTGATGGGGAGGTCACCTTGTGCTTGGCGTGCTGAGTTTCCCAATGGATGTGTAGGATTGCTGTGGGGAGCTGACATTGGGGTGGCCTAAAGAACTGATCCTCCTGGCCCAGAGCTGAGCTGTCCCTGAAATAAAAACTGCTCCAGAAAGAAGGAAAACCATCTTTCCTTCTGGGACTGGGACCCTGCTCATGCTCTGGGCACCCATAAAAGCAAGAGATCCCAGGAAAAACATACACCAAGATCTCTCTTTTTAAATGTCCTCCCTTTAAACATGACTTCCCTTCCCAAACGTCTGTTAAACCCACCTCCCTGCCTTTTTTCATCATGCTCCCAGCCCCTTCTTTCTCCAGAAATAAATCTGAATGTCTCTTGAACTCATTTATACTGCTCGGTTGCCTTCCCCGGACTAACTTGTTCCATATGGCCGTTGCGCTTTGCGTGGAGCAGTTCTGCCTGGGTTCCCTTATTTACTTCCAAGATTCTTAATTTTATGAACAATTTCCTAACAATCAGATCAATTAGAATGTGGAAAAGTCCTCCAAGGGAAGTGGTAGGATCCCTGTCATTGGTATAATGCAAATTTAGGCCAGACAAAGCAATTCCGACCGTCCTCTGCGGAACAATCCACCGCTGGCAGCGCGGCTGGGTTGGCTGATCTAATAAGGCAGATATTTTCCATCTTTGCATTCCTCGGGCCTGATCCTGTGCCCGGTGACACCAGTGGCAGCATTCCCTTCTGCTTTGCTCCCCACACACTGCCACTTCCAGCAGGAGGGCCGCGTGACGCAGGATTACGCCGGGCAATCGGGCTCCCTAGAACAGTCATAGCTGCCTCTTCTTCCCTATTCTGTCTTTTTTATTATTCTGAGTAATGCCTGACACATGCTTATTTCATGCCTCATACCAACATATTTCAACGAAAGGCAAACATAAAGAATGAAACCAATACAGCTTTAATGGATCAAATACCATTCTACTAAAAACCGCAATTTTCGAATCAGGGTTTTTATTGAAACAGACTTTCTTTCAGAGCAAAGCATCCTACTGAAACCCCATGTTTTTTCAAAGTCATGTCCAGCAGTCGCTTTTATTTTCCCATCTCAAACAGGTAATTTTCCAATCAGGTCCATTATACCAAACCAATTTACATTTACTGAAAATACATAATTACAAGAATTAGCTCAAGCCAACGTACTTTTTTAATCCTTCGCCTGTTAACACAAACCACATATATCTGCAAGCAGGAATTCTTCTGGATACCAGTGGAAATGTGTTTCAAACAATGCATTCTTATTCAAATTCTTATCCATTTTAATCAAAAAAATCTTGCATCGTCCACAACCAGTATCTTGCTGTATCAAGCCAGTCCATTTTATTTTGTTGAAGTCAGACCACTTTTCCTATCTCTCTCATTTATATGGAATTAATACAGTGCGCGTATTGGATGTGACGCCTAATGATTTTGGTACAATAACACCAGCAAGCTATTTTCAGTGTGCGTATCACCAACAGCTGGATTGCTGCTATGCACCAAACCAAGGCATGTTTTATTGAAAGCAGGAGGCAATCGCATCTTCATGTTGGAGACTTGCACGTGCAGTTGCGTCTTGCACAAGACCGTAACTTTGTAAGTATTCTTGGCCACACTGGTATGGGAAGCTCATTTGGGACCATCCACAGGAATGGCTGGGAGCCTGCTCCCAGAGTCCCACCTGCTTGGAGCCCACACGGTGAGGCTGGATCCCTTCCACCCCGGAGATGGGTTTGTTGACAGGCGCTAGGTCTGCTCTGGGTTTTCCCTAGGTTGGCCAGAAGGCAGCCTCTCCTTGGAGCTGCTCGCTGCTCTGGCTGCAGCTTTGTGAATGAGCTGAATTTGCTGTTAAAGAAGTCTTACAAAGTGGCAGCAAAGCTTTGCTCTCTGCAGATCTGTGCTTCACAACGCATCCCCTCGGCTGCATACCTTCTGTGCTTAGAGCTGGAGTTCAAACGTCACTTCCCACGACACTACCCATCTCACCTAATGCTCTTAGCCACTCAACACTCAACATTTAGTCTTGCATTTAATGCTGAACACATCACCACGGCTGTTGTAGCTGGTGTGGGCCAGGACACCCCAACCCCTGTCCCCATTGCTGTTTCCCATGGTGGCCGGTCCCCAGGCTCAGCAGCGCTCCACTATTTCAGCAAAATAAGATGCAAACTTTCTCCTAAATGTTCTATAATTTTATTTTATTAAAACATTTACAAGGAGAGGGAGAGAGGGCTTTTTGCACCATCCCAAACGGGTGCCAATAAAATCTTTATACTCTACCACAGGCTCAGGTACCGCGCTTTTCCAAAGAAAAACATATTATGCAGAGAAATTATTTTCTTAAAGAGAATACATTAGAGAAAGGATATAAAACTTTATTGTTGCTATATTTCCTACCCCATACTTCAGAAAGCCAACTTTCTCAAGCACTACATGCCGAGGAAGGGAGGAAGGAGGGAAATAAGGCATTAGTCAGATGGGGGAATGTCTGAGGGCGCTTCAAATAATGTTGCTTGAAAGCAATACTGCAGTTTTAAGACCCAGTGCCTTAGGAACAGAGATGGATGGGTGAGTTTTGTTAACTCCTGATTTTCTGCCTGTATTTTTTGTTGTTATTGTTTTAATTCCGGAGTGTTCAGAGCCATGTGAAATATGCTGGTCGTTTACCATCACTGCTTTCAGGTCACTGTGTTTTTGAACACAAGGGCTGACCCACAGCTTGAACGTAGCTCTGTCAAAGCCAGGCGGTTGCTGCTTATCAAAAATAGTCAACATTCTGCTCCATTTTTCTAGCTTTTATGGGAAAAATTTGTTTATGGCTATATATTAGCCAAAGAAAGGTTTGTGCGGCGGATTCTGTTCACTTCTTCACACAAAGCTTTAATATTTGATAATGTTACTTAATAAAATCTGTTACAAGGTTCTTAAATAACTCTTTATGACCCTTTTATGATTTATGTCACAACGCATAACCTCGGGTGTATATGTTTTATGTTATTACAGATGTGTAAACTGATATTAATTGTACACATTTTCCCCTGAAGTATAAGAACTTATTTTTTTTTCTCCTTTTCCCTTGGCTATATAACTAGACATATAATAATTTCTACAGAAGGTAAAGCCGGCACATACAGTAAAAAATGGATGAAAAATGTTTGTGCAGCTCTGCCTTTCATTTTAAATGAATATAAATGTTCGTCTATGTCATAAATTTAAGCTGCAAGTAAATTACTGCCAAGTTCTGAGCCCATCTCATGTTAGAATCCTGGAGTAAAATAGAAAACATTTGTTGAATCAGTCTGCTGAAAGCAGCAAGGAAATGATGTAATGTTTGTGAAATATGCAGTTTTGATAAAATCCAATTAGCACTCAGGGCTGCTCGCTTGCAGGCGTGCGGTGCTGCAGCATCACCTCCCTGCCCAGGAAACACTCCGCATCCCGCAGCTTCACCAGCTTTCCTGGTACTTTAGCAAACAGGTGAGAAACCCACGGCGCAAATCTGTGCTTCCAAGTGAAAATCCGTTTTCTGAACCTGAAGGATTTTCCAGCCCGAGATCTGGCTCTGCAGATGATAACCCCAGCTGAGGAATGGCTGCATCAAAAAGAAGGGAAATAAAACCGAGATACCTTTCTCTTCAAATGTGATTTACAAAACATTTCAGCATCTGGAACAAGGGACATTAGTTTTGATTATTTCCTTATGATATTTATTCAATTTGTTATACTTAAACTATTATTGTTTTCTATTCTATCTCTCCCTCACTCTGTTCTTCTCTTTCATCCCCATATTTCTGTTCATTTGTCAAGAGCAGCTAAGGAAAAAAGAGTCAGCAGCATGAAAAAAAAATCACAGCATGTCATCAGCATGGCCTTTTTTGTTTTATGGCATTAAATGAACTGCCTGCACAGGCAGAAGAAAAAAAAAAAAAAAAAGTACTTGAAGTCTGCCATTATAACCACCAAAAGCAAGGCAAGAAAGCAAGCCAGAAGTCGTATGCTTGGGTAGTGCATTTATCTGAACCTCTGCTAATGGTGGTGTAATGCCAATGAAAGATACGCGCATGCAGCAAGGACAAGGGAAAATGGTTTCAAACTACCAGAGGGGAGATTTCAACAGGACATAAGGAAGAAGTTTTTACCGTAAGGGCGGTGAGGCGGTGGCACAGGTTGCACAGAGAGGTGGTGGTGCCCCATCCCTGCAGACAGCCAAGGTCAGGCTGGACGGGGCTGTGAGCACTGCTGGAGCTGTGGGTGTCCCTGCACACTGCAGGGGTTGGAATGGATGGCTTTTAAGGGTCCCTTCCAACTCAAATGTTTCTATGATAAGCTGCCATTTTAACTTCAGCTCACAAGAAATGTTCAATTAAAAATAACCATGCACAAAGGGCAGAGGCACAAGTTTCACCTGGAGCTCTGTAAGCTGGTAAAAGCTGCTGGGATTGCCACTGAGACCTTGGCTGGTATTTTCAGTGGTTGGGTTCTTGCTCTCCTCCTTCCTTGAGTGCATCTCTGCTGAGATGTCCCAGGCTGCTCAGAGGCTTTGAACCCAAAAAGCTCCATAAGGCCCCAGGTTTTTCCCTCTTGGACTCCAAGGATTATCCACTGGCTGCTGTGCACCTCAGGGTGCTCGCCAAGAGGCAGTGGCAGCAGGGACATCTCACTGCTAGGGATTTCCTCGTCACGCTGAAACAATCATGGATTTTTTGGCTCCCTATCAAAAAAAGAAGAAAATTAACAAATTGGCACACATTGAACCCCAACTTTAGGGGGAAAAACATAAAAACTAAAGTGTGTTACATTGGAGCAACCCGAAACATCTTCTTTGATTCAAATCTGAAGCACTTTGTTTTGCTTTGCTGAGTTACTTAACTCTTTTGTTCCAACCTTCATCTTTCAATGTAGGTCAGTTTTGAAGTAAACAAATGCTATTTGGAATCAAAAGACTTAAAGCTTTTGCTTGGAAAATGTCAAATGTTTTAGCAAGTCGAAAGTGAAATGTTTTGACATTTTTAGGGGAAAAAAAGTAAAAGGAAAATCCTTGCTTTCTTCTGGATGAATTCAATAGCTGCATTTGACCTGAATGTGTGAAGTTTGTCGTTTCTTCTAATATTCAGTTTTTAAAATGTGGAACCCTCGTGGCTCTGTGCAACGAGCTGAAAGGAGGCTGTGTGAGCTGGGGTCGGCCTCTGCTCCCAGGGAACGGCCGTAGGACGAGAGGGGATGGGCTCCCGTTGTGCCAGGGGAGGTTTGGGTTGGCTGCTGGGAGCAGTGCCTTCTCCAGAAGGGATTCTGCACTGACACGGCTGCCCAGGGGGTGGTGGGGTCACCTGGAGGTGTCCCAGAGCCCTGGGGATGTGGCACTGCGGGACGTGGGCAGCGGGCACGGTGGTCTGGGGTTGGATTGAATGATTGTAGCTGTCTTTACCAGCCTTGATGATTCTATGATTCTAATATGGAACATCTTGACTGCAAGTCACCTCAAATCCCTGTGTGTTGCATGCTCTGAGCACGTAGAGTTCATTTATGCTGCTGCAGCCAAGGCTGGGACATCGAATGCAGGAGCTCCATGGAGGAAATCTCTGCTGCAAAGGAGCTCTGCAATCATTGCCTACTAAGTCATGCATCACCCAGCACAGGTGCTTTGGCCAGCTGCAGGAGCACTCTGGATGGTTCTTAGCAAGGCAGAAGTGCCATCCCCCACCTCCCAGCCCTTCAGAAAGTTTACTGTGGAAACTGATCCTCTCTTAAAAGTGCCTCTTTGTGGCGGTGTCACCTCAGACAGGGCTGGGTAAAAGAATTACCTGCTGCTGCTGGCCCACGCATTGTCTTCTGAGCATGAATTAATGGAGTAACCTAACCCCAGCCAGATAAAAAGCACACGTCTGTGCTAACATTTGTCATGAGCATTTCCCATGAAGCTGCCGGGTGTTGGCTTTAAGGGCCTTTTAGCACATTATCGGGATATCTGGCCCCTTCCAGGTGTTGAGTGCCTCCTCAGCTCTAGCTCACTCTGCTCACCAGCTAAGAACGGGCAAGAACTTCCATTACCTCCAGCATCACTTGGCCAGCGCTGCCCCCTCATGTTAATTAACACAGGCATTAATTACACCCTGGTAGGAAATAGCAGAGAAGTGCTTCAGCACTGCACACTGACAGGTGTTGGGTGCTGTAGCCTGCGCTCCTGAATTCTTCCACATTTCTCATCATGCTCTGATATTTTGGTTCCAAAATATCACTAGGTGAGTAAGTATTAATTGCGCAAGCTGAGGCTCTCACTGGTGGCGATTACAGCAATCTGTATCTACAGTGATGATCAATACAGAGATCTAACCCAACGCCAGTTAGTTAGGCACTGGGTTAGCAGGTTGTCAATCACTACTAACGATATTAGCAGCACCCAGCTGCAGAGGAATCAGCCTCATGGGACCTGTCTTCTCTGCAGCCTGCAAGGCTTAGATCAACGTACTCGTTCTGTCCAGCATCAGGTTCCCCAGCAGATTAAATGCATTCTTCTCTGAGAAGTCATCTACCGCTGCAAATGTCTAGCACAAAACAGCGTATCAGTTTTATTAAGCAGGATGCTAGGCAATTTAATAGCGTGGTTTAATTCAGTAGAGTCCATCCAGCTTAAGTATTTTTCCATCTTCTACTCAACCTGTTTTATGATTTATCAATTACCTACTTCACATATATCATGGGTTTAAGTTTTTCACTCTCTAAATCATATTCCTGGATGAAAAAACGTAGTTTTTATGCTATTGAAAAAAAAAATAAGGTTGTCTGTCTGTATAAGAATCGTAATACTTTCTGCAAAATATTCAAGTGATCATTTCCAATGGATGTGATTCTGCAACGAGACAGAAGATTTGCAGGATGTTCAAGAGGTTACAGCGACCTTTCGAGGATAAACTGCATTAAGCATTAATCTTTCATACAAATAAAGCTGTTTTCTATCAATAGAAAGTTCTTTTCTTCCTGCCTTTCACAACCAGAGATGCGCTGCCCCGCACACAGAGGATGTCGATCCATCCTTTCTGCTACAATTCCAAAATCAATTCCATCGCCCCGTAGCGCTCCTTGAGCCTTCACTGGCTTCAGCAGAGCTGCAAGCACTGGGGCATTTTGTGATCAGATGACTTTCCATTGACTCTGGGAGGTTTGTGGGTGTCTCTCCCAGCGTCTTATTCTGTAAGCACTTACTGAAATGCTGCCTGAAAAAACAAACACAAAGCTTGAATCACTCTTCCAAGTCCCGGGGGGATATTCCCATTCACTCCAATGGGCACCGGCCCAGGCTCTCACTGTGCAGAGCATGGTAACTTCATTGCAATGGGCCCTGCGAAGGCTTTGCCAAATTAAAGTTAAAATTCTGTAATTCTTTTAGTTTAATTGTCCATTGTATCCGATCCTGAGCGATTCCTTCAGACTTTCGGAAATAATCAGACCACTGGGTGAAATTCTGGCTTCACCGAGGTCAATGGCAGAAGCTTCCATGGACTTAACGAGGCCACAGGCTCTCCCCACGTCTGCCGTGATGTTATTTATGTTGTGGTTCAATGAGCAGTTGTCTAATGCAGATGCGTAAATGACTCCTAATGAGATCAAGATCCCCACAGTGGTGGGGGTTGGACAAAAATATGGTTCTGGCTCAAGGACAGCGGGTTTAGGAGGAAGATGCAGAGCGAATACGAGCGGCCTATGCACTACCTGCTGGCAGAAATTTGGCTCCCGTTGCCCTGTCCCACCGAAGCCCTTCCACGTCACTGACAGATCCATAGATAATCAATGGAGACTGATGGTTAATCAATGGAGATTGATGGCTAAGGGTTCAGACTGGATGCATGACCACCGGTGAAAATGGGTTTGATTCAAGGCTTTGAAACTGAAAACAAACCTTTCTGAAAAACAAAATCACCCATTAAAGTTGATGATAATGTGAAAAATGTTCATCTCGCCCCCAGAAATGTACTTTCTTTCCACGTTAAGGAAGTGAAACACAAAATGTGATAAAGAGCATTAGAGGATTTATTCTCTGCCAGAAACCGGTTGGTTGCAAATGCCTTCAAATGAAAGCAACTCAGAAATTTCAGAAATGTTTGCAAAAAGACATTTTCACTTTTCAACCAACTCTGTTATTGATTTTCCAGGCTGAATGAGGAATGCTTGTTGAATTTTATGGAAACTGATAGTGGGACTATATGAAACTGGCCATAAAAGATAACAGATTTTGTTTTAAAGTCAGATAAAAGTTATAGTCCCATGTTATTTGGCATATGAATTTCCTATGATACCAATAAAAATGTTAGTTATAAAGCATTTCCTGAGGAATGGTTGTAACCCCAAATGATCATGGTTATTTGCTGAGGAAAATAAGTTTTATTCTGAACAATAAACCTATGCAGATTTATTAACCTGGGAAGCACACAGCCATTCCGTGTACCAATCCGGTTCGAGCTGATGGAATTAATAACACTGATATAATGAAAAATATCTTTTGCACTCCAAAACCATTGCCTGCATAATGTCACACATAAAAGAGTTTACTTAACAGCCCTTTAGCTCTATTTTCCCATTCTTTGCAGAAGTCTTCATTCACAATGGATTGGTTCTATTTAAATGGTGATATTTGCTATGTATCGTGTTACTGCAGCTCTATTCCCCGCAGATGAATGAAAGCCGAGCACGAACTAACAAGAAAAATACTCCAAAGATGAAAATTTGAAACAACCAAAAATGCCTTTCGTGCTTTAAAGGTGATAGCAAGTGAAAGTGATGGCTGTGCTTCAGCTGGAGTTCGCAGCAGAGATTTCGCTCATAAGTAGCCCACACCCCCTGGAACCGCACCACAGGAAACAAGTGGGAAGGATGCTAAATGGAGAGTTGAGTGGTGCTTGTTTCGCCGCCGTCTCTGCAGCCACTGTCTGCTTCCCCAAGGTTTGGATTGTGATGGGGATGAGCGTTTTGTACCCCAGTGGTGGATGTCAGGATGTGGAGCGTGCAGAGCTGGTGGGCGCCCTGGTTGGGATTGGCATTTTTTTTTCTCTCATTCTTTTGTAAAGTATCCTCTGAGACCACAGCTCCATCAGACAGACTGATGATACTCAAATGAATGTGCCTCCCCATTGTCCCAGCCAGGCGTCCCTGCAGCAGCAGGCACTCCTTCTGCCAGGGAAAGCAACTGGAGAGCCTCCAGCATCCCCTCCCTCAGCATTAGAGACATAGCTGGCACAACGATGCTTGTAAATGGGAGGGAGAGGGTTAAGGGAGGAATTTGGGTTTTGTACAAATCAGCACATTCTACTTTTATAAATGCACGTATCTATATATAGAGAGAGGGGTGAACGTTCCGGCGAAATGTCGTGTTTTTATCAAGCGGAACCCAAGTCTACAGGCTGGATATTAAGCCAAACAGCATGTTTGCAGGTAATTAGTGTTTATAATCAGTTTGTAAAGCTAAAGTGACTCCAGATCGCAATGTGCTCAAGGAAAAAAAAAAAAAAAGAAAGAAAAAGAAAATGAAGAAGATTTTTTTTTCTTTGCCTATGCATGCAAATGCCAAATTAACATCTGCATACAATATATGCTTTGGTCAGACCAAAAATATTGTTGTGGTTATGGCCAATTCACTTAAAAGCCTATATGTTTAAAACCTCACATTAGTATGGATGAAATGTTTTCTGTTCCTTTAACTTTTTTAGGACTTTTTTTTTTTTTTTTTAAGTTAAAGTTTCACATTAATGGTACTTATAAACCACAGCTGTTTCAGTGTACTATGTAACAATAGTGTTTTGTATCTGAGCAAGTTTGGAAATCTTCATGCTTACTCAATTCTTCCAAAACCAAAAGCAACCCCACTTGTTCCTTGAAATGGAAGAGATATCTGTAGTGTTTGCAAAACAATTAGATTCCTGACAATTTTTCATGAAGATGATGTTTTGCTATTGCTTTGGAGATGAATTTCAGTCTTGGAGCCAGATGAGATTTGACAGTGTTGGCTTTGGGAGATATGGTTCTGTCATTGCTGCGGTGAGTGGGAGGCTGAGCTGCTGCTTGCCGTGCCCCCAAACCTCTGCTGGGACTCAGGTGTGATGGGCAAAGCTTGACAGATACAATGGATAAGTGCCCAGAGTTAATGGTGTGGAGGAGCAGAAGCTTCATCCTGGTCTACTTGCCAGGTTAGGTGGCTCCCAGGCAGCCTGGTGTGGTGGGGGGCAACCAGCTCATGGCAGGAGGTGGGAACTGGATGGTCATTAAGGTCCCTTCCCACCCAAGATATTCTACCATTCTATGATTCTACTGTGGGCTCAGAACCCCCTTTTTTTGCAAGCTTCCCCTGCCACACCAAATCCTCTGGCAGAAAGAGTGTACATCCAAATTCATGATACGAGGATTGACCCCGAGAGCCTGGTTTTGTCTGACCAAGGGCTGAGAGCAGCACTTTGCCCTCCAGGGTTGTTTCCATGTTTCCATGCTTGCTCTCTTAGACCCGTCTCTCCGAATCCATGGCCATGTTGGTGGCAGTGACGGTAGCGGTGTTCCTGGTGGAGGGTGTTTGATTCTCACCTTTGAGCAGATCATGTAGAGCTGTGTTGGTTGTTGTTTTATTTTTCCTCCTCAGCACATTTCATCTCTTTCTTCGAGCCTCCGGTTTTCCGGGAGAGGTTTTGAAGTGGCCTCATTTGTAATCTGACCTCTCTTCATGTCATATTTGCGTCATCGGCTCTGGGGGCCGTGCTAGGATGCTGACAAGTATTTCTAGCTTTAAAATATGACTCTTTGGCAACCCAAAGAAAAAAAAAAAAGACTAATACCCCACTGACTTTGGAGTGTTTCTGCAGAAAAAGGAGAGGGCTCATGGCACAATGCAATGGCAACCAAGAGCATCCCAAGACCCTGCCCTGCTTTATTCCCAGTGGATATTGTGAGCCCAATAGCAGGACTGGCTGGCTGGATGTCCCTGTGGTGAAAGGAATGAGGACACAGTGCTGGAATAGAAAAGGGGCAAGCACAAAATGCTCTGAAAAAATGCATTTTTGCTGTTTTCCCATTAGATGGGGCTAAGTCAGAAACTATCAGCAACACCTGATGTTAGAGCTGGTGCTCATGCAAAGAGAAAAGAGATGCATCTTCACGGACTCAGTGGAGCTACATAGATTTCTGCGATCATAACATCTGAAAAAGAGAACAAAAGAAAACCACGTAGATTTACGTAGATTTAGAAGTAATCTCTATTAATCCCCCAATTCTTCACGATGTTCTTCAAGAGTTTTGGGTTTTACATGCATGTCAGCATCTACAAGGTTGAAACCAAAGGATGTCCCAGCCAGCCCCAAAATGAAAAACCTAAATACGAAATATTAAAAACAGATCTGCTCTAGAGAAGAACTTTGACATCGCCACAAATCTGAAGAAGAAAGGGAAAACTCTGGCATTGAAATTCAGGATGACATCACTTTCTGAGAACCTGATGCCAAAACAGTGCTATCTCTGGGAGAGCTTCAGTGAAAGCTTTTGTCATCTTTGCCAGGTTAATATAGTTCTGAGATAAAAAGCACTTTCTTATTTATTCTGCAGGATGGGGGGGCGAGCAAGGGGGGTACGTTTTCCCCTGGGAAATATTATGTCCAGATATGTAGTATCCATTCCAGCAGCAGCAGACTTGCCATCTTTGAGCAAATCATTGATCTTCCTTCCCCAACGTGTTCCAAAACCCATTGACACGCAATGCTTCTGAAAGAAGCCTGGAAACCACAGTGCTCCTTGGTGGCTGTGTAATGCTATACTCGGGGCTCAGCAATTCATTTCTTATTTTTATTTATTTATTTCTTTTGCTTCAATTTATCATCACCAACTCTCCGCAAATTGTCAAGAGGAGCCCCTGTCAAAACCCTGACACCACCGCTCTCCTTTTGTTTTTCTCCTGCGTCCATCAGTTCAGTGGGGGGTTCCAAAGAGATACAATGAAATGCAAAAGGGAGGAAATCAGCTTTGCTCTGTGCTGCCCGCAGTGTGCAGGGCTCGCTCGCTTGCTTTTGCTTCCCCTTCCCAGCAGCAGGGACAGCAGGTAGCTCCTTCCCTCTAAAGCTCCAGGTCATAAACGTCTCTCAGCACTTTCAGGAAATAAAAGCCTTGCACTGGTGGGGCGGATGCCTTGGATACCAAACAAGTGACATAAATATTGCAGCGCTATGAGGTGTCAATGCTAGTAGGGGGCTGTAGGAAGAGAATTACAGCTGCGTGGATTATCACAGGCACCTCTGGGACTGCATGGGTAGAACATGTGGGTTTGCATGGATAACACCACTGGGACTGCATGGGTAGCATACTGGAACTGCCCAGAGAGCATCTCTGGGACTCTCCAGGCAACACCTCCGAGAACACCTAGATAACTTATCTAGGACTCCTCAAATGCCTCCTTTGGGTGTCATCCCCAGATAACACCTCTGGGACTTCCAAACAGAACGCCTTGGCATGCAGCAGTGGGTGATGCTGCACGCCCCAGCGTCCAGCTGCGGAGGAACACCAGGTTTGCCTGGGTAATCAATGTAAACAGCAAGGCTAAGGACACAGATGTGTGGCGTTTAAGGAAATAGCTGAGGGGGCTGTAAAGCTTTGGATGGAAAAGCCATCCAAGATTCGTGTCCAGCAGAAATCCATCATCAAAAATTGCACTTTGGGAACACAGCACTAGGGATGCCAAAGGTGAATTGTCCAAAGCAAGGTAGAAATACTGCTTGCTGTGGAAGAGAGCAGCATGCACAGGCAGGGTTTGAAACCAGAGCTGGGAAGGAAAGGGGCTGCGTGAGGAAGGGCTGAGCAGTGGGGTCAGGTCCCAGAGCCAGCAGGGAGGGAGCAGACCACAGCCCATCCTGGCTATCAGCACCTTTAGCAACATTTGTCTGAGGCACGTCCAGGTTTCATCACCTTCCATGGCCGCGTTCTCTCCCTACTAGATATATTTGCTGTTAATTAAGACAATTGGAAAGAGACCGGATGGCTGCCAGAGCAGATGCACTGGGATAGCTCCCAGCATGGAAGGCAACTCCTGCAACATGTGATTCCCTTCGTTCAGGTCTCTTCTAGGTTTGGATGGCTTCTGGGCATCCTGCTCCCCCAGGTCCCTCCAACCCCATTGGGATGAGCGCCCAAAGGGCTGTTTGGGAGGAAATGCTATGAAGTGCCTGAGCAATCTGGGAATCAGTGTCCCATTTGCAAAAACAACTTATGCAATTGTGGGAAAGTTTATAAATTTGCAGCTGATGGTTTGGTTTGTAACTTTTGCCGAGAGCCAGGCGGAGCGGGGCGCGTATTCTGAGTGTCCTTCTGCATTCGCTCCTGTAGGAGGACGGGGATCCGGTTACAGAGACCTCAAAACATTTGAACCAGTTGGAGTTGGATGATTTGTATATAGGCTGTTCTCAAACATAACCAACATTTACTGAAAGCTGACCCTGCGTGAGAGCCGGGGCTTTGGCCAGGGGGGTCTCCAGTGGCGCTGCTCAAGCAGGTGTTGGTGACCCTGCAGAACGAGTTACGGATGGGGACGTGCCTGCAGCGCCCTGCAGTCAGGACTGCTGGGGGAAGGTGAGCAGCAAAGCCACAGTGAGGTCAGAACTGGAAAACACCCACCCTGGAAATTCATATCCTGAACGTGTGCCCCATTCTTGTGAGCACTGCGGTGCATGGCACTGT
This sequence comes from Perdix hodgsoniae, assembly GCA_035772895.1. Classification (NCBI taxonomy): domain Eukaryota; kingdom Metazoa; phylum Chordata; class Aves; order Galliformes; family Phasianidae; genus Perdix; species Perdix hodgsoniae. The sequence goes on from JAPSGF010000007.1 coordinate 28,282,735, forward strand.
GCAAGTGGGAGCAGCCACGATCTGTGCTCGTGCCAAACACCTGCAACCCCTTTCCAACAGCATCACTCACTTCGGTTTTACGTCTTTATGTTTCTTAGTGTGTTACAAAGAAAATAAACACATGCTCCACCAATGAGTCTCCTAGAATGAGATCCATAACGTACCTCATTCTGCTCCACGTTCCCCAAAGAAAGAGAGCTAAAGATAGATGACTCAGGTAGAACTGATGGAAACAGTTTGGAGATAATCTTTTCCATCAGAAAATGTCACCTCATCAAAATTGACATGTTCTGAGGGATGGTATCGATTTTTGACAAAATCTTCAGTGGGAAAGTGTCAGAACGGATTGTTTCCACCCTCTTGCTTTGTCACCACAAATTCAGAAAGTTTCGCTCTGATCAAGTCCAATTTTCTCTGGGCTGTGTCAGCCTGCCCGCTGCAGTGAGGAATTTGCTGTGAGCCTGGATGGCAGCGATCAGTGCAGCACTGCCCATTTTGCTTTGGGATGTGCCTGGGGCTTTTGCTCCCAGCGTTTCTCTGCCACGGAGGGGGAACCAGCCAGGTGCGTGGGACACACAGTGATACTCCTGGGAGCTCTCTGCTAGCTCCGAAATGCAGAGCAGAACATTCCTGCCAGCAGCCCTCTTCCCAGGAATCCCAGCACCCTCCGGTCCCATCACCCCTGCAGTTCACCTCTCACCACCCATGGCCACATCAGCCCCATTTCCCTCCAGATGAAGCCGGGAGCGGGGCAACAGCAGCATTCCCACCATCCAATCATGTGCTCAGAGCAGGGTTTGAGCCCCAAACCCCCTGGACATGCCCAGCCCCGATAAATCTTCAGAGCGACAATAATTATTATCGGTGCCATTTTCAACATGAGCAAAACAATCTATTTATCCTTATTCTCTCAGAACGGAGCGATCCTCTCCAGCTGGAGCTGATTTTCCTCTCTCTTCACACACTTTTTTTCCTTTCTTTTTTCTTGCTGCTGTCAGCCTTCGGAAAGCGCTTGTTGTGGCAGATTTCACCCCCAGTAATACACTGCCCCTTAGGTTTCTAACTGAATTTCCAATCGGTGACGACCACAGCACCTGCTGCTACCTGTGCCATTGCAGCAGTGGCACAGGGTCAGAACTCCCTCTCACCCTGGGAGAAAACACAAGACAGCCACCGGTTTTCACTCTAAATCCATGCCAAAAAGCAGACTGCATGGGTTTGGTAGGATGGCAAGCATTGCCTGCGCATCCGTCTGTTCCCTGCCTAGGAAAGTGAATGCTTCCTCGCAGCTCAAAAATACTCCTTTTATGTATTTGCGGAACAATAGGGTCTCCCTCTGGTGGCAAATCCAGCCCGAGGTGTGCTGACATGGCAGTGGGTGTGTGGGACAGCCAGCTGGCACTGGGCAGTGCCAAAGGATGGATTTTCACCAGCTCTGGGTAGTGCTGGGCTGGGATCCCCGCACCCATCCCAAAAGGATGCTCAGCCCCCGAGCTACATCTCTGGTTCTGGCAGAAGGTGGAGATGAAGGGCACCAGGGATTGGTGTGGGAACAGGGGTAGGATGAATGCTGGAGATGTAAAGGGCTGCTTCGGCCTTCCAGAGCTACGGAGACAGGATTCAGTTTCCCCTCTACCCTGCATGATGAGTTTGATGTCTAAGGGGTTCTGCCAATCAATTTTTCCAGTCTGCCACATGCTCAAATGCAGATTTAAACAGACGTATCCAGACTAGAGAGAATTAGCACCTGTCCTAGGTAACTATTAGGGCATGGCAGCACTCTCGCCCATCTAAAGTCACCTCCTTCCCCTCCCCTGCTTCGTGCCCTGACTGGAAGCTTCGCAGCAACAGAACCAAATTTTGCCACCCCGAGGCTGAAGGCAAAGCAACTTCCCGGGGTGGGATGCCGAGCTTGGCATGGTTCTGCCTTCCTCCCACAAAGGCACCCTCTCTGCAGAAAGCCGGGTGTGTGTTCTCCTGCCAGGATATTTCCTCCCTGCCCCAGCGGAGGACCTTCCCCTTCTGCAGACAATGAAGGGCCCCACGCCAATGGCAGCGGCTGGAGGAGCCGGGGAACACAAAAGCCCAGCAGAGCCAGACGAACGGAGGGTTGGGGGGGGGGGACACGCACCCTGGTGTGTGGGCTGCCCCATAGCATCCATTGTCACCCCCACTTGTCACCTGCCATTCATGCTGCAACCGGGAGGGCCGGGGGGGGGGGGGGGGGGGGGGGAAAGCCCGGGGGGGCCCTTTTTTTTTTTTTAATTATTATTATTTATTTATTAAGGTTTGTTATTATAAAAATATATCACAAAAAGTTGTGGCTTATTTGTCCATTTACACTCTGGCTGCTGGTTCCTTTCTGGGGCTGGGACAGAGCCTGGGATGCAGCCGGCGGTCCTCGGGGAACAGTGGGGAGAGGAAAACTGAAAGCGAAGGGGAACAAAAAAAGCAGAAAGACACAATAAAGAAGGAAGGCTGAGTCTCTTCTGCCACCTCTTCGCGATCCGATGAAGGCAACGTGTCCCCACGAGTGTCCCCACCGCGTCCCCCAGCGCAGGGACTGCCGTGGGAGGATATCACTGCTCCCCGGTCTCTTCGTCCCTCGGAGGCATTGGCACTCGGGTGACAGTTGGGTGGCACTTCGGGATCCGGTCACGGTTTGCAGCTGTGTGTTCCAAGCGAGTGTGCCCGGTGCGCGGCTCTAGGAGGAGGAGGCTGGGATCGAGAGTCCGTGGATGGGGCTGAGAGGATCCGGGGATTTCCCCACGGGGCTGCCGGGTTTTCTGTCCGTGACTACAGGAGGAGGAGAGGGGGGAAAAAAATAGAAAGGCAGCAGCAGGGCAGTGGATGGGCAACCTGCAAACCTCCTGGGGACGCAGGGAAGGGAGATCCCGTCGAGTCTCCCAAGCAATAGGGACCGTGATGGTGACAAATCAAAGGAAGGGAAAGAAGAGAAGGGGAAAAGGGCAGGGAACGCGTGGGGGGGGGGGGGGAGAGGGAGGGTCTGCAGCCCGTGCCGGCTGTGGTACAGCTGAGGCACAGCCCCGGCTGCGGGTCAGACCCCGCGCATCCCCCGCGTATTCCCCGCACGGGGCATGGGGGCGCAAAACGTCCCGTCACTGCGATGCTGAGAGAAGAACCGGGGAGAATTTCTAGCGTAACAACGGCCCCGAAGTAGAAAAAGGTCTGAACCCGACAAACAAAATACCCGGCTGATTTTTTTCTCTCCTTTCTCCGTCTTTTTTTTCCCCTGCCCTCTCCCCCCATCCCCACCACCCCCCGACAGCCCGCAGCACCGAGCAGATCCTCGCACCCGCAGCGGGAGCCGCAGAGCCCGGAGCAGCTCGGCCCGGAACACCGCCGGTACCGGGTTGGGCCAGAGAGCCGAGCTCTGAGACGGGAAAAGGGGAAGAATATAGAAAATAACTATAATGAAATGAAAGAAAGATCGTGGGCCTTTCGGCAGATGCAGCTTAAGGACTGCCAGGTCAGAAAATTCAACCTCCAAGTCTCTTAAAATGTGGGGAGAATAATCCGAAAAATACATTAAAAGCACGCTTCGTTCGTTTCCTTTCCCTTCCCTTTCTATTTTTTCCCCCTTTCTTCATTCCTTCTTTCCTCTTTTTCTTTTTTCCTTCCCTTTCCCCTTTCTCTCTTTCTCTTTATTCTTTCCCTTTCTTTGTCCGCTTTCTCTTTCCTTCTTCTTATTCTTTTTAAACAAAAAAATACGTTTACAACGACCCGTTTTCACCCATTGATATTCGCAATAACTCGTCCCCGAGACGGCCGATGTTCTAACTCGCAGCAGGTTGCCGGAGTTGGATAGAAACGGTAAAAGGTCAGATACATACATGTATATATATATTAAAAAAAAAAAAAAAAAGGAATAGAATAAAGAGAAGGACTAATAAGCGGGAAATGGATTGCAAATGTGAAAAATATTAGAAAGTCTAGTGCCACGAAAAAGGAGAAAGATATCGACGGGGGATTTTATATCCAGAACAGATGAGTTAGGATTTCTTAAACGAAAGCACCTATCGGGCAAATAAATCTTTCAGAACTGAACCGAAATCATTCACGGCAGATAAAAGAATCGTCCCAATTAGCGGTAAACGCTTTCAAATCAAAGCCGCGTTCTGCAGACGGAGTTTATCTTTAAATCCCGCCCGAGGCGGAGAGCGGGGCCCTGGCAATCGGGATTGGGAATAAGATTTAATGATCCCCGATCTTGCGCTCTGCCTTTCTCCGAGCTGCCTTCGATCGGGAGGGCTCCGGGAAAATGGTTTCCAGCCCCAGGCGCCGCATTACCCGGCGGTGCACGGCGGGTGCCATCGGGGCACAGCGGGGTAGGGGTATCTCACCGTCCCGTCGGGTCCAGTCGCTTCCCCCCGCCCTCCCCCCTTTGCCCCCAGACCGCCGGCCCCGCTCACCTTCCCTGCCGGGCTGCTTGAAGCCCATGGCGCTGGCCAGATCGCCTCCGTGCACCGTCACACTCGGGCCGTGGTGGCCCTGCGGCTGCCAGGGGTGTCCCGGGGGGATGTAGCCGCCGGGAGCGCCGTAGACGCCGTGCTGGTTACCGGGGGGATAAGCGCAGGCCGGGAGAAAGCTGCCCACGGAGGAGAGTCCCGGGGCGGGCTGGGCACAAACACGCGTGTCGGAGACGCGTGGCAGCCCTGACGGCTGCCCCCGGCCCCGGCCCCTCCGCCCCTTACCTGCGGGTATTTGATGTCCCCTTCCACCGCGGCTTTGTCGGCCTGGGAGGAAGGGAAGGCAGTTCTGTTCACGCCGGGCCAGTCTTCCATTTTGGAGGGGTAGGCAGTGCCCTCCGTACCGCCCAAAGCTCCTGGGCAGGACAGAGCCGCGGAGCCGTCAGGATCAACTCTCGGCCGTCGGAGCTTTTCCCGACGGAAAAAACCCCGAGGGCAGAAGCGCTGTCCCAGCGACTTTCTATACCCACCCGTCTGCTCCACGAAGGTGCGGATGCCCAGGATGTTGGTGACAGAATGAGCCGAAGGCCAGGAGCGGGGCAGCCCGACGTGGGCCGCGGGGACGGGCCCGGGATGAGCGCTCATCTTGGCTGCCGGCGGGGCCATGGGACCGGGGTACGGATATTGGTAAAGGGGGTTGTAGGGCAGGGCGGGCTGCGGGGGGGGGCTGCTTGCCGCCGTCGTAAGGGCCGCCCGGCTGCGAGAGGCTGCCGATTTTGTTCCTCAGGATCCTGCTGATGGAGCTGACAGACGGCACGTTGTACTTGTCGCAGACGCCGTCGGCCAGCAGCCGGTCGCGGATCTCCCAGGCGAAGATGCCGGGATCGCCCTGCTTGTAGTCGCGGATGTGTTTGACCACGTTGGGGGTGGTGACACGCGGCTTGCTGCCTCCGATGGCTCCGGGCAGGATGGAGCCGGTCTCGTTGTAGCGGGCCAGGATCTTGCTGACGCAGCCGTGCGAGACCCGCAGCTGGCGGCTGATGTCGCACGGGCGGATGCCGAGCTGGGCCAGCTCCACGATCCGCAGGCGGATGGCGTTGGGCAGCGGGCGCCCGTTGACGAAGACACCGCCCAGCTGGTTCACCTCCCCGTACGTGTGCTCTGCCGGGCCGCGACGGGACGGGCGGGGGGAGCGTCAGTGTTCGGGGAGGGAGGAGATGGACGGGGAAGGAAAATGGGGACGGGGAAAGGAAAGGAAAGGAAAGGAAAGGAAAGGAAAGGAAAGGAAAGG
>JAPSGF010000007.1:28302372-28314942 GCA_035772895.1 Perdix hodgsoniae
GCATCCTTTCATCCCTACATCCCTGCTTTCTCTAAGGATGCATGGAACTGACTGCAGCTGCAGGCATGGTTCCTCTCCAGAGCCTCGTGGCAGCCAAAACCAGAGATAAAAGCCCCCTTGTCCTCTTGAAATGAGCTTGCTTTTGAGTATGTGGTACTTGTGATGACTTGTGATATTTCGCAACAAGGGCGAAATATCGATATTTGGGAGGGGATGAAGTGATCCACATAAACCTTTTGGGGAAAATCCTGGATCCGATTCATTTCTAATGACGTGAGAATAGATCGAAGAGCTTTCCCAAGCAGCTGACAGGGTACAGGGAAAAAAAACGGGCCCCTCCCGGCGGAGACGAAGGGATACGGAGAAGCAGAGATGGAGAGATGCGGAGCCCGGCCACAAGATGTCAGCGGAGATCGCAGCATCGCGCCGCCGGAACGCATCTCACGGTCTGGCAGCTTTCCGCCGGCAGCTGCGGATTGCAGGGCTGGGTCCTGTCCTGAGATGGGTCCTGTCCTGAGATGGGTCCTGCCCAGGGCTGGGTCCTTCCCCGCTCAGCCCCGCTGCTGAGCTGCCCCACACCGGGGCAAAAATCCTGCAACATGCATTCAGTAACGTGCAGATCCAGTCGTGCCTTCCAGCTGGTGGAAGCATCTTATCCCAGTGGTTTTCCTAAGCTGACACCCCAGAGCATCCCTTTCCATGCACCAAGAGCACCCTTATTAGCTTCAGTTTTAAGCTGCCTGCTCGGCTAGCTTCTGTGTCAAACAAGTTTAACAGCACTGCATTTGAACAGTGGGTGCTACCAAAGTAAATCATTCATGCTTTGCTTTGGAACTCAGTGGAAATATAAATCTGGGCTATAACACCCTGCTACTTATCCTTGCCAACCCTACACTGATAAGCAATTAAAGGCACCACTGAAGGGGCAGAAGTTTCCAAGTGAAGTGCTGCTATGATGCATGAGCAGTGCTGAGGCAGCACGACATTGAAGGCCACGCGGTGCAGCGATAGCTACTGCTACATGGAAGGGTCTGCCTGCTGGCAGCATGGCTGTCCGTGGGTGCTCTCTTCCAACAAGATTCCACAGCACAGAGCACCGACCAACACAAGTGTTATCACCACACTGGTGCACAGAAAGGGAGGCCAACAGGCTGTGACTACATTTTCACCCCCACTCTTAGCCAAATAAATCATAGAAAGCCCTGAAAAAATAATGAGATTGGCTTCAAACATGACACCATTTAAAAAAATGCAGGTTTTCAGCACTCATCTTCAGTGACCATGCCCTCCACGTGCACCTACTTCAGTTTCTCCACTGCGAGTAGCAGTGGTGGCAGCTTTTCTCTCCCTTTAAACCAGAGCAGAGATCACACAAGAATGTAATTGCACCACGAATCCAGCAAACGAGGCTCTAAACCTAAAAGTGTATTCTGGGGTGTCTGATAAAAGGGATCAATAAGCCTTATATGTATATATTTATATATTTGTATATCCATTTTTCAGGTTGGAAAGCGCTCCCCTACACAACATTTCAGTGGGTTCAATTGGAATTTTCGCACTGGGGAATCCAATATTGTGAAGCGTCGCGAGCAGAGATGAGTGGAAAACAGGGCCGCGCCACAGCAGCGTAACCTTTTGGTGCATCCATTGGGACTCTCTCCTCTCCAACGTGAGCATAAACACACTTCACATAATGCTATTCGCCATCAGAAGATTATCTGTGAACTCGCACGGGCATAAAGAGGAGGTCTGCTCCACAATGAGACACCTTGAACAAACAGCATGCTGAACCCTCACCTCTGCGCCGAGGGCTGCCGAGATGCAGGTCGGCACTGCTGCAGGTTCTGCTTACACACAAAAGTCATAATTCTGACACATAATTACTGACAAGGCAGCAGGAAAGCGCTCACATCAGTAAAAGCGAGAAGAAGCGGCACCAGCACAAAGCAGGCTGCACTGCTGGGGTAACAGTGATGGTACTGGGGCTGCTTCAGCCCCAAAAAACACACTGCTTTTCAGATTTAGTTGGTTATAGCACTACAAAAACGACATCCAGAACATGTACCTGTTTGTAGGGGGCAGGAATTCAACCAAAGCCTGCTGCCTTCGCTGTGCAGAAAGCTGCTGAGACGCTGGGATTAAACCCAAACCATCTCCCAGGCAGTAGAAGAGTAGCTTCAGTTATTAAGGGAGAATATAGCTTTACAAAGCATGCATTGTATGACAGAGAACTGGGGACAGCAGACAGCCAGAGATCCATACCACCTTCCTGGACCACGGACAGCAACCCAAATTGCAGCTGCGTGCATCCTAGGGAGGATCCAACGCACTGTCTGTAACGGCAAGCGGGACAAGCGTCCCATCCTTTGGCCTTATTTGAGTCCCCATATTGTGTCGTGATATCCCCCCCTCTCCTGCACCCCCTCCCCCTCCCCGTGTGGCAACAGAGCCTCACAGGAATGTGCCAAAGCCCATTTCAGAGCAATATGGCTGGAGAGCCACATTCAGACCGGCGTGCTGTAATGTGTCTGACAACATTATATTCTGATCCAGCTCTTCACGTAACCTTCAATTTATTTCTAAGCCCCTGTGTTTATTTAACCGAATCTGCCTTCCGTCATGTGGAGCAGGAGCACTCAACCTTTAAACAGCCCAAGAGCCACTTCAGCATGGAACAGATGCAGAGAGCTCCTGTGACAGAGGCACAAAGGAGCCAGGCGCATTGTGCACTGCATCCCATACACAGCCAGCTCCTATTCCTCACCCATCCAGCTTCCATCCCACACCCAACCGGGTCCCATCCCGCACCCAGCCCAGTCCCACCCCATGCCCAGACAGATCCCATCCTGCACCCAATCGAGTCCCATCCCACATCCAGCCAGGTCCCATCCCTCATCCAGCCAGGTCCCATTCCTCACCCAACCGCGTTGTATCTCGCCTTCAGCCAGGCCCCATCCTGCACCAAGCTGGCTCACAGCTCACACCCAGCCAGGTCCCATCCCACATCCAGTAGGGTCCCATTCTTCACACAGCTGAGTGACAACCAGCACACAGCTGGGTCCCATTCTGCTCTCAGTCAGGTCCCATCCCACAGCCTGCCCAGCCACATGCAGCACCCAGCTAGGTTCAATCTCAGACCAAACCAGGTTACATTCTGCACCCAGCACTGTGTGAGGAAATTCAGCATTTCCCCCTTCCCTGGCCTTTGAGGTGAGGCTGGACAGGATGTTTGTGGCTTCTGCAGACGGAAGATTTGGGGCTTTGGTGTCAGGGGCCATGGAGATCCAACCAGTTGCATTTGTCTGTGCCAGCCCATCCTTTTCCTGGTTGGGAGTTTGGTCCTTCATGCCATGTTCCCTAGGGGCACAGAGCCACCAAGCAGCTGAAACTCCCCACTGGGAGCTACTCTCAGATGCTTCCTAAGGCAGTGGGATGAAGCATTGCTCCCCAAAGCCAGGAGCTGTGGGAGACAAGAAAACTCAGGCCAAAAAAGCATTTGTGACAAACCTATTTGTCCATCTCCATACTCTTGTCATCCGCAGAACAAAACACCAATGGTTTCCCATTGCTTTTCCTTTCAGTTCACCAGAGTTTTGTGTTGGCTTTGGGTTTGCCACACATCATTCAGAAACATAATGCAATTTACAGGAAAAAATCCTTGGCTTGCTTTTCTGTTTACCATTCCCGAGCATAATGAAAATGTTAAAATGCTAAGTCACTTGACATCTGCAACCCCAGTAATGCACTTGCTTTACTTTTTTTTGTAGTTACAAGAGTTGGTGAATATATTCAAAGCTCTTCAATTCACTTAAGTCGAGAAAGACGTGCTGCATATTCAATGAAATGCCACAGTTGTGACATGTTCCATCTCCTCTGCTGTGTTAAGTCTCTTCATTTATTCTTTTACAGACAGTCGCAGAATTTATTCTGAGATGAATAAAATTATCACTGATGTCCTTCAGAAAATAATGTGGGGCTTTCGGCTGAATGCTGGAAGTTCAAGGAAAACATCCCAGGTGCCCAGGACATGAAGAACAAGTCATTGAACCTCTTCCATTGAGCTGTCATCTGTTCCTCCTGCCTGCGCACCGCACCCCCTGCTCCAGCCAGCCTTCTGCTTTAGTGAATAATGATTAACAGCACCAGCCCTAATTTAATGTGACCGGGCTTCTGTCCTTCTAAAAACCAAGTTCTGAGAAGAAATAGCTCAAGCAAAAGTTGATCATTGCATTCATTTGGATTGTGTATACATAGGTGCTCCCCGAGCAGCAGAATAAAGCTTGGGGATGTGGATTCGTTTTTCTGTGCCGTGCAATGTAATTTTTTCCTCTATTGTCAGCATCATTGTTGATCCTGAAATTATAGTGTCTGAGGAGTTATTCAACAGGAGATGTTCGACATGAAAAGAGTCTCAGAAAATAACCGCAACGAGAACATTTAAATAAACCCAGAGATTACAGAGACAAAATACAAAAATGACTCCAAGAAGCTCATTTGGTTTCATTCCACTACATTTGAGTGTTATCTGAGAGCGGGAGAAAGAAATCCCCAATTGGTTTGGTGCGATGGGAGAGAAACAAGGCATCCCCTACCCACATCACAGCCTATTAATTACCCTCAGATTACAGCGTGGGTCAGGCACGGAGCATTCGGCTAAATCTCTAGTCAAAAGCTTGATCGCCTTCCCCCATCCCTTCTGCAAGGAGGAGCTTGGCTTCTATGGAGGACTAGAGCAGAATTTACCTTCTGTGTCCCAGGGCATTTGTGCTGGGTTTGGGTTGGTTTTTTTTCCTCCCTTTTTAGTTAATCCCCTCTTTTTCAAGGCCTGCCTGCTGACTTTCTTGGCACAACTCATCACAGGGCACAATCCTCAGTTCCTCCCCTCACCCCAAATATCTCCAGCAGTGGGGTCTGACCCAAGGGCTCCAAGGCCAGCGTGTTGGTGAGCCTCAGCACTGGGACCAAGCTTGCTGATGCTCAAAGGAAATCAGACCACCGCTATTTGTGGGAATCATATTTTGAGATAAGCAAATCTTCTAGGTTTACTTCCAATTATTTTTTCTTAAACATCAGGATTTTATCTTAAAAAGAATCAATGTTTCTCTGCCTTTGAAGAGCAGAACCCTCCTGATATTCATTACTTGACTCAGCTGTTCACTCAGGCCTTTTCCTTTGATGAGAAACTTGGATTTACAGGCAGTATTTAGCATTGTGATTAGTATATAATGTGACCTATTATTGGAATAAATGGGGTGCACAGCGCTATCTCAAGCAAAAGAGTTGACTTGGTTGTACTGGGAGGGGAAAAAAAAACAAAACAGCTTGAGAATCATTATCTAGGATAACTGCTTAAAAAAAAAAGAAGAAGAAGAAGAAGAAAGAAGCAACACTAAAATGGGCATTTTCTTTTCCTTCAGAGCAAAAGAGGATCACATTGCAACTTGTCACACCAGCCAGTGGCATGTCCTACTTCCTCCATGGCTTCCCATCACATTAACCACTTAGGAAAAACAAAACACGTGTCTAAAAGGCCTCTCAGCACCAAAGAGAAGTGCTGACCAAAGCCTTTTGGCTCATTATCATGGCAACACCCGTGACTAGCAATAGCTGAAGGAATATATTGATCCCAGCATCTATAACTCCAGTCAGCTTCAGCACCCCGCAGCAGCCACAGCACACATTCACCATGCTGCTCAATGCCAGCAGCTCTGTGGTTGGGATTCCACCCCAATAGTTACCCCATGAACCATGCATCAGCAGTCACACTGCATCTGAGTATGCCTGGGAAACTCTGGTGTTTTGTCCATCATGTTTCGACTGCATGACAGCTTGTTGTGAACCAGCTCCAGTTCCCCAGCTCACCAGGAAACATCTAGGGCTGCTAGAAAAATATCTATCCGTAAGGATTATCATCACCAAACATTCTCCCCAGCCACCAACACAGAACCAGCCCACCTCTCTCTGAGCCATCCTGCCCATGGGACATCCCCGTGGGTCAGAACGGGGAAGATATGGGGTTACACATTAGCCAGAGCAGCCACACTGAGGCCCCCAGTAATGGGGAAGGTTATGAAACAGCAGTCGGGCATGCTGTTAATGTGTAACATCTGTGCCACCTTCCCCTCACCTTCTGCTTGCCTGCTTGGTGGTGTCAACATTCTATCTCCCTATTGTCTTCTTCCTGTTCTATTCTTTCCTTCTTCCCAATATCTTTCTTCTCCCCGTTCTATTTCCACCCTACTCCGCAGAGAGCTGTAAAGCCATTGACCAGCTCCAGACCTCCAATGGTCCCCAGTCCTCCAGCACAGTGAGAACAGATGGCCGAGGCACCAGAATCCAGTGGGAATATTTTTTCCTGGCAGAAAGGTTGGGGTGCTGGTGCTCAGCTTGGAGATGCCAACCGGAGGGACCCGGATTTGTGGGGCAGCTTCCACCTGGAGTGAGCTGAACCAGGGACACAGCTCAATGGGCTTTGGATCCAGTTTCCATGGAAACTGAAGAAAACAGTCAGATTCCTCCAAAACCAACTTAGAACAAGTCTTCCAGTACTATCTGAACGTGTCACGTTTTTCCCAGGTAGGTCCTAGAAACGCAGCAGTGTATTGGAACAGCGTTGGTTCAGATCTACTCCTGAACCTCCGTAAAGGAGCCTGGCAGCTGCAACATCCCCACCATCACCAGCACATCCTTGCTGATCTCAGCTGACAGCGATGTTCCCACCTGCTCTGTCTGGGCACCCAGAGATGGACGTGTGATTGACAGGACGCCCGCGATATGCCGCCATTCGTTCCTTATCTGTGCCTTCCCGGTTGGCTCCCGTGTCGCTCGCGGGGTTTACAGCATCAATGTCAACGTCTTTCCCTGGGATTTCTTTTTTTAAAGCCTTCTTTGGCTCCTCCGCACCTGTTTGCGCATCCCGATGGATCTGTTTCAGGATGAGTCGAGTGGGATGAAGTCATGGGGCACAAATAAAACGGAGCAAAACTGCCCACGTGGGTGGGAGCAGGTTGGCATCTATTTTTCTTGGCAGGTCACTGAGGGTCGAATCCTTCTGAAGTACCTTCCACAGCAATTCTTAGCTAGGTATCACTACACCAAGCATCCTACATGGAAGACCAATGTTATCTACAGAGAAAAAGAGGTGGATGAACAAACCTCCATAAGAGGAGAGCAGAAAACCGGCCCAGGGGGAAAACTGGGGTATCGCCTGGAGATGCCTCCCTCTGCTCCATCTTGGGTTGACATTGGGGCACCCACCTGCCCCCAGGGCAGGTTCAGTGCCTCTCCTTTGCAGAGCCCTACGAACACTGCAGCACCAAAAAGCCCTTCAAAGAAGATTTGGTTTTGCCAGTGAGGCAAAAGCAGAAGCTTGGATTCATGCAGCTGTACCTATGGGATGTAGTAGGACATGGCCTAGGCATCTTGAGTGAATTTCTTGTTAGGGAAGCTAAGGATTTTGTGGGTATTTGATTAAATAAAGAACTATTCATGTTTGCATTTAGATACAGGCAATGGAATCATTTTTTTCCCCCAAATTTCCCTCTCTCAGTCAGCACTGTGGGCACTTTGTTATCCAAGCAAAGCAAGTTTGGCAAAGTTATTAACTGCTCAGAACAAGATCTTTATTGATTTCCTTCTGAGGATCAATCTCCTTATCTGCGGGCTGCTCTGTTAGAGCTGCCTGTGACCAGGGTATTTAGCTAGGAGATATCTGTCCTGGGCCCTGGAGACTTTCACAGAGGAGTCCAAGGTCTCTCTATAGCGGCAGGTGGTAAGGAGAAGCGAACTGTGATGGAGAGGCATCCCCAGCTGGCTTCCCGCTGGCCCTGAACGGTGACACCTGTTGGGCTGGTGCTGGGCTTTGTGCCTATTGAACGAGCAGGTATCGTTTTCCATCCCCACCGTCAGGAAATTCGGATGGTCTCCCCCTTCTCCCCCCCCCGCAACCTCCCAACCCACCAGCCTACTTCGTCAGCTTTGTCTTCAGCCGGACCCTAAAAATAAATAAATAAATAAATACAAGGAGGGGGGTGGAGATGTTGGGTGTTGGGGGGGGGGGGGGGGGAGGGGGGGGGACGGGGGAAGTGTAAAAACAGATAAAATTACTATTAAAAGAAAAAAAAAGAAACCCAAAAAGGGGCAGCAGAGGGGGGGCTGCAGCTGGAGCTGGCTATGGAAACCCAGCTCTAATCTCTCTCAAACCCCTGCTATCAAAGCTTGGATCAGCATATCTAATGTAAACGAGCTTTCACACATAAATAACGTGCCACATCTGGCTATTTGGTTTTTATAGCGTCTTAGCTACCGAGCGATTTATAGAGGGCAGGCTCGGCGCGGGGCAGCCCGGGCGAGTTGCGGAGCGGGCTGGGGCTGCGGGGAGCGAGGGCGGAACGGGGCAGAACGGGGAGGGGGGCAGAGAACGGCTCCGCGCATCTTTGGGGAGGGGGCGGGGGGAGGGCTCTGCCCCCCGGGGGAAGAGGGCCGGCTCAGCAGCGGGGCCGGGGCCGGCTTAAAAGAGCCATCCAGGAACCGGCGTGTTTGCGCTTATAACCAATTTATTACCGCCGAACATATGGCCAGTATTTCGCCTGGCGTCACACGCCGGGGAGGAAAGCAAACAGAGCGGGCGATGTAAAGCCGGAGGAAGGAGCGGCCGCCCCGCACACGCCGGAGAGACAATGCGAGAGGCGCGGAGCCGCCGCCGCCGCCGCGCTCAGCCCCCGCCCGCTTAGCACGGGCCGGCCCAGGTGAGCCTGCGGGGCCGGGGGCCGCCAGCCGGGAGGGCACGGGTGTGGGAACGGGGAGGGCTGCGTTTGGGAGCGGGGATGTGTGCTGGGGCGGGGGGACGGGGGGGGTGCGCCAAGCTGGAAGGTGAGGCCGCCTCGACGGCAGCGCGGCTCCCGTCGCCCCGACGGCTGGGGGCCCGTCCCGCCCCGGCTCACCTCGGGGCGGAGACCCCGGCCCGGCGGCGGGGCGACACTTCTCGGCGGCGACGGCAGAGTCCGCCAGAGGACCGGGAATGGCCCGGGTCGGGCCGGGCTGCGCGGCGGGGGACGGCCCGGCTCTGCCCGCCGCGCTGCTCCGTCCCTCCCTATCGACGCTTTCCTTCTCGGGACCCCCCCAGCCCGTCCCGGCCGTCCTTCCCCTGCGTCCCCGCACCTGTGAGCGCGGCCCGACGTGTGCCCTCTGCGTCGCGCGTGGGAGAAACCCACGCAGATAAGAAAGTGCTCCCGGGGCCGCTTTTCATAAAGGGCTCTAAATCTCCCGCATTCAGATCGCCGTTATCGAAACGAGTTGGGTTTTTTTTCGCCGGCGAGAACGTTTGTGACAAAGCTTAATCTCATTGGGACACGTTTCTTCATTAGAGAGATGGGAACGAATGCAGCCGAGGGGTTTGCCGTGGGGGACGAGGCGTTCTGTCGGTGAATAAAACGCTCGGAATAGACTTGAACGGGAACGGAGGCCTCGGGCTGGGCTTACAGCTCGGGCTCGGCGGAAAAAATTAAATAAGAGAAACAAATAGCTGGGCTGGAGGCTGCGGGGCTCCGATCTCCGCTTTGTGCCGACGCGCATCGCGCTGCCGAACCGGCGCTGCCGCCGACTCTCTCGGCAATATTTTCAAAGATCTCATTAAAGTGCATTTATCAAAGCCCTAACATGTGCCCTCCGGCTCCGGCATAACCTCATTAGCCTCCAGGGAGGAGAGGGAAAATCCCCATTTCTATTCCGATTCGCCACCTCGGGAGCTTGGTGGCGGGGCTGGCTCTATCTAGATCTTCCAAATTTCGAAGGAAGAGCGCTGAATTGGAAGGATTTCTCCGGCTTTGAGGCTTCGGGGGAAAGGAGATAGAGGGAGCGAGAGAATAGGGGATGCTCATTGAGATTCCTATGTCCTGGAGAAGGTTTCGTTGTCTGCGGGAGAAGGAAGGGCAGGCCGGAGCTGGGATTTTGGGGCTTCCGTAGAGAAGAATGCAGCCGGCTCCGTTTCCAGATGCGGGGATGTTTTCCCCCTTAGTCCCATTCCTTGTTGCTGTTGTGGTTTTTTGTTTGTTTGTTTTGTTTTGTTTCATCTCCCCTCCACCCAAACCCCATTAACGCCTTTGTTAACGCAATCATTTTTCCAGCCGCCAACAGCGAAGGGAATTTCCCCCTGCAGAAACTCCGAACCCCTCGGCTCACCATTAAGTTCCTGCAATGCACGGAGGATGCGGGGGGCTCCCGCATTTCAGGCGATGCCAGCAGTGCCCACCGCCCCCGAGCCGGGGCCGGAGCCGGGAGCGGCCACAAAGGGGAAAAGGCTCCTTAGAGCTCTGCCAGGGGACATCTCGGAGTGGAGGGGGATGCTGCTGCTGCTGTTGTTGTTGTTGTTTTGATCCCTGACAAAAGATGTCCTCTCCTAATGACTCAGCTTTCCGTCCCTCGCCACCCTCTAACACAAAGCTGGGATTGCTTGAGAGGCTCCGAAGGTGAATTAATAACAATTATCAGGAGCCGCGTTTCCCTCGCCCTCTTTATTTGAAGTGTAGCTCGTTCCAAGGGATAAAGCCAACCTGTCCCCCTAACAAAGGCTTTGTGCGCCTTCGCTAATCCTCGCCGAGCGGCAAGGTGCGGTGCTTCTTATTTGTTTCCTTGCGGTCTGGAGCGAAGGAAAACAATAAGCTCGCACCTTTGGTCCGATCAGACAATGAGCAGAGCCACTCGGCGGCTGTCAGCGGCTCCGGGTGAGGAGGTCGGGCCGAGAGAGTGAGCTGCGGGGAGGGGGATAGCGGAGAGGCTCCTGGCAACACCTTCCCATTCACTTGTTTGAGTGGTATATTAGGAATAGGGGACGGGTAACGCTGCTAAAACCCACCGCCGGGTGCGGGGCTCCCCACAGCTCGGGGAAGGAGGGAGGGAGGTGGCGGCTGTTTGAGCTACCTGCGAAAGTAAACAGGTAAACACTGCTAGAGGGCACTTGTCCTGAAGTGCGGCCACTTAGCCTGTGTACACGCACCTCTCCTTCAGCCTCTTGTTCTCTTGTGCAAACAACCCCTCCGGCTTAAATTCAGCACGGCCGGCCTGGAGCACCCGGCCGCCAGTCCCTTCCGTCGGGTTTTACGCGGCGGCTCCCGGCCCCGCGGTCTCCCCTGACGTCAGAGGGCTCTGACGTCACCATGCCCGTGACGTCACGCCCGCAGCTCCCCTCGGCCCCTCGCTCTCTGTGCCCCGCACCTCCCGCACTGCTGCGGGACACCGCCTCCGTTCCCAATCGCGGTCGTCAGCGCTTTTGGGAGCCTGGCTACCGAGTGCTCAGGGTTTTCTTTTTTCTTCCTTTTTGTCTGTGAGTGCCTTCTTTTTTAGAGTTACATATATACTATTATTACTCTCTCTTTTTTTTTTTTTCCTTTCTTTTTTTGCTTGCTTGCTTGGCTGCCGCCGGCATAAGCCAGACTTTGGGACTTTTTCTCCATTCTCGCCATCACCGTTTTTGCTTCTAGCCCTTTGCCTCTCGCCCTCCGCAGTGGGGAGGAATGAAAACCCCATTCCGACCTCATCCGAGCGGCCCAAGGCCGGGCAGCTGGGGTCGGGGAGAACGCATCCATCGATAAGGCCGAGATTTGCCGGCCACGAAGCATCGAGATGGATGCGAGCGGCCCAGGCCCCTCCCCGCAGAGGAAAGGGAGAGGAGCCCGCACGAAGGGGTTCCCTTCGTATCGAGGAAGGACTCCGAAATGGATGAAGAGATAGCCATTGAGCGCGGTTGAATACCATGACAACTAGGAACAACCTCAGATTTATTCCCAACAGTTAGGACACATTGAAAGAGGGCGTCAATCACGTATTATTTCGCCACTGAAATAAATGCAAAAACTGCGCCGAGACAAAGGGTTCCAACAGAAGCCGGACATTTGTCTACATTGCGGACATTGTCTCCAGCTTAGCCATAGGGTTGTATTTGTGTTTGCGCGGCTCCGACCACCCAGGATGTGCTCAGGGGCTCGCTTAAAAAAAAAAAAAAAAATCCCTGGGCATTGTCAGCCACATCACATACTTTATGGGAGGCAGGCTGGGGGCTGGGGGAGCGGGCTGGGGGAGCGGGCTGGGGGGGAAGGTGCGAATAAATCGATCGGCGAGGAGAGGGCGTCGGAGGGACCGTCTTCCTCCCGGCTCCCTCCTGCGGGAAGGGGAACTCGGGCAACTTTTCTTAGCCTGGTATCAGGGAGGCGGTGGGCAAAAGGAGGCGGCGGTGCGCAGCCCCTGTGCGGAGCGCAGCCCCCGGGTCGGTGCGCGCACGGGCGAGCGGGGCCCTTCGGGGTGCGGGAGGGGGGGGAGGATGGAGATGAGAGAGACGGAGGAGGAAAAGTCGGTGGGAGGCTGCTGGGGGCTGGGGAGGGAGATCCTCCCCGCTTCCCGAAAAAGACATTTTAAAGATTAAAAAAAAAAAAAAAAAAGAAATGAAATGAAATGAAGGCAGGCACGCTGAGAATCCGCCGGGCTGCAGCCCGTTAAATGAACCGAGCGGGCTGGTTCTCATTCCCCTGCAAGACGGAGGCAAAATCAATGAGACCTCTTCAAATAAAACCTCCCCCC
>JAPSGF010000007.1:28337932-28387148 GCA_035772895.1 Perdix hodgsoniae
GGGGGGGGGGGGGGGGGGGGGGGCGAGGAAGGGAAAGGGAAGAGATGGGAAAGTATAAGAGGAATGTGAAGGGAAAGAGAAAAGAAGGGAAGGGTCCCACGGCTCCCAGGCCATCCCACAGCACGGGAGCAGCCCTCAGCATCCTGCACCGGCCATCTGGATGCACGTCGAGGGGCTGCATGCGGTTGTGCCGTTCCCGGCGGCCCGTCCTCACCCAGGGAAGGGGCAGTAGCGGCGCGGGGACACGCCGAGAGCTCAGCCCCTACTCGCGGACACGGCCGCCCCGTCGGGATGCCCGGAGAGGGAAGCGGAGCCCGGCCGCAGTTCCCCCGACGGCTCCGCATCCCCAGCCCGGCGGCAGCGGCAGCCCCGAGGGGGCATTTCGTCGTCGCAAAGCGAACGAAATCCCAAATCCCCGACCGTCCATCGCCCTTCCAAACTCCCCCCGGCCAGGCCCGGACCCCACGGAGCGGCGACCCCCGGGCCCCGTCCCTGCCGCGCCCACGCCGGGAGCGCCGCGGGTTTCGGGAGAGGCGTTTTCCGTCAGTGCCGCGCCGTCGGGTCGCGGGTACTTACGGGCGAGGGCCGCGGAGGAGCTGCTGCGGCCGTGCCCCGGGGCGGCCGGGCTTAAGAGCCCGACGGCGACCGCGGGACAATGCCGGGAGGAGGGGGCCGGGGCCGGGCGGCGGCGGGAGGCGGGGGCGCTGCCCGGCGGCGGGGAGGGGACGGGGCCGCCCGCCGCCGTTGTCCCCCTCCGGGCCGTCGCTCCGCCCCTCGGTGTCTGGCGTAAAGCTGGCGCCGGGCTAAAAGAAACGGCGAGCTACGAGCGCCCAGGGGCTGGTAGCCGCCAGCGCACTGCTCGCCGGTGGCGGCGGGAGCGGAGGGCCCGGCCCGCCCCGCCATGTCGCTGAGCCCCAAGCACACGACGCCCTTCTCCGTCACCGACATCCTCAGCCCCATGGAGGAGAGCTACAAGAAGTTCGGCGGCATGGACGGGGCGGCCGGGCTGGGGCCCTACAGGCAGCCCGCGGTGCCCGGCGCCTCAGCGGCCGCCGTCCCGCAGCACGTCGTGGCGGGCCCCGCCGGGGCGGCCGCCTACCACATGCCGCACGGCGTCTCCCAGTTCCCGCACGGCGCCGTCGGGGGCTACTGCGGCGGCGGGCTGGGCAACGTGGGCGAGCTGCCCGCCTACCCCGACGGCATGAGGAGCGGCGCGGCGGCGGGCGGCGGCTGGTACGGGGCCGGCGGAGACCCGCGTTACCCCGGCAGTAAGTGCGGGCGCGGGGCGAGGGGCGGCGGGCGGCGGGACGGGGCGGCCGCGCTCCGACGGGGCGGCCCCGGCTCTGAGCCGCGCGTCCCGCTCAGTCTCCAGGTTCGTGGGCCCGGCGGCGGGGATGAACGTGGCCGGGATGGGCGGCCTGAGCGGCCTCGGCGAGGGAGCCAAGGGCATCGTGCCGCTGCACGCGGCCCCGCGGAGGAAGAGGCGAGTGCTCTTCTCGCAGGCGCAGGTCTACGAGCTGGAGCGGCGCTTCAAGCAGCAGAAGTACCTGTCGGCGCCGGAGCGGGAGCACCTGGCCAGCCTCATCCACCTCACGCCCACCCAGGTGAAGATCTGGTTCCAGAACCACCGCTACAAGATGAAGCGGCAGGCCAAGGACAAGGCGGCCGCCCAGCAGCTGCACCCCGACGGCTCCGGCGGCCTCTGCCAGCAGCCGTCGCCCCGCCGCGTCGCCGTGCCCGTGCTGGTGAAGGACGGCAAGCCCTGCCCGCCGCCGGGCAGCGGCACCCCGGCCCCCGGGCAGCCCGCGGCCCCCAGCGGCCCCGGGGGCTCGCTGCCCGCCTCCCACCCTCACCCCGGCTCGCTGGGGCAGGCGGCGGACCTGGAGGAGCTGGCGCCCAGCCCGCCGTCGCTGCACGGCCAGGTGCCCCCCCTGGCCCCCATGGACTCGGCCGGCGTCGATTACAACGGCGGCATGGTCAGCCCCAACCTGCTCTACGGCAGGACGTGGTAATCCGACGGGGCGGGCGGCTCGGGGTGTCCGCACCCAGCCCGGTCCCGCCGTCCCGCGGAGCCCGAGAGCCGCCGTGCGCGTACCTTGCGGCCCCGCTGAGCGCGAACAATAAACCTTCTGAAGCGCAACTTAGCCCGGCAGAATTAATTTTAGAAGGGTGCCCCCGAAGTGCGATTTCATTCTCGGTTCATTGGAGGGAAATTGAGTCGTAACCGGAGGTCGAGGAGGCGGCGAGCGGTGCGGGCGGGAGCGGCCGCTGCCTTCCGCAGGACGGGGAGCGCCGGCAGCGCCCAGAGGACGCGGAGACTTTCCGGAGGAGCTCCTCGGCTTCGACGCTCGCAGTCCAGGGGGAAAAGGAGTCGCGTTCGTTGTTCCGAATTACGGCTTACGAAATTAACGTTCGCGCATGGACACAAAACCCCCCGACGGCAGCGGGCAGCCCCCGCCGGGCCGCCTCGGGGCTGCGAACGGCGGGCGGGCGGGGAGCGCCGCGGGTCCCGGTGTGCGAGCCGCTTCCTTTTTCTAATTTTCTTTTTTGCTGTTGTTGTCGTTTGTTCGTTTGCTTTGTTTCCCCATCCCTTTATTTTTATTCCTTTTCCCCCGATTTTGTTTTGTTTTGTTTTTTTTCCTTTTACTTTTCCGGATTTTTTTTAAATTTTATTTTGCGTTTTTTTTTTCTCGCCCGCTTTCTTTCTTTTTTTCTTTTTCTTTCCTCTGTTTCTTTCTATTTATTTATTTATTTTTCCCTTCTCTTTTTCTTTATTTTTTTTCTTCCTTTTTTTTTTTAACAATAAAGACAAACGTTGTTCTGAACCCTCGCTGCTTCCTTCCTGCTCCATGCCCGCGGCCGTCGCCTCCCTCCTGCAGAACTGCACTGGGATTTCGTTCCGTGATGCTACCTGGGGTTGTTTTGCTGTTGGAACGGTTTTGGGGATGGAATAGATTCAGTAGGGCTCCCCTGCACCACGCAGGAGCAAAGGGGATGCTGTGCCCATGCAGACACCGCGCCGCTCTCTGCCCGGTTCCGAGGGGGAACGCCAGCTTTGAGAAGCGTGGCTGCCAGCCTGGGGGCAAAGAGTTGGGCAGGGGGACGCTGCTCCCAGAGGAGCTCCCTTTCACCCTAAGCTTCCTCCCCTTACCCCAGAAATGAGTGAGGGACAAGGGCACGCCTGCACCCCGGGTTCAAAGCCAGGAGCCTTGTCAGTAGGGCAGGCAGCAGCTCCTCGCACCAGCCTCCCTCCCATCACTGCACTTTTGCATGAAAAGCCATACGTGGTGGTTTTGTTCTGCCCAAAAAATTACTTTTGGAGACCAGTGTGTTTTTATGCAAGTGGAAGAAGGGCACGGGGGAGCAGTGACAGCATTTGCCAGCTCCAGGTAGGACAGCAATTGCATTGCAATGAAGGATATTACAACAATCTCCATCACTTGTAAATTTCACCCTCCAAGGTCACAAGGTTTGAGGCTTCTGCCCCACTGCTGGCAATTAAGGTGTGGTCCTAAACAGAGAGATGATGCAAAAACACTCACAGGAGGTGGCTGCAGCACTGCTGGCTCTCAGAGCTGTGCGTGCAAACATTAGGAGCACGAGCAAGAGGTGCTACAGCAGCTTTTACCTGGACGCTCCACGGCAGCAGAAACACACTCAGGTTTTGGTTAAACAAAGCTTTGAAATGCTATGGTAGAGGCTGTGTGGAATTAGTGCTGCAGTAATTAGTATCAACCGTGTGCATACAGAAATACAGGGGGGAGAAATAAAGCACGGGGTAGCGCGCCCAATTTCAAAAGCCACTTTATAAAGCAAATAAAAATATTTACTGATTTGGTACACTCACATGGAAAACCCCTAGAAAGAGTACTAAAAATGAATGGAAACTCCATACAGGGCAGCTATTTTAAATTACATATCAAAACAGACTGATACGCCTTCCGTGCTTATTTGTGTTACAAAAACCAAGTCAGAAAACAGGCAACAAGCTGGAGGAGTGGAAACGTTCTGCTTCCAAGTCCCAAAGTCTCCTATTTTCCCCTATGAGAAATGCAAAGCAGCAGCAGAGCAGCACTGCTGGACACGTCCTTAACCCCAGTGTGCTCCATGCTGCCCGCTGCGTCCTCCCCGAGTTCATCAAATCTGATTTCTATGCATTCTTTACAACTCCGTGTCTGTTTTCAGGCTCTTGTGTGTGAAGTAGAGGGTGGCTGCAGCTCGCATTGACAGGCGCTGTGCGGCACAGCTTGGGGATGCCATGAGGACAAAACAGCTCTCCCACCTCGGCTCAGGGCTTTGCAGATCGGGGTGAACTCGTGGTTGGCAGCGACAAAACATAATGGGTTCGGTAAGAAATGTACACACGTAAAACAAGCAGGGTTTAAAAACTACAGGGAGGTTTTCTGAACAATTTCATTTCTTTCCCTTCCCTCCCCCAGTTAATAAAAACAAAACAAAAATCCGGACATTTTCCAGGCTTGGGAGAGCAGTGCTAATTCCAGCTGTATCTTCCCGAGGGTGGGGGCAGCAGGTAGGGCCTCCCGGGGCCGTATCCCTACAAACAAACAAAAGCAAGCATTTATTTTTTGGATTAACAGCACAGCAAACAAGTTAGCGGGGCTCCAGGCGCCCCTACAGCAACGAAACAATGCGTCCTCAGCACAGAAAGGCACCGCAGCCGCTCTCAGCACAGCTTCAGCCTCCGCTCACGGAGGGCAGATCCACGTCGCATCCGTGCCCCAGCAGAAGCAATGCTGCTCGATAAATGGCTCCTTTTCTGCTTGAGCTGTATGCGAGCTGAAGCTCAAGAGAGTCAGCCGCTGGTACTGAGGGACAATCGAAAACAGAAAAGGAAAGCCATTTGGTTTTGTTACAGAAGCGTTTGGCAGCACTTGTTTGCTTTTAATACCAGAAGAAGCATCCCAAAATCTCACACTGAGACTCAGCACAAATTAAGGCATTTTTTGTCTCTGAGATCAAGCCTTCTGTACACTACGTGAGGAAAAGAAAACCAACAAAACAAAGCTGCTGGAGAAAAAAAATATATGGTAAAAAAGGTTAAAGTGTCCTTGAAGCATTTCAAATGATTTAAAATCCTGACGCGCTGCAGAGCCCACAAAGTTCATTCTGTTGGCAGCCACGGGGTTTTTGTTGGCTTTTCCTGGGGGAGGGAAAAGGGGGACCAAGGGGTGATGAAGAGGCTTCGTTTTGTTCTTTAAAAGAGAAACCCAGGAACAGAGATAGCTGCTGGAACTGAAGAGGCAGAGGGCTTTGCTCCACGTGTTTGTGGCAGGCAAGCAAATAGACTTGCACAGAAAACATCTGCTTTTACACCCTGTTTTTAAGCGGGATCTGAAGAGAGATGTGCAGAATGGGCTGTTTCAGGGAGATCTTGGGTTTGTTTTTAATCGCAATCAATACAAACCCCAACAATTAAACAAGCTGAGTTGCCTGCAACCCCTGACAAATCCTTCCAGTTGCACAAAGAGCAGAAAGCTCTGTCTGTATGTGCCCAAGCATGGTTCAGGAGGGCTCTTAACAGCTACACAAGGCATTTATCTGGACGTTCAGTCACGTTCATCCTAAAATCAGGATGTCAAGCAGCTCCACGACCACATTTGTGCTTTATTTCTCTATGCCAGCTCCGAGGCACAGGGAATGTGCACCACCCCTGAGCAGCCCCTATCCGTGGCAGTTGCATTAATTTTGTAAGCACTTTGCAGCAGCGTGTTTATTAACCTCTTCACGCCATGTTCTGGATGCTGTAAAAAAAAAAAGAATTCAGAGGTGAAAGGGACCAAAGATGATTATTTATGCTGCTCTGTGTCACCGCTTCCACTTGAATCCCTTTTCAGGGCTTTAAAGCTTTGACGTGCAGGCAGCAATGCTAGATTCAATTATTGGTTTCGCATCCTAAACCTTTTCAGGTAGAGGCTAATTTTACTTCATTGCCATCAGCCCCAAAGAAATAATTACATCTGAAAGTTCATTCAAAAATAATGTAAAAAAACAAAAAAAAACCAGAAACAAACAAAAATGAAAGGCACAGCTGCCATCCTGCCTCCTATTTCACTACTGGGGCAGCAAGCAGCTGTAGAGCTGCAGAGGTTGTATACCAGTGCACACGTAGGTACTCACAGTGCTCCGAGATCTCAGTTCCAACCTTCTAAGCAGGCACTGACCCCCACCCCACCCTGCTCTAAAACAATTCCTGTCCGCTTCTGTGCTGTCTGGCAGCAACTGTTACTCACAAAGACTCAAGGTTGGGAATAAACTAGTTGAAGAGCAGACTTCTTTCACAAAAATGCAAGATTCAGCTCCTGGACACCGTTTCCTCACTAAGGCTGATGTGATAAAGATCCACGCTGTCTAATTTTGCTTACAGTCAAGCATGTGCTGGAAGGATTAGTACTGGCCATGCCTCCTCTGCATACTCAAAGCTAGAGTGCATGGCAGACTTGCCTCTCTTTTCTTCATTTCCTGCTGCAATACTAAACACTACAGCTGAATGAGCTGGAGACAGTTCTTCCTCCAGTCTTAAAAGCCTCCTCTGCACTAAAAACGCTTCAGGGTAGGAGATGGGGGGAGGTGTGGAAAGAAGGGAGATCTCACCGCTGCTAACAAGGGTTCAGCCAAACACGAGTTGAAGAGTTGGGAGCAGTGGGGCAGGCTGCTTGTTGGCTATAGATCTTTTCAGCAGCAAGATGTAATCCTGCAGCCCAGGGACAATGCTGAGAACGGTATTAGTGGCTCGCAGGCTGTTTCTGCTGGGCTCCGGTCCTGACAAGCTGAACCGGTGACAGAAGCACATGGCACTCTGCAAAAAGCTTCCCCAGCAAAGGCCAAAGGCTCTTCTGTTACAAACTGGATTTGACAGTACGTGTCTTTATTGTATTAACTGCTTTAGAAAACTCAGAGCTAACGATGTCACAGTGCAAAGTGGTTGTGATAGATTCTGCTACCCGAGTCTCCCAGTCAGAATAGAAAAAGAAAAATATGAAGTGGACAAAGAACCAGAAGTGGCAAAAAATGTAAGACTTTCAAGTACATTATGTATTAAATGGATTGTGCTTGCAGCTCCTGCTGCGTAAGCAAAGGAGACTAGGATGTTATCCAACACACTGCAGGACAGTATTCAGACCTAAGAGAAAATCACTACTGGAAGCACAAGGGGAACAGCCCTAGGAATCAAACATCAAGTCTGACTCTGTGTCATACTGTGCAACAAATGCTTGCGGGCTGGGATGGACAAGGAAAACTAAGAGCATATACCAAAGCGTGACTTGACTGGAGTCCATTTGTAAGAGGTAGGGAAGAAGCAGGTCCCAAGAGAAGGCATGTTTCAAACGGTTTGTGCCTTGTTTGCCATATTAAAGGGCTGGGAAATAAGTTACTGAGCAGCTGAGTACCTTTCTTTCTCTTTCCCCACTACTGGCCAGTAGCCTTCCCACAACTGAGTAACACTCCCAATTCACAAGAACAGTACCAGAACATGAAGTTTAATATAAACATCTGAAAAGTATTTTGAACTAGTGAATGCCCAAGTTCCTAGCATAAGAGAATATGCAGACTAAGTTTTTAGTGGGAATACACACACAAAAATAACACATAAGCAAAACAAATGGCTGCTTTCAGGCCTTTCTGTTCTGTTGCATTTTCATAAACTGCTGATAAGAACCACCTACAATTTTGGATGTTCTCCTACCAGGTTTGCTTACTTTCGTTTAGCCATACAAACTTATTTCCAGGTGTACATTCACAGATGCTTCTTACTCTGACTACTAGAGTCTGACATTTAAAAAGAATCAGCCAGTAAGCACGAGAAGGGGCAAAAAAAAGTCAAGTTGTAAGAACCTACAGTTTAAACACACAGCAGGGAGACATCCATCTCCAAAGCATGTAGATTTTGTGTTTCCTTACAGAATGGGAAGGCTCTGTTTGAAATACCTGCCTTCAGATTCTATTTTCTCAAGCTGCAAAGTGTGTGACTTGGTCAGATGCTTGATCTGGTTTTAATGAAACGCACAGCGATGGCGTGGGCCTCGTGCCATGAGCACACACACACACGGGCTGGGCAGGGTAGGGAGGCTTATTTGTCAGTGCTTGCGCTGGTGGCACAGCCACCAGACTAAAAGCAGCAGAGGAAGGCCCACCCCCTGCAGCCACACGCTGAGAAGATGTGCAGGCAGCATTTCCATACCTGCCTTCCCCGGTCCATCCGATCCTCGGGTCTCTGTGGGTAGTTCATGGGCCCACCCAGCCCCTGGTACTGGCCCGGTGGGTACTGACTTTGGGCTGGCAGCATGCGGTTCCAGGCGAGCAGCGGGGCGGCCCCAGCAGTTCTGGAATAGAGAAGCAAGCATGACCTCAGAAGTTCCGTGCTACAAAACACACATTGCTGTGCTGGTGTTTGATGCGTGCTACCGTTTGCCTCACGTTTGCTCACTGCTTCCTTCCCCACACCTGAAGGCTACAGAACCACACGCTTCCACCAGCGGCGAACTCAGACTTCGCAAACTAGATATTCCAAAATATATTCCTTGAAAGGATTCTGCCCAGCTTTTATTCTAGGAGGAAATTTGCCAATTCATCTGCAGCCATCCTGACCATCGATTAAAACCCAGATATCACCAACCAAGCTAGCTAAACGTAACGCACCGTCCAAAGAGTAAACATGTGCAATACGGGAGAATGAGGCTTTCTTTTCTAAATGTCCAGGCTCTTTCTGGGAGTCCATTCTTTCTTGTTAATTGCAGGTTGCAAATGAATTCTTACTGTGAGTATTCTGAATCTAGGGTAGGGGCCTTGGCTGCTTTTTCCCATCCATTATTCTGCTCAATATGTCAGAAGGTCTGATCGGGAAGAAACCTTTTCAAGTTCTATTGATGCCGTTTTCAATTGACCACGGTGACCTAGCAACATAAGCACTAATTGGCATGGACTGACTGACATTTGGTGTACAGTTTATATGGGAACGCAAATTCAACATCCATTATAACCCAGTTTGCCATCCTAGATTACTAACAGCAAGAAATGTTTTAATTGCCTTCAAGTGCCTATTCTAACATTACAATTATAAAGCAACAGGTATAATACATCCAATCATTGTTTGATTAAAAATATTTAGAAAAATGATACAGCCATGATATAGTCTTCAGAGCTAAACACTGGTAAGGGTACAACTGCTCACAGAATTCATAGCAGTTACGTTTTGCACTGCAATACGTTGTTGTAATGAGAAAATATTGGCTAGCTGAGACAGTTAATCTTTTATGACCCACATTCAAGAGAGCCAGTTAAGCACGAGACAGAAAGGAGCACAGTGAGCACAAGTACCGCAGCTCACGTTTACCTGTTGCACTTCTTAACTGAGTTACAGTGCGTGCCTTCCAAGAGTCTTCCCCTGGCTTGCTGGAGTACGTTGGTGGGACTTTGGCTTTGGCCAAACAACCTGACACAGGGACTCGATCTGATACACACCGCCAAACACACACAGCTCAAGGAGGTGGTGGGACTTCAGGAAAGAGGCCGTCCCAAACAGGAGGATGCTCTGATGGGAGCAGAGCTCTACCATGGGAGGCAAACACTGCTTGAGTAAGCGGGAAGCAATGCCAGGACAACTGGGAAACAATTTCACCTACTGGAGCAGAGGTGAAGTTTGATTTGGCATAGAAACCTCCTACCATCTCCCAAAATGAAACAATACCTATTTATACAATGATTGGTCTGCTCTGATAAATATGCAACAGGTAAACACGATGTGCAATAAATGCACTAAAAAGGAATTTGCACAAAAGCTAAATGGCAACAGGCAGCTTTATTTTTAGCTTCAGAGATGCCTAGAAAATGCACAGTGTTATCTGAAGTATTCAGTAGGAAGAGCAGCATCATCTTCTGAGTTAATAGCACATTGTACTTCCTGAACACTCAAAATCAGCATCGTACCAAGGATGTTCCTTTTCATTAAGGGTTTTGAATACTAACTTCATTTTGTTATTGTTCCTAGAAGACTGCAGGCTCTTCAGGAAGAACATACTGTTCTGCCTCATGGAAAAATCCATTGGATTACCCACATAACCCCAGTTCTAGAGCTCATCAATCATTCAGTTTCTACAGCTTTGCCAACATTCTTGTGAGAAACACCCTCAGCCCTGAGGATTACAGGTCGAAAGTTGTGTCACACACCTGGAACAGGATAGTTCAAGCAAATTTCATGACATTAACATGTATTTTGCATAGAATTTGAATGCCACATTTTTATACAGTGATGTTTATTATCAGGACCTACAGCATCTCAGTTTTGAGTCCCCCTCAAGGTGTGAAACTGATAATAATCAGTTGTAACTATCACGTATTCCAGGGGACCACAGAATGGCCTAGGTTGAAAAGGACCACAATGCTCATCTAGTTTCAACCCCCTGCTATGTGCAGGATTACCAACCAGCAGACCAGGCTGCCCAGAGAATAAACCAGGGATAAACCTGGTAGGAAAAGATATGCTGTAGCGCGTATTCTGATCTTCAAGCTACAAAAATAGTTGAAACCTTTTCTGCTGCTCTTAATTCACCGACCTATCTACTATTTTTCATCAAACAACTTCTTAGATTATCATCTGCTAAACAACTCAGCAACCTGCATGGTTCATGGCAATCGACTTCATGCTCCTCCAAAGACTGCATTAAAGGACCATTTAAGCAACCTAAGGGAAAAGATAAAGCTATTCCCCAGGGGTAACAAAAAACGTGTGCTATTTGGAATATCACATGAATTCCCACTGGCAGTAACTTAAATGCAGTGCCCAGAGTTGTGCTGACTCAGAATTGAAGTAACACATCTACGTACTGAACAGCTAACACACCGTGTCAGGAAGCTTTATGTAAAAAAGAAGAAATCTTCTGCTGGACACGAGATCATCTGGATTATGAGGAAAAAGCTTTACACTACTGATTTCCACCCCCTCCCAGAGGCCTATGAAACAAGAGCCAGTTTAGCACCAGCTGCACTACTCTATCCCAGAAACAGCACAAAGGCTCAAAGCTTTACTGTCAGGGACAGGCTCCTTGCTTATCCTTTGCTTGATCAAGGATATCGTAGCCTCCTGCCAACCCACTTCATCTGAAAAGGCTGGAGCAGGGGCCGGCCTCTCCCTCTGCTGCTTTCTTCCTGGGAGTCGAAGTGGCAGAGAGCAGAAATTCCTTGCAGCTTTTGCTGTTGGAGCACCTGAAGCAGCAGCAGCACGCAGGAACAGCCCCAGCAGCACATGCAGCAGCAGCTTTGTAGCACCCAGAGCTCACTGCTGGCCTGGCTGCTACCAGGAATGAACTGGGAAGCTGAAAACCTCTTGGGGGAGAAGGCGATGAGTTCAATAGGTTTGACCATTGCCCAAAGCATCTCTTTGAACACCCTCCTTTTCCCAATCAAATATATGTTCCAAAACCACAGCAGAATTCCTTATCCTCTGTTCTACAACTGGCAAGTCCTTGATTTTCATGCTCAAACAAAATACAAAACAGGAAGGGGAAAGTCTTGTAAAGAGAACAGCCAGAAAAGCAAGAATTACATTTTCCAAGCAGCACCATTTCATCTGCAAAACCGGTGCATCTGGAGAGCGCGTGATTGTCTCTAAAGGTATTAGCAAGGATCACATGCAGCAATCCTATGATAGGATTCTAAATAGAGACAGTCCACTGTGACAGTTATGTGAGAAGACGCATTTCAAGTGTGAAACAAAACCATTTCTGCCTGAAAGGAATTATTTATATGTGAATTGAGAAACCCTTTCACTTTCCAAAAATAAAAGGACCCAATGACAAAAGCATAGCAGTGTTGAAAAAAAAAATAATAATTACAAGTTACAGATGTGTGGCAATATTTCACAAAATGACACAATGCAGACTGCATTCAATTAAGGTGCGGGAACAGCAACTCTCACAGACAAAGTGATATTAAAGTTTGTAATGTGACATTCAATTATAATGCAATATTTCCCATTGACACGACACAGGACAAGGGAGCTGAACTTCCACAGGGATCAAAACGGTTGCCATGGAAAGCGTGATTGCAGAGAGCTCAGTAAATTCTACCAAAGCTGATACTTTCAGTGGTTAACATTTGCAAATAAAAACATGGGGGGGGAAAGAAAAAGCTTCTGCCTAATAGGAGCAGAAACTTCAAGGACCTTACATATAGCCCCGTTCCTCCATAAATATAAACAAATGTAATTATTCATAGCTTTCACAGGTACACTGAAGTTTGTGAAGTCTCCTGACTTAAGGGCATACAACCTATCAATGAGGGAACGCATGTAAAACATCCCTTATTATCAAACCATGTCACATTCCTTCTATTCGATGGCACTTATTGGGCTGCGGATTCCATAATCCTCCTCTGAGTCCCTTCTGCATTTAATTCAGTTCAGTCTTAAGTAGTTAAAGAAACTGTTTTCAGTGGCAACTAATAACTACTGACCTACAGTGACACTGCCCTACAATAGGCTTGTCAGGCCTGAAAAACTTGTACCAAAGAAGCTGATTAGGACTTCAAGAGGTTTGTAGCAAGAATCAATGGCTGGTCTGTACTAATGCTCTGGTTGCGGCACAGAAATGATAAAAGTGGAACACCATTAGTTATGCCTCATTAAGCTCCACAGCCCTCCTAAAAAGAAATTTGTTTAGCCTGTCCAAAATCTAATGCAGTTTTAAGCTCTCTGTGTTCAATTTCATAGTATCTCAAAAGCTTCAATAAGATAAAGGCCAAAGAACCAAGAACGGTACCAAAGCACCAACAGTAAAGTTAATTTTCAAGTCTGAGTTTTTAATGGAAAGTGTTTTTTGCCTTCCTTTTTTAATACAAAGTACTCAGACCTTTTAAAGGATGAACGGCACACAGTGCACTCACAAAATATAAATAAATCATGGACATTAATTAACTTAAAAAAAAAAAAACAAACAACATGATTTGAACAAATTTAAACAACGGAGTTCAAAACAAAGAGGTAAAAACGTTGTGAAAGCCAAACAGAAACAACTCCATACTTTTAACCATGCTTTGCAAACATCAGTGCCAACTGCCTTACCTTTGTGGTGCTTGCTGAAATAAGGGCGTAGGGCCTCGCCAAGACTCCTGGGGTCTAAGATCTATAGGGCAAAACAAGAAGTTAAGAGTAAATATACTTACAAGAGCCATGCTCTGATTCCTATCCTGCATCATTCCTTCTTAAACTAGATGGACTACAAAATACACATCACTTCTTTGGTTACCACTGCTGGGTTTGATGGATTTCCTTTATGTTGGTCTACGACAAGCTCAGTGCTAATAAAAGGCAACCTTTTAAAATAAGCTTCAAGTTACAGAAATTAATTTTAAGCAGTTGATGCTTGAACACTTCACAGGTGTCTAACATTTCAAAATGCAGAACCAAGTCTGTTGCTGTAAAACTGAAGACTGGAACGTTTCCCACAAGTATGTTTGTCACTACATTATATGAAAGAACCCTGCATTCACATATATATATAAATAACTCTAAACTTAGGATTTTGAGATCTTAGGAGTGCATGCAGGTGAAATATTTGAGACATTTACAAGTCTATTAATTAAATCTATTAATGATCTCTCAGATCATGTAATTAGATTGAGTTAAATCTTTTGGCCAAAGACACAGCCCTGCAGTTATAAGAATCTGGAATGAAGAGGACCACCCACTTCTCAATTGTGTCTTCTACCCAAACCACCTCTTTACAAAGACGTAGCAGTAACAACATTGCTTTAACAGGACACGCAATTAAATGGTTGTTGTTCTTCTAAATAAACTGGTCAGTAAACAGGATGAAAGAAACAGCTCATCAATAGCTCCCTGGTCAGGTCACAACACTCAAATTGTGTAGCAACCAAAGGCTTCGGTTTCAGTGACACCTTTGATTCTTTACAATGGTGTTTAAGTGTGACCTAATTTTAACAGCTGGTTCCAGAAGCTGACTAATGGATATGCTATGATGGGACAGTAAAACCCTGTTAAACCACCAATATTCAAGTACACTAAAGCCCTGCAATCGTTTGAAAGAAACAGGGAGAAATAGATAGAGGGAGATCTGTGCCTCTCTCCTAACTCTGGCTGGATTGTCTGCGTGCTTTAATGGCCTGACCTGAACAGAAAGCTTTCATGGCAGCACTTGAGAGCTCAGCACACAGTGTGGGCAGGCCTTACTGAAGATAACACACACTTGGGTCAGTGGAAATCAATTGTGATGCCCAGCAGCTCCGTCGTTTGTGTCTGGCCACCTCTAGCTAATCCCCCCCAGCCAAGGAACACAGTCACCTGCTGAGTGGTACCCATATTTTATATGTAAATATATTGTGTCTTTATACATACATACACAGGTGCATATTGTTACCAACTGATGCTCATAATCAGATAGAAGAGCTTACCTCCTACCTAAAGCACCGCAAGGACCACAAAGATGATACATGACACACTTACACTGATTAAGCCTATCAGAATTGCAAGGGTTTTCACATGCATAAGCAGGCTGGACAAACACGGTGCTTTAGTGACAATGTTTGCTACTGAATAGAGAAATCAGTGCAATGCAGAAATCAGTGCAATGCAAGAAAGCCCCAGAATCGTAGTGCTGGCTTTGAGACAGCGTGTGTGCAAGAGAGAGGGAGGGAGAAAGTGAGCAATTAAGTTACAGCCCTCACCTGAAATGAAACCAATACGGATTTTTATTTTTAAACTCAAGCTAAGATCTTGTTACATATAGCCGTGAATTTGTTGAAGCCCAAAAGCATCCCTCATTTCAAACAAAAATATCCCAGCAAGACTTTTCATTTCTAATGATTTCCAAGCCCTGATACTACTAGCACTGCAGGAAAACATGCAATACAGCAAAACTGAGCTCCGCTAACATATGTTTGCAATTAAAAATCCTCCACCCATAGCTAGCACATCTGGTTCTTTATGTGCAGCCACCAGGATGACTGCTGGGTTTGGGCTGTAGCACAGCTCAGGTTTAGGACACCTGCAGATCCACATGACTTGATAAACCATGCAGTTTTCAACCTATAGCTTCTTATGCACAGATGCCTTTGTCACACTGCAATGTTCCAGTAACCACAGAAGTGGGAGGAGGCAGCTCAGTTCTCTTGCTGCTTGCTGGAAGACAAACTTCCAGCAAGATGACCCAGCCTTGCCCTGGCATGATGTTTCCCATTCGTACAGATCCCTGAATAAGGGCTAGTTAAAATTATATTTCATACTTAACTGCTTCTTTTCCACCTGAAAGAGGCCCCACTACCCTGCTGTAAGCACATTTTATCTAACAGTTCCCTAGAGCTGCAAAGAGTTTAATGAAAACACCATAAAGACATGGAAAGCCACCTTATTACTGTTCATTTGTATGGCTCTGGCAGAGAACAGTCTTTGAAGGGGAAAAAGCTTGGAATAGTAAATTACACTTCAAAAAGCGACAGAACTGGAAGAGAAACAACAATTAATATTTTATTTAGTCTTCAAAACAGAGGCATTTCCTACAGCTATAAGGCCAAATAAACCGCCTTCCTCAGCAGCTCCTCAAGTAACAATTTATCTAATCAGTGTGGCAATCAAAGATGAGATTTTCTGTTTACTGATTGCACTAATCAAAATCACTTTTCAAATGCAGCTAATCGACAAGTTTACTGACTGAAATGGAAGTCATAAATCAGATACTTTGTGTTGCAGAAACCAAATATGCCATTCACAGAGTGCTACCATTCCACACTTGACTCCCCAAGTTATCAGCACAGACAATTATTCATCAGCTGAAAATTGGCACATCAAAGTCAAATCAGAGAACAGCAGTCAGGAACACCCACAGCAGGCCCTTGAAGGAGAGGTGGCACTTTGCTTGACCGCATTGCCC
This sequence comes from Perdix hodgsoniae, assembly GCA_035772895.1. NCBI lineage: Eukaryota > Metazoa > Chordata > Aves > Galliformes > Phasianidae > Perdix > Perdix hodgsoniae. Next base: position 28,353,832 of record JAPSGF010000007.1, read on the forward strand.
TTCGAGAGTCTAATTTTTCTTCATCACACATATAACAACGTTATATGTAAAACGAAAAGTTGCTTTGCATCAGATCCCACAAGGAGTGGGCATTATAACCACATCAGTGCTCGTTTTTCCAGAATGAGTAAATGTGCATTTTCAGAAAGCTTCCCACTCCAGTTATTCTATATCATACAGGTGTTCTTTCACATTTTGTCTTTTACACCCTCACAAGGATGCAGCTGATGAACACCATTCTGACACAAGGCAATATGCCCCAGTAAGAAAAGTCTGCTTACACCTTCTCAATGCCTTGTAATTTGGTTTTCTGGTTGAAGACATCTGCCCTTTGATAGCAGCATTTCAGCATTGGATTGAAAGGTGTGGCTGCAAAGACAAGGAGACAGCTGTGCTCTGCTATTCAGGAATACTTTTGGTACTCCTAGACACAACTCTGTCTGGGTGAAATCGGTGGCAAGGAGACATAAGCCTTACCTTACCTAATTCTGTCCACGTGTGCCTGTTGAAAAAGATGACTGCCACCTACTAAAGCAGGGTACAGAGAGATGCTGACGTGCTCCCACCTCAACAGTTTGCAAACCATGACATGGAACAGTACAGGGGTGTAGTCCCAATTACAAAAACATCCCTTTGGCATCAGCATAAGGAACTGATCTCAGCACAAGGTACGATAACTGAAGGTATTTTCACCGGTGCCTTTAAATGGTTTAAAGCAGATCCCATTCTTAACTTGGTAAAAGAGAAGCTGAGGCACACAGAGCACTGACAGGTCCCCCTGCCCCACCAGCCAGATGGCAGCACAGGAGGCAACACACTGCAACGGAGCTGGAAGGATCAGCAAGTTGACCTGGCAACCTTTTAATACACAAACAACAAATCAGTCCCTGCCTGATGGAAAATGAAGCAGGAAGGAAAAGGCACAACAGGGAAGGACAAAAAAAAATGGCTTTTAGGTTTGTCAAGCATACCTACAGAACAGCAAGTGGGGGTGCAAGGACTCTATGATGCCTGAAGCAATTTGAGAATGAGGAAGGGGTAGGAGATGAGGAGAAAACAGGACGTGCAAAAGAAAGCTCCCAGGATTTCTGTGAGCAACAGATTCCACACTGATCAGTGGATTCAAGCCTCCTCAATTTGAAAGAATGACGGCATTGGGGCATATTTTCATTTCGAGTATTTCTTACACAACACAAGGTGCTCAAATGCCCCAAGGATGAGAGTTTTTATAAGTATCTAATTGGCAAGATAAACTCCGTGTATGTAAGGCTCACAAAACTGCTTTGAAATAACTGTTTTTCAGAAAGTGTCAAGGTTCAAGCTTCAGAAGACACAAACAACAGAATGGGGGGGGACCTACGGACTCATGAATCCTTTATCTCCCCACAAAACCACACGTTCTCTCTCCTTGGAAAGAAATACAAAAATATGATGTCAGTCTGGCAGTCCCACTCCTCTCTTCTTTAAAGATCGTATTTTTGCTTACTCCAAAAATCCACTTGTTTTCTTTTAAACAAAGTTAATAGCTCTGAACTCATACTCAATCTGTGCCTCCAGCCAATCTACTTCCTCACACAGGAAGATTTCTGCACACCCCGCTCCAGCACAGCTCATCCACTTGGGACCTGGGCAATAAGTTGAACTCAGTATGGCCAATGATATTATTTGCTGTTCCCCACACAGTCAAGAAATACAAGTCAGCTATAAGTAGTATGAAAGCCTCACTATGCAGCAATCTGGTTTCCTACATATGACAAGATGCTGGAGCTTGAACTTCAGCTATTTCAGCTGTTGAAACTTCAAACATACATATAAGTTTAATACTTCAAGAATTCAACTAAATAATTACAACTTCTAAGTTTAAAGCACCTTTTTGAGCAGTTTAACGATGTTTCCTCCTGCTTCAGTCCCACCATTACAGAAATGCAGTTCCTAATCACATGTAAAGAGACAAGATGAAAAGCTCTACTGTAACTCTGAAGTAACTGAAGCAGATGGCCCAAAATAAGATTGGTGTATAGGAAAGGACAGAACCAAACACCTCCAAAAGGGACTGGGCAGTCCACGCATAGCAGGAGCAAACTCTGCAAGACACCACAGTTGTTGCTCTCTCAACAAGCCATCAAAATGCTAATTCCACAGATGCTGGTGATGTTGAAATTCAGCCAATACACTCAGCGTAACAGACACTGAAAACCTTATTGGAAAAAATGCAATTTGAATAGCAGGCACAGTATTTAAAGTGGGATCCTGCTTACAGGTACATCTTTGCATTTTAGAAACAAAACTGTTTCAGTACATTCCTTTTTTGGAATTGCTGTAGTGAAAAGTAAAGCAGAAGAGCAGCCCAAGGTTAATCACTCCGCTTCCCAATTTTCAAACACACAAAAAGCTCTGTAGCAGTTGTAGACTTTGCAAAAGCGTAACTGACACCAGGCAGATCTTTGAAGAGGAGTCATGTTCATATCAAATCATGCCTTGACATTTAACTAAGTCAAATCAAAATAATGTTGTGATTGATCTCAAACAACAATTTCACCCCCTACCACCAATTTGATGCCAATTAACCAACAGCTAAAGGGAAGAAAAGGTTTTCAAAAATCCTTCTTCTAGCATATTTTCATTTTTTTTTCCAGCACTGTACTACTATTTCACAGAAGGAAACTATCTGGTTGGGCTCTAAACAGCACGGCTAATCTAGACTAAACAACAAAGCCAAATTGCTTTTAGTAACACCAAGATTTTCCCAATGAACAACACACACTATGTTGTGTCATTTCAACAAGTTGAAAGAAAAGTAAATAGTAAATAATCGTTTTGAAAAAAGCAGTGCTCACACTGGTGCTAACTGATAGGAAAAATAAGTTTCTTCTGCAAAAAGCAGAAGGTGGTCAGGCAAAAGGAGGAAATAGTGTTTGCTTCTTGGCAGGATTTCTGTAACAAAACATCAAATGAAACAATTTAAAACACTTCCCATTCACTGATGTGAAAAGTGTTTAAATTCAGCACCTCATTGGGCAAGGGCCAATATACCAAGGCAAGGGCAAGGCAAGGGCCAAATATACCATACCTGAGTACAACCATCTAAAGAGTATAGAAAAATGCATTGCCTGAACTCTTACTGTTATCAGAACATCAAAGCAGGCAAAACACACCTCCTGCAGGATGAATTCTTGATTCTACTTGTCACCTGTAATAGCACAGCAGACCAAAATCCAACTCATTTTTCAAACTCAGAAACGTATACAGCAGAACTCACTTACTTGACAGCAACTTAGGAATCTGCTGCTGCCCACTCATAAGAGGCCGGGTGTATGGGCTCCCATAAGCTCCAAGAGGTACTGCATTGGCATACATTCCTGGCATCCCTCTTTCCCTTGGCATTGCATGGCTGTTGTGGGTAAGAAATGAAGAGGAGAATGAATAGGGTGTTTTCACAAATGCCATCTTACAGCACAGCTGCTACCTAGTCCTTTAAATACCCAGTTCTCTCCAGTGCATCAGTGGAGTTGCACACAAACACGATGTGGTGACACACAAGGGTGCCAGGCACACCACAAACAAAGGATACACTTTGTGAGCTGGTGCTAGTACAAATACTCAAAATTCTATAGCAAGAATAGGAGGGAAAAAAAAAAAAAAAACATTTTCTGCAAACTGTGTAAGAGTTCAGTAAGAGTGTACTGCTAACACTGAAGGCAATGTTTGTCAAGCCTGGATGTCTCTTCCTGTGTGGAATTACCATCGCATTAAGACATCCTAGTGTCTTATTAAATTGCATTTCAGGGTGGCAGACGTGATCAGGAACCTAACTTTTTGGTTCACAAATATAGTAGTGGAACAAATTATGCTTTCTAATGCATGAATATAAGAAAGGTTGTTATTTTTCCTTCTTCCAGCTCCTCTACAGGCATAAGATGAGGTAAAGTAAAAGAAAAAAAGTATTTTCTCTTCCTAGAGAGACTCACAGTTTACTTTTATTTGATAGTATTACAATCTACTTTAAAACATTGTCTGTTCAGGCTGAGAGGCATATGGCTCCCTATACTTCCCAGAAAGGGAACAACATTTCATTTTATCTGTAATACACAGCCCCAGCTCATTCCCACTTAGTTGTCATACAATAATGCTTCAGAGCACAGAATGAAAGTTATCTTGACTTTTGGAGAACTAATAAAAACTGACTGTGAAAATGCCTTGAAAAATGACAATCAAACGGATTGTAGGGTGTAACACAAGTGCTTTAAATAAAGGTTTGTAAAACCCCCTCATTTTTAAAAGCATGAAAGACATTCCTGGCTTTGTAATAGTATTAACTACCACTTGTGTGCAATATCCTCATTGTATCTTCTGTACTTCAAGAGAGTATCTAGCAAACAAGTTGAAAAAAGAAAAAAAAACAACAGGAAAGCTAGTAAGAAATATTTTGTAGAAAAAGCAACCCTCAATATAAACAACTATGCAAGGTACTACTGCAAAATTGTCATGCCTGATTATTATTAACATGAATACAAATGATAACACACCAGAGTTTTCAGTATGGAACATCAACATCTGATCTGTTTTTCTTTCCCCAGTCCCTAGATGTTTGTTTGGGTTCTTGTTTTCTTGTTTTTAGAAGGGGAAAATAAAGGAGCATAGTCACTAGTACTGCCAGGCTTACCCTAAAGTTCTAAATGCTGACTGGTCCAAGTGGACTGGCTTTCTGTCTCGATTAAAACCAAGCTGTGGTCTCCAAGGCCTACCATCATTGTTGGTCTTTTCCCAGTCTCCTGGCTTCAGAACTGGAGGAGGTTTCCTGAATATCAAAAATAGTTCCGTAAGTAGTTACCAGAGCAAATGCTCAGATTAATGAAAGTAAATTCAATTAATTAAAATCTCACAACCAATACTTACTTTGCACCAGGTAATACAGTAGCCTTGAAAATAAAATCTTCATCAAACTGTGGATCTTTGAAAGAGATACTGCAAGAAAATATTTGAGAAATGTGTTTACTTGAGAATTAAGCAAAATGAAAAATTACTTGCTGGTCAGTTGACAACAACATGCACAACAGAAGATACCTAAAACTTCAACTGTAAAACACCTGGGTATGTTAACTACAGGGAGTTGGATCTCTATGTTGTTTTCTACAGGGTGATGTCTTTCCTCTGCTGTGTCAGTATTCCATCCAAAAGAAAATCTGATGTTTAGAAAACAGTCCTATGTAGGGTAACGAAAGTATCTTTTGAAGATCTGTGAGAACAGATCTACTAATAAAAGCACTTGTACTTGATTAAGGTCAAAGGACACACTATAGCAAGGATGGGAAAGTTAACAGACTGCTACGCAATCTACTCACAAACGTACTGAACTTGGAAGCAGGGACTTCTTATCCCCAAAGATGTATGTAGTTGTACAAGTGAGATGTATATGTTTTTTTCAGTGACATCTCAAAGAACATCTGTTTTGAGCTGTCTACCATTACCCAAACAAAGAACAAAATATGGCTGGAAAATTATTTTATGCTGGTAGAATGCATTCTGTAGCAGTTTGGGTTTGCTTTTGGCAAGTTTGTCCACACTCCAGTCTCCTAGTTTAAAGTATCCACATTCCACCAGCTGCCAGGAAGAATTCTGAAGTACACAGGACCAGCTTGCTTGCTTCCTGTTCTCTCACTATCAACCATTTCACACAGAAGAATGCTAGGGATGCCAAGAAAGACAAAAGCAAATCACTAAGCGGGCTAATCTCACTCTTCCAGATGAAATAAACCTATCTTTCCCCAAAACAGAGAATGAATTAGACTCCAAGGAAAGAGAATAATGGTCCCTTGGAAAACCCAATCAGAGTCAAAAGAGCTGAAGAGTAGAACCATGACTACTCGTACCATCCCCAAGCACAGGAAGAAAAATCTCTGCAACAGAGGAATAGGCAGAAGCATAAAACAATCCAAACCTCCTGACAGTGGCAAATGGGAAGCAAAGAACAACTACTCACAGCTCAGCGATGTTCTCATTTCAGAACATCCTTTCAACAACACTCTGACAATCCACAATTTAACATTTCTTAGAGCCCCTAAATAGTTGCACTAGTTGAACTCTTTTGTTGCCTGTTTTGAGGAAAAAAATTACTCAAGCAGATCACAAGTGATTTTCAGTGTCTCAAGTATCTTACGTGGCACAAGACATGAGAAGTTACAGGCTCAAGTATTAAATACCTACTTCTACTGTGTCAAATTAAGTGAGAAAGACATGTACTCAACAGGAAATTTCTGTATGCCTAGTGTGTTACAAGAGTCATTGAGATCATTTGTGACCACAAGATTTACCCCTGTAAAAACTCTACATTATTTTTCATTCATCATGAAGTTTCTTAGTACCCCCACAAACACCACAGTCAAAGACAGCATTACTGCTGTATATTCTGCAATTAGAAGGAGGACAAAAAGGAAAAACCAAACCAAACCACGTTGTTGGGGCAAAGCTTTGAATCTAACACATTAGGATCTGATTTGGGCTGAAATATGCTATCAGGTGGGTTTGCCCCAAGAATAACGTGCAGATAGAAAAGGTTCACTTGATCAGGAGAACCCCTCTGTTAACCAAGACTTTGAAGACAGGAAGCTGATGAGAACCCATCTCCAGAAGAGAAAAGGTACTAAAATAAGAAATAGCAAAAAAAAAAAAAAAAATCCTATCAGTAGAAACAACTTATGTTAAGAGAGTTCCTTTCTACAAGGCAGGGAACCCAGCCACTCAGGGAGAAAAAAAGAGAAACAGCTCCTTATTGCTGACTCAAAGATACAAAAAGCTTATATTCTCAGACACTGTCTGGGAATTATTAGCAATTAAAGTAGGTAAAAATCCAACCAGCAAAAAAAAAAAAGCTGGAAAAAAAGATTAAAAAAATCAATATCCAATTCTATCTCAGGGGCTTGTCTCATGGAAGTTAAGTTTTCTTTCATTTAAAAGGCTTGATAGAGAATACAGAGTTCTATCGGTGCTGCTCCTTGCTTGCCAAAGATCCAGAAGTTACAAAAAAACAAGCAAAAAAGTAAAAGCAGACAAGATGAGGCACTTCTGAGGGGATGTAAACCACTGGGTTTGATGCACTGAGAAGCAACCACTTCAGATATCCCTGCAATGGGCACGCCACCACAAACTGCTCTACCATCACGACCCAAACAAGACTACATTATATTCTGAATTCAAAAATGAAAAGAACTTAAAACAAAAGTTCCATTTTTTCTTGAGATGAATCCTGCTGCAGATTCAAAACTGCAAAAGAGGTTAAACTGAGTTTTTTTACTGCACTCTGTACACCAATGTATTAAAACCCCGAATTTACTTACCTGACTGCAGAATTTTGTGTAAGATCACGTAGCATTGGAACAGGAGACTCTACTGTCCTGGTAAGAGAAAAGGCTCTGTTAAAATGGCACAAACTTCTCACTGTCTGCTCCACTTTCTCTGTGACTGTCAGTTAAGTCTTTGTCAAATGAATGATTTTTAAAATCATTGTCTTTTCTCTACACCAAACTGCTGTATAAGCAGTGGAATTACCGAATTCTTATTTCTTAATGATCTTTTGCAGCCAATCATTCATGAGCATTCTCACTAATGCCCACTTGCGGATTCACATATTTTCCACTGTCCAAGTGTTTAAGAGTTAAAACTGTTCTGCACCTCAGAAACCTTTCCACATCAGTTTGATTATTGCAAGCCAGCAGGTTCTGAGAGGGCAGGAGAAGAGCAGAGCAGACACACAGATGCCACGCATGGATGGACACACTGACTTCTCAGAGAAAAAAGGCTCTGAAGAAGTAAATATTTTTAGCAGCTGTTTTACAAAGCACTTGAAGAGTTTCCTTCCTAACTGAGATATAATAGGCTGGGATGCAGCTGCTTCTTAACCCCTTCCTTCTTCCCTCCAGAGAACTTAAATCCTCACGTTGAGTAGACAAACAACGTGATAGAGAATATTAACCTTATCAGCCAAAAGCTGGATCCCCTTAGTTCATATTACCATGCACAACCATCACATACCCATGGGCACACAAATCAAACTGTACGCATGCTTTGCTAAAAAGATCTGTGTGAAATTCAGTGATCTAGACACATTTTGAAGTGGTGATATAAATGCTTATCTTCACAGAATTCCTAGCAAACAGTACCTCTCCAGGTAGAACAAACAAGAAACCCCACACATTTCTCAAGCCCTAGATAGGGAGGGCAATGAGAGAGTTTTCTTGTTCCTGCATTACTATTCTCTCCAAGAACAGCTCTGACTTGCTCATATTCTCCACAAGCCATGAGAAGAATAGAGAAGTGTATATTAGTGAGTGTGATCGAGGATACATTATCTGTCCAACAAAATCAGACTATTTCTGCATTTAATAGAAATGAGTTACAGAACACCTGCTTATACCTCTAAAGCAAAGTTAGATTAATGAATGCATATCCAACAAAGCAGAGATGACACTGACGATTTCCCAAAATAAATGCATTATCCAGAAAGAGGAAAAAATAAGCTTATTTTCTGTGTGTAATTGGTTAATGTATATTCCTGAACTTAATACTACAACCTAAACAGAAAACAGTAAACAGAAAACAGTACATCCCTATTTGGATTTTTCTTTAACACAATGAAAATTAGCAGGTAGGAAACAGGATTTTTTTTTCTATGAACAGCATGCCCTATCACTGGAAGTCAAATCAGACAAATCAGAATTTGTACAAAAGCACAAGACCAAAGCAACATGATAATACTGAAGAAGGCTACTGCTTTCACTATTGCTTTTAATATATAGCCCTGGTTTACTTATAATAAGCTGGTAAAATGAGAATTCTTGCCTTTGAGTAGGATAGTGATCATAACACACACCTACCCTGAATCCTAGCAGAAAGCACACCTGGCTTTGACCTAGATACACCGTCTTATCAGGAATTTTAGGTTTGTCGCTGTTATTTTGTTGTTGTTTTTCAGTTTAAATGCAGGCGTAACGGAAGAAAGTACCCTTTACCATCAAACAACTGATGCTGAGAGCTATACTCACTTATCTGGAAGAACAGCATTTTCATTCAGTGTAAGCTTTCCCTGGATTCCATAACACAACTCTGGGGGCATATCCACTGGCTACAGAAAAAAAACCATTTCAGATGAAGCACATACTAAGAACTCCACCTCCATCATCTGTACAATCCCATAAGAACAAATATAACCTACCTCCGTATTTTTGGACTTGTACTGTTCCACAATAAAGTCACAAAGTGGATGGTGTTTCCCAACAAAAAGAACATCCCCACCAAGGCTATTTCTTCTGTCTAGGAAAAAATAACAAAGACAGGTAACAGTTCAGAAGAAGGAAGTAAAGAATACAGCATACCAGCACACCATTCTGTTGTTATCTCCACCAGCGTTCCTCCAGAGGAAAGCTTCATTGTGATTTATGAGAAAGCTCTGAAAGTTCTTAGTATCTCTGCACAGAACAGGATGCCCCCGGTCACAGAGACTAGCAGCACACAGTAAAAGAATGGAAATCCTGTGCTTGGTGGGAAGAATCTTGAATTCAGAACAAAGTGATGGCAAGGACATAGATTGAAAAGGAATCTCCCACGATTTCTTTACCTACAAGAACTGGCTAACCAGGTTTAGTTTTTGTACAATGCTGAAAGTAAGGCACAATTTTGCTTATACAGCTTGAACATGAAGCTTCACACACTGTAACACAGTCAGGCTGCTAGTTTTAAAATACAGGTTTACTCACTGATTCCAATATATTCATCTGCCAATTACTTTGACAGCATACACCGATAGGAGATTCTGACATGACTAAGTCACCATCTAATTTTCAAGTTAGATCTTGTGCAAGTCTACTCCATTAAAATAAAAGCAAAAATAGAAGCTATGAAAACAAATCCATTGAGGATCATTCTAATATTCTAATTATCCAACAAGAAGTGAATAAACCTTGGCATAATTCAGCTCCTGCTCATTTAGTGCTTAAAACCATATGAAACCGTAGTAAAAGCAAGTTCTGATGAATACACCACAGTCACAACAAAACAGTGTTAAGTCTTACTTTCTTCAGGAGTGAGGTCAGGATAGACTTCTTCCAAGGCAGCCCTAAGGCGTCGTTCATCAACAAATGGCAATAATGCAACACCTATGAAAATCAAATCATCTCATTTCAACAGGTGGGGAAACACAGTCACTGCTTTGAGGCAACCTAGGAGAAAACCAGCTGAAAAAAGAATCTATCCAGAAAAACACCACCATAAATAAATAAATAAACACTGTCCTCTTCAAACTCAAAACATACTTGTGTAAAGCATTTTACTTGTGGCACCATCTTACTGCAAATTATCTTTCCTATGCATTGCTCAGATGAGCAAACGTTGGGCATTGTTCTCCATTCCAAATCAAGCTAAGTTACAGTAAATTAACTGGAGTATTCCTGGTCAGAAAGGGAAGGAAAAAAGTAGCATGAGGGGTTTGGGAAAACATGATTGTCACAGGTTTTAGCTTTTGCTATGTGTGAGACCATCCAGGCAGTATGATACTGTGTGCTGGACCATCCTGCCAACTACTGATGCTTTAAACCAAAGTTCTCAAAACTATGACTGACTGGAAAAGGCTTGAAAGAGGCAGCCCAAACATTTCAACTTTCTAAGATAGTGTAGTAAAGAACATAGAAAAGATGAGTCTGAACTGATGTGTTCTGAGCAGCTACAGTTTCAGGAATGATAAACAAGTGTTTGTGAATGGCCATCCTTGAAAAGATACTAGCATGGAAAGTTCGAATAGATGCTTTACCTTACTGTTCCATCAGCATGATTAAAAAAAATAAATCAGCCTGTTACCCTGCAGGCTGCCAAGGAAAGGAAGAAAAGTAGTACAGGATAAAAAGAATGTTTGTGCCTGAGCACTCCTCTATCCTCCTCTCTTCCTACAGACTGGGAAGAGAGACACTTGGAAGCAGCATCCACTACTCATATCTGCTTCATTTAGGAATAAGATGAGGTCATTAAGACAGTCATTATTTATCTCATTTGTGAAAGATACTCTCCCAACAGAATTCAGTTCTACTTTATTCAATTTATTAGGAGATAACAACCGAAGAAATCACTGTGTTCAGACATGTGGTGATAAAGATTATATAATTCATTAGGGACTATTCATACTAGCTATTAGTTTCACTCCCAAGTAACACGCAGACTCCCCTCAGGACCAAAATTCCTCACTAAGCAGTACATCTCACAACACTTCCCTGAGCCCACTCTTAATGAGATTTGATAAAACTGGAGAACGGCAATCCCTGGCGTGCTTCAGTATTGTACTTCAATTATCAACTCTAAAAAGCACTAAGAAGTTTACCATGGAAATTCTTTAAAATATATACTTCTGTCACCTTTATTATGGGTTTTAATCTGGAGTTATTATTCTAGTTTTTAATTTCATTTCCCTTACCACAAACAGTAGAGTTTTATCTGACCATGACAACAGCTTGCTTCTACTGATGAGTTTCCCACTGACGATATTCACAGTTTCCTATTTGCACCTGCACCAGTTCTACCAGCAGGCAGATCTCAGATGCATCTGCCATTAAATAAAGTTTTAAAGACGTCATTCTGAAGACTAACAGTGTCTCAGAATATTACTTAGCTGGGAGCAGAGCTGTGCAGTCTGCAGCTGCCCACCACAAGTAAGAAAGCTGCGCTGTTCTTGCTCTGCAAGCACAAGGGGTTAACTTCCACAATGACTGAGCCCTGCTGCATCACATTCAAATTTCAACTGGAACTACTTGTGAGGGAAAACTGATGAGCCTACCTGGAAAACAAACTATTCTCACCTTCACAACACAGTGGCAGAATGGTAGCGAAATATGAATGGAGCGTTCGTAACCCAAGAAATTACAAAAAGGACCAACGGTGAACCTTCAGGAGCTTAATTACATCCATAATAAGATGATCTTCAGATGTTGTATCAACAACACAAGGTACACTAGACACTTCTACCTAGATATTTCTAACTTGGGAGCTGTTTCTTGTTTTACAACTGCCTCTTAAATATGAAAATTCTGGACGTTAATACAGAACAAAGAATTTATAATGCAATTATATATTAGATGAATGAAAAGTAATGTTAGACTGCTAAAAGCACATGGAAGCTACTCAATACACTACTGCTTTAAACTGTATATTTGATAACCAGACAAAAGGACTAAAGATAGTTGCCAGAACTACAGCAGGGGGTAAAAAAGACCTTCAGCTCACAGAGTAAAAACATGCTAAGCAACGTATCTCATAACACTCAGATCTATTCTCTTAGATTTTGGTTCACTATCTGCAGTTAGGTCACTGCTGTCTCTAGCTGGCTATTTCAAAGTATGGATCAGATAATTTAGAGAAGGAACCACAGCACCATAGGTGTTGGCAGAAACCTCTGGGGACAATCTTGTCCAAACCCCTCCCCAAGCACAGTCACAGGTTGTCCACGCCTGTCCAGTTGGATGTGAAACATCTGAGGACACAGAATCTACAGCTTCTCTAGGTTAGCATGTTCCAGTGTTAGACCACCGCAAAGGGAAAAAAAAAAAGTGTTTTATTGTGTTCAGATGGAATTTCCTGAGTTTGAATTTGTGCCCAAATCATTATTTATACACCTAATAGTGCTGTTACACTGCTTGCCGAACAACAGATGGAAAAATTTGGCAGCTCGTTAGAACTAATATTCTCTAAAGGAAGAGACTCTACTAAATACTGTATCCATGTCCTCACTCCTTGCACACATTCAAGTATTTCTATATTCCTGAACATTTTTCACTAGGTACTAATGAGCCGCTGATTGAACAGAATAAGATCCATTAGTTAAATACAAGGACAACGAGAGGCAATAACATAGCATGGCTAATAAAAACAGAAAAACGACTGATCTAGCTCAGAACAAATTAACAAATCTACAGTGACTGCTGAAGTTACTGCTAACCACTGCCAATCTTATATCAGTTTTTGAATCATCATTTGTTACTCGCAGAAATTCCTTCTCAAAAATACAGCTGCTGCAAAATACTTCTCCCCCACACCAGGTAATACAAGTTATCCCTGTTACTTGGTGTCATTATCTCACTAGCATCATTTCCCATTTTCTTCCTGTTTTTAAAGGCCAACATATTGTAGTTCAAAAGAAGAAACCTCAAGTTTCACCTTGCCAAGCATACTTCTTCCCATTCAGATCAATAGCAAAGTCTTCAGGATAGAAGTCAATTATGCTCGATTCCTGTATTTGAGAAAAAATTAAAAAAAATCATTAAAACCAATTATGGAATTGACTGAGAATACCATGTACTTATGTGTTAGCTCACAGTCAGTAAGCATGCAAAGAACTCTGACTAAGAGAAACACCTTTTACTAAATACCATTTAAATAAGAAGTTTGGTAGGGCATTCCCATTGCCTACAATATCAGAACAAGAAATTAAGTAGGATAGGAGAACTCCTGACAACTGGTCTCTGCTGCCCAGATGAGTTTTACAGAGTTTCTTACAGAAAATGCATGTTACTAAAGCACAAAAAAGTCACAAAGTGATTCTTCCTTGTTGAAAACTCTTATCCCAAAAATTCACTTGTAAGGATCTTTAAATGGTTTCTACAATCCACCAAAAACATTCCCTTCTGTTCGCCATTATATTTTTTGCCTGAAGTCAAAAGCAGCAAGTCGTGATCACACAAAACTGCAAAACCTCACACAGAGGAATAAACCAACAATTCTTACCGGATCTGTCATGAGCTTCCTCCAGGTTGGAGGCAGAAAATTTCCACTTGCAGCTGGAAATACTCCCATCAGTTGTTCAAGAGGCTTGAACTGTCAAAAGTAAACCAGCAGATGTAGGACATTTCTAGCAAGCTGTTAAATCATAAAGAAATAAGTATGCCCTACCGGTTTCGAGCCCTTTTCAAAATCTGAGGGCATGTCTGCAATACCCTCAAAGTCAGAAGCAAACGGAGCGTAGTGAAAAGGGTAATACCAGTTCCAGGAGGCACAGCCCTAGGACACCAAAACAAGAGAATTACAATCAGGCAAGTCAGAAGTATAAATAAAATAAAATAGAAATCAAACAGCCCAGTAACTAAAGTTGTTCAAACTTAGCCCAGCATCAACCGGGAGAAAGAGAAGTCCCCACAATTAGAAAAGAAAGAGCTCTTGCCTCTAAAGGTACTCTGGACTTCATGTTGGGACTTAATTTTTCATAGCCAGATTAGAGCGAGTGAGTTCAGTGGATAGTGAATGGAGACCGCGGGCATTTCCTTGGCAGCACAGAACAGCAGATAGACTTCTCTGCCAGAGTACTCCTGCTATGTGCTAGGTCTGAGTCACTAAGGGAGACAGCCAAAGAGACAGACCTAGCACCGTAACAATACAAGAGACCTTACAGTACAGTCTTAACCTTTACTTCAGGACACTGCAACATACCTCATGCTTATTTCCTCCCCCTTGAGGAAGAAAACACACACACACACACACACACACACTCCAATAAAACCACACACAAACATGTCTTGCCAAGAGCAGGAGATCACAGTCTATCCACACAGTTAACCAGGCCCTGGGGCTAAGCAGAGCAGCTTACAGCAACTAGGCATATTTTAAACCCATGTAGAGTTTCTGGCACATCTCAGAGCATGGAAATAAGCCTTGGCAACACAGAACTAATTTACAAGTTCTCCTTAACAGTATAACTGCACAAGTCAAAGCCACGACAGAGGTCTCAAGAGGAGCAGCAGCAGTAATTCTCTGGCAGCGTACAGTTTGCAGCACTGTTTTTCCAAGCTAAATCCCACTGTCAACCTGAGAATACGAGGGACCAGAATACCCTGATGTGATGCACTCCAAATCATGTGAGTACCTGAACGGTATTTGTTGCAGGCTGAAAAGCTATTGCTTTAATTACTTTTATACTTTGTAAAAGCACAGACACCAGCGCGTCAGGTAACATTTTGTTTTTCCTTCTTACTGTTCCACCTTGAACACTAGGAAATACAAAGTGCATTCACTTGAAAGTGGCAAAATAATACTCAAAAAGAAGAAAAGAAAGTCAACTCAAACATCGGTACACAATGCACTTTAAAGGAAATGTGTCTCTAGAAGGTCTAAGTCAAGTTTTCACCTCCTCAGCTATTTTTCTTAGCAGTACCACTTGAAACAAAAGCCTACTGTTTTGACTTCCAATGCTGAATAAGTAAATGTCAACGAGGCTTCTCCAGCGATATTTTTGGTATAAAGCTACACAGACTTTAATTATTGGATGCAATTCTTCAGACAGTTTCAGTATGTGTCAGGAGCCAGGTGGACTGGGGTTCTTTCTTACCCCCCAAACAGATGTTCCTACTAGTGGAACATGCCCTCCATCACTAGCTTTTTATAGGAGTAGAAAAGCACGTAGGATTCTTTCTGATGTTTTATGGACAATGAGAAGCAGTTGATTACTGGAAAGAATTTGTATTGCAGTCAATAGTTAAAAAAAACAAACTTATCTTGAAATTCTTACAGTCCAACAGTCAACTAATGCAATCTGGAAGGTGTATGGGCAGAAAGTTATCTGACTGCTGTACTAATACTAGTACAACAGACTCCGCACATACTGCAACTTACAGTATCTTAACTACACAACAACAGCTCTGTTATTCAAGTACAGATGACAGCAGCACACGCAAGCGTTTCATTGCTTTTTGCATTACTTTAAATCTGCAATATCAGTTTTGATTTTGACATCGTTGTGATCATTTTTGATCAGGTCTAGAGAGAAATTTGTCTTCATTTAGAGTACCCTGGACACAAAGCAAACCAGCCAAGAAGACCCTAACCATCTGTGTTTGTTCATCAAGTTTGTCTTTGAAACTTTACTAAACCAGAAACACTTTCTATGCAGGCACTTTTCCTCAGGACCTTATTTGCACTCCTCAATTTTCTTGAGAGCACTGAGGTCCTGCCTGAAGCCTCAAGTTATCAACCTCACTGATTTATTTCCTTTGCAGCTGTAATCACTTATTACTCCTGCATGTACCAGTCACCTCAGTCTACAACTCCAAAGGACAATGAGCTATCTCATATACACACCTCATTAACTAAGTTGGTTTTATATGCTAAACCAGGCAATGTTGCAGAAGTACTTGCCCATATGGCTTTCAGTCTGGGTATAAATCATCACCTCCTATAATTTAAAGCCACAAATATCTCAGAAGTGCAAGTGCAACAGAGATTTGAACAGTTACAAAACCCCATGCCTTTTGCACAAGGCTGCAGCACACTCACTGAAGAGCAATGAATGTACACCTCAGGCTCCTTTAAATGCAACAGCCTTAACGTTACAACCTTCAAATGAATACAGATATTTCAGTCCTCTTACAAGATTTCTCTCAAGAACATCTAATCTCAGCTTCTTTTATAAGCTAGACTGCCTTCTGCAGGGGTTTTGTACCACTGCAATAGTGAAGGCTGCACTGACAGTTTTCCAGCATACGTCTATAGTTGATCTGAAGACTTACTTACAAAGCTGAGAGAGACATTGGCACATATCGAGCTCTAGGAACACATCTTGCCACAATTAATAGGAACACAGAAAGCTTCCAGCAGACCTTAACCATGTGCAGGATTGTGGGAATTACCAAGGTGGAATTTCCAACGTGGCCATTAACTCCAGGTGATGTTTTTCCTCTGCAGGAGGTACGATATGCAGAGCTAAGTTCAACTCTCCTGCAGATGGGCTGCAATAGACTTGCCAGCCTTAAGCTGCAAGTCCTCATCCACCATAACTCTAGTAAGTTAATATAATAGAATGGAAGACGCTTTTATTTTTGTCATTCCCAAGGAGTAATAAAAAAAAAGCACATTAGAATAAGCATGCATGTAAGGTATTTGCCCTGTTTGTGTTTCAAGTCAGACAGGTGTGAGCCTCCTATGAAGAGTGCGTGGGCAAAGCCTTGGAGCTACAAAACCATACTGAGACAGATAAACTTCATTTGCCCAAGCAGATTCTATTCCCAGCTCGTGCACAAAATAGAACTTACTTTATCTTCAGAGCACGAAACTAGTTATTAACCAGCAGTGCAACAAAGGCCAATCTGACATCTCAATTATCAAAAGATTTAAATCAGATACAGATTACTTCAATCACAGTGCACTTCATGGAACATCATCACAATCTATGAAGCAGACCAACAACTCTGCTCCTTGCTAGCATTTCACATGCTTTGTGCTTTATTTGCTCATTGCCATTTACCATTTCACCAGTCACTGCACTGCTATCTACTGCAGAGGGGAAACACACATTGGTTCTTAATAAAGTAACAAGCACTGCTACTGTATGTGAGGGATGAACTGCATTCAAATCTTAAGTGTCAAACAGAATGGCTACTTACATCTTCAGAAAAGCAATGCTTTTCAAAAATAAGGAATGGAAAGTTATTATTTCCTGAAAAGAGGCAAGATGCAGACAAAAGAAAACTGAAGTTTCAGGAAAAAAAAAATAAGTACCTGATAATAATATCTGAGAACCCAGCAAAGCCCTTCAACGTAGGACTGTACAACTTTACGACGGAATTTCTCATCAGATGCATCAACATCAAACTTGTTTTTATAGTAGCGTTGCTTCCAACCAGATTCCCATAACCTGCATAACAAACAGATACAATACACGTTAACATTATATGCCAGTTTACATTTTTGCATTAAAATTCAAAGCAAGTAACCTGTTACTTCAATTCCACTTTTCTATATTAGGAGGAGTTCCTCTCCTACTAAAAAACAACCCAATTGTTATTTTATTAATAATAATCAATTGGCTTCCTATTGCTGTTGAGATAAGCTGTGGTTAGCAGCAGAATTATCTGAAACTCTGGAAGCCAACACTTGCTGATTCACATTAAATGAGTTCCCTTTAATACAAGGACTTCCAAGCTTTTGTGCCAGGCTGGGATATCAAGTCAAAAACACAACCACAGATACTGTTTATCCTTACTTCATGTAGCTCCCCCTTATGTCTGCCTAGGGATGGGGCAGGGAAAACAGCCACCTGCTCAACTTGACAGATGTGTATCTGAATCCCTCAGTTCCAATGCAATATTACTGTTATAAAGGTTGCAACCTGTTTAAAGTCCATATAGAATCTAAAGCACGTAGGCAACCGGTGAGGTCAACTCAAACTTAACAAAAGTCAAGCTCACATTGCAGCAGATGAAGCCTTTAAGACAGAGCAAAGGTTGCTTAAAACTGACATGTAACACAAAACCAAAAATTACCCAAAGTCTTCCTTTGAACTAGCTGACTTGTACATGGATATTATTTATACCTGACCTGAGCTCAAACAATTCAAACTGCTGAGAAGGTGGAAAAACAAGGGATGTTTTGGGTAGTGTAAGGATGCTAGCTGGTGAACAAGGACTAGAGCTATCTGCACTGATGCCTGGACAGAGTCAAGTGCAGCTGCAGTCTCAGCAGCTGACTCCAGGCAAGTTTCAATACAACCTGCCTTTCAATAAGGCAGCAACCACCAAGAAGTTTGCTACTGGACTAGAACTACTGAATCCAGCTTTGAAGTCATTCTAAATACCAAATATATTTCTGTAAACAACTTTTGCATCCAATTCATTTATGCATTTTTACTGGCAAGCTGGAAACGATTCTGTTTTACGTTGATTTCCACTCCCCCATCTCATCACAACTCAATACAAATGACACTTAAAAAAAAACCCTAAAATAAAGTTGTTTGTTTTCTAACACAACAAAAAACATCAAAGTATTTTCCATTCAGAAAAGGATCTGAATAAGTATTCCAAGCTTAAATAATTGCAGACAAATGCCCCAATGTTTTCACTTGCTTGACAGCACTACCTTTGTCCAAACTACTGCTACTTGTAAATCACCGTGACTCCTTCAAGTTACTTGCTTTAGGAAAAACACAAAAACCACTGCTAAAGCTTCTCTTAGCATCTCTGCTAAACTACTCAGCAGTAGCACTTATTCTGACAGCAGATTGATGTTTTCCTTGATTTTAAAAAACCACAACAACATAAAAAACTCCTTTGGATCTGCATATGCAATACTTAAAGTGAGAACCAGTGTTCCCACCTGGCAAATTGAATTGGCAAGATGCAACACGTGTCATAACAGCACTACTGGACACTCGTGATCAATACTTCACAATGAAGTAATCCTCTTTGCCTTCCCATGTTCACACAAGTCCCCTGACTACAGAAAACAGAAACCCATTGGCTGCATTGATCAGCATAGAGACTTGAACAAAAATTATAAGGTCTTCGCCCTTGAGTTAAAGGGTAATGGCTTGATTTAAACCTTTGATAAATTCAAACTCACTGGTAATTCACTGTCACTTAATTCTTATCAAATTCCTACACTTTAATCATCTGGGGAACAACATAAATGGCCAAAGACAGGCTTGCTACCAATCAAAGATGGAGGAAAACATCATGACAGTCAAAATAAGTAATGCTGCACATGCCAGTGTAACCGAATGTTATGGGTTAAATAGCTCAAAAATTCAACTGCAGAGCAGTGGCATTCAGCTCACATAATCAAAGCCGAACAGTGGATGTGTAGCCAATCTAGTGCGTGGTCTCACAGGGAGTAGTGGCTTGCAGGATGAAAACCTGCACGCATACTAATCTAGATACTTAGATTTAACAGCTATAGCTTACACATCTCACTGGAATTTACTGAATATTCTAACCCTCCACATTAATTACCGGTGGATAAAAAGATCATAGGAAAGCATCTGAAGGCATTGCTGCGCTAAGCTAGATGCAGTCTAATTAATGCCATTTATTTCAGCAATTTGCTAACAAAGTGCTACATAAAATGGCTTCACCTGATATTATCCTCTGGCTCAGGTTCACTGTCACTGTCTTCAGATTTTCGCTTAATTCCTCGTGCTGGGGATGGGGAGCCATCAGAATTGAGACTGGTATTTGGAGACGACATCGTCTAGGGTCATAATTGTTACAGATGAATAGGGGGAAGATTTATCAGACATTTTAAATTCAAGTTCAAACCAACAGTTATGCGATAAAGCAAAATCACACTCATTCTGATCTCCAAGAACAAGGCAGAAGTTACACAGTCCTTAAACTACTAAGTCAGGCAGCAAAAGAAAAGAAGAACTCCAAGGGCACTGATTCATGCAGCCAAAAATTTCATTGTATTTGAGAATGAAAAAGATGCAACCAACAGGATAGTTTACAACGATAAGACATGCCATTTTGATGTATTCCAGAGTTGGAATACAATTGTTGTCTTTAATCCTACAGCTTATTTTATGACTTCATTTTATATTGACAGTGAAAAATGAGTATGCAGAGCACCACACAAATGCTGCTTGTAATACAAAACCAGCAGAGATGCTGTTTCCTCAGTGCTGTTCCCTTAAACTCCTTTCAAATGCATGTATTTTAATATTACAGTCTTAAAATAAAACTCATTTTCACCTCTAAAAAGCTAAGACAAATAATTGCAATAAAATATAGTCCTTATAAACAAAACCTCAGCAAGTACAGACTCCATGAAAAAACTGATTTGCTTAACTCACATGCAGAAGTTTCAAGACTAAAATGGAAGACTAGCAGAAAGTACACTTAAAGCAAATTATATTTATTCAGATTTAAAAAGACAACCAATTTTTATGATGAAAAGAATCTTTACTCAAAAAAAATACATTCAGTGGTTCAATGAATATTTATGGACAGATGGAAAGTTTGTCATAGTTATTATTTCAAGTATCAGTTGAGACTGCTAATTATTTGCAGGTTTTCATTACTTTGTAATACATTTTAAAAATTTGATCTGAGTTTCACCTCTTCCCAGTGAGGAGTGATGCCTGAGGAAGTTAAAAAGCAGTTCCCCAAAAGAGATCTGAAAAAAAAATCATGGCTTTCCAAAACAAAAATACACACATGCTCTTCAGCAGTGATCTGTGTTCCAGATCACTTTTAAAGACTACAAATTTTGTCTTTTGCTAGAAAAGCTACTGAGAATTAAACTAGAGAGATTGTGAGGACTTACTGACATATAACAGGCACATATAGCTCAGGCAAAAGCGATGGGGAATGGTGCCATTGTGTATACCCGGTTAATGGCAATTTGCATTATTTTTCATATCCACAGCCCTACTGATGTCCTTTTTGGAACAATTTATACACACACACACACACACACACACACACACACACAGATCAGTGAAACAAATTAACAAAATGCTCATGCTGTATGTATTTCATATACATCCTCTGAAGCATGGCAGTTTGGAGCTGAAGGAAGAGTTTCAGCACAATCCCAGCAGTACTGAGAGACGAGAAGTCCCCACAGAAAAAATAACAACCAAACAGGTCTACAGGATGTGATTACTGCCCCCTCTATTTGTAAATAGCTTTAAACATCTACTTACAGAGTTCTGTCTGTCATGCATTCTCATTTCATAGGCAGCTTGCCTGGGGTTACTGATTGCCTGAGGACTGGAGCGATTGCCCAGAGCTTGAGGGGAAAACTGCCCACCAGGAATAAAAGAAGGATGATCCCTCTAGAAAATAAATACATACAGGTTTGCTGAAAAAGAAATGTGATCTCCACAGCGATGTGGTGATGCTCTCACAATTTTCAGATCAGCGTGTTAAATAGCACATAGTTACAGAGGTAAACAGTTACCACTCAGTTCAGCTTAAATTAGTTATGTTTAATATTAGTTACATGAAACATAAGATTTTAAAGAATCCAGCTTGCATAAAGGGCAGACACGTTCCAACAACAGTTAGTGCAACACATTTATGAAACATTTGACAGCACTGACTTGCTTGTACACAGAATTGTGTAATAGCTGTTGTTTGGGGCATGGCTTTTTTGTGTTTGATAGAAACGTGTCTTTATTCAAATAGATCAATTTAATGCAAATCAGTATATGTATTTAAACTTAAACTTGTCTTAAGACAAAGCCCATCTCCCTAAGCAACACAATTGCTGATAAGACTTGTGTCAACCCACAGGAAAGTAATTCTTGTACTGTGATCATCAAGAATCACTAAATCAAAGTTCATAATTATATGTGCACATTTGAAGGACAAAACATACAGGTGTCATCTATACCATTCAACTCTCCTTTTCCTTTTAAGTCTTTAACATGCAATTCCTTCAATCAAAGCCCAAGTTTACAAAAAGCCATGGAAAAAAAACTAAAATAGTTTACACGCAGCCCAGAAAATGTCACAATTACAACTACAGCCTCAACACTTTCATTGATTGCTATGGCACACATTTTCATTCTTGCTAGTTTCTGCACTGTGAAAGAAATGAATTTACCTTCATTCTTTTCTTTTTTTCTTTTTGTCGTCTTTTAAAGTTATCCTAGGGAAAGAATAAAGAGGAAAACATCGCACATGTTTCGAAGAAATCTATTTTGTTATCATCCTCAACCAAAAGACTGCAAGGTTTTTGAGTAACGCTCTGAATAAGAGATCTAGATCAGTTCTTGTATGTGTAAATTCAGTGCAAGTTGTCTAGAAACTTCCATCGTACCCTGAAAGCCTGTAGAAAAGAGTTGCTGCTTATTCAAAGGCCCCTAATTTTGGTTATGACTTAAATCACCTAATAAGCTTAGCAGTAGTTTCAGTTCAAGATGACATCAGTGTCAAAGGATTAAGTAATAACACATGCCTAAGCTCCTTGACTGGTGTGGAACATCTGCCAGAAGGCCAAGAGAGCCAAAATCCTAGATAAGGACAAGACACAAGGAAAGATCTTGGGTCCAGGATAGTGAGACTCTGCACATCAAATTAGTATTTCTACTTCAAGAGGAGCGTAGGCTGAAGCAACTAGAAAACAAACATCTTGGCAGCACTGGCAGAGCACTTTTTGACCGAGCAGTAAATCCAGTTTTCTTCCTTCATTCACAAGTGCTTTATCCCTCATCCTAAATGAAAAAATTGCAGTTTGTCTGCCAAAAACTGCACAAACAGACTGCAGAGATTAGACCAAAAGAACAACAATTCCTGGACAAATTTCAAATTTCAAGAGAAAGGCAAGAATGGACTTTGAACTCATATTTAGTATTCCATCCCTGTACAGAAAAAAAATCCTTGTTTAGTTTTCATAGTAGCTATTCAAGAAGTGGCACAACTCACATACAGTTCTTGTTTTGTTGCTACTTGAGATAGCAACCAGAAAAAAATACCCTGCACTCCAGGAAAAGCAAATCAACTTGAAGCACTTGACTAATTTTCAAATATGGAGGAAGCCACTAGAGACATTAACAAAATACAAAGGTTTTTTTTCCTCATATTCTATTAAGGGTCGTCACAGTAACACAAGTGATGAAAACAAAACTCCAAGAATATAACATGGAAATTACATCATCGTCTTTTCGCTTTTTGAAAATACTATCTTCAACTTCTCCAACAGCCAACATGATCATCTGGACCCGCTGCAGGTTGACAAAACCACTTTCTGTGAGATAGCCCTGCAAAATACATAATAATGTGGTTGAAAAGCAAATTTATTTTGGTAGCAAACAACAGAATGCTTTAAAAAAAAAAAAAGAAAAGAACAAAAAATATTACCCCAGTTTTGTGCACCACATTTTTATATATGTTAACCAAGCGATCAATTGCTCCCTCCCTAGAAAGCAAACAAACAGAAGCATGAGACCTTTCAATTAGAGCCACAGTAGGTATAATTTAAGGAAAGTATACACTCATGTACCTGATCTCCAGAGATGGCAGATGAGGGAGAAAGTCATTGCCAACAAAGAAGCACATAAAGACCCAGTCATCAACGCTTCTTTCAAAATCAAAAGTGAAAGGCAAACTGGCCATAGTGAGTTCTCTTTCTAAATACTGCAACACAGGCAAAAGAAGCCAAGAACCTTAGTCAATAAAGTTTAACAACATTATTCATACATAGGGGGATTTACTAACTGCTTCCACGTACCTCTCGCAAAACACATAAACGGATGAAAATAAATTCTTGTTCAGAGGCAGGAAGACTGTCTGCAAACTGATCGTGCTAAAATAAAAGGAAATAACTGAATTACATCCAAGCTTGCTTTAAAGTTTATCCTGCTCCATTTTAAAGCATACTTGGAAAAGAGCTAAGTGATACACAAGCATTGGTTCTCAAGTTCTTATGCCAAGCATGCATCTTACTACTCTGTGTGTCTTAAGTTACTGATTATCCTCCCTTGCCAGTGGGAAAAAGAAAGAAATCTAATAAGTGAGAAAGTTAGATTCTGCATAGTATTTATATGCTACAGAAGAACCATTTTATTAATATGAAAAGGAAAGCCAGGCAATTCCAGTAGCATAATTTGTATTACGCTTCAGACAAAACTGACAGCAAGAATAATGTGAGGATCTCATTAAGACACAAATTAGTTCACACCGAGAAGAATTTGTAGAAATATCAGAATTCTTACCTTGCCTTGTTTTTCTCTGGGCAAACCTTGACAATCCTTAACCTCATGACCCATCTGGTTACAAAGAGCACATGGCTTGGGTTTATTTGGTTTAAACTCTTCCCTAATTATGGTGAAATTTGGTTCGTGTGTGGCTAATCCAAGCATTATTAGATCAGCTACCAATCAAAAGAGAAGAACAAAATATAATGAAAGACAAACATTAAGCATTTCCTTAAAAAGAACAACAAACCAACAACTGGAAACGACATACATTCTGCTTTAAACAAGCATGACAGCAACTATGGGCTTACCCACAAACCACCCAGGTAGTACAAACTAAGTGAAAGTCAGCCCTTCGGCCACTGACAGTGGCTGTCAAAAACTAACAGATACACTGGATTATTTACACAAACGCAAACCAAATTCTAAACACTACAGCTCAACACAGTCAAAAAACAGCATAAGAAAGTTTAACATGAGATACACTGTCAGCAAAGAACTCACCATCAGCCCCACACAGACAGTGATGAGTGTTCGGGTCATGGTTTGGTTGAGCTACATAAAAGAAAATTACACAGCTTTGGTTCAGTAAACATAAAGCAGGTTAGAAATAAGTGCCATACTGCAGTATATAACAAGTATACCTCTTTGTCTTCTAATGTAATCCATGATTTTATGTTCCCCTTCACCAGGAGCACTAGCATCAGACAGGATTACCTGTGAAGATTTACAGATTAGGTAATCAATTTATGCTGCCACCCTTAAAAAAAAAAAATCCACCAACAGTAGGTAGTTCAAGTATTCTTAAGTCAGATTCAGTACATGAAATCCTAATTTGTAGTGTCAACTGTCATAATATGACTCAAAAATCAATTATTTAAGAGTTTGGGTCCTCTGAGCAGACCTTAATTTTTCTCTAATTTCAGGATGAAGCTGACATATTGATTCAAATACTGCTGAAATTATCATATCATTAGCTTCCTGATAAATTATATGGACAATTGATGAAACAGGGTCATCAGAAACAGAACTTGATGGGGGTAGAGTGCTTGAGTGGTTGAATAACAGTATAAAAGAATCTCAATGTCAAGAAAGGCATGAAAGCTGCTATGAACAATTTTTATTGACTGACATCTACTGTACATCATTCGAATAATAGAAAAAAATACAGTCTGAGACAATAAAAAAGTAAAAAATAAAGAGCGAAAAGAATACACATACAGCAGACTGTGACATTTTTCCCTAAGACAATAAAGTATCCCCAAAACCCTGTCTTCTATTACGTCAAATTGTGGCCTGCAGTATCAGATCCTTTCATTGCTTTTAAATGGAAAAAAAAAACAACAAAAAAAAAACAACTAATGGTGCTTTTAGATTGAGTTAGCAGGATGAAATACACCTCCAAGGTCCAGCAGAAGGTGCAGGTTGGTCCACTATTAATAACTGTGTGAAAAGATGAGACAAATCCATTGAATTCAGACTCTTCAGTCATATCCTAGCCTAACCTAATAGATCACCTTAATTCTCCTGAAGTATCAAACTGTGAAACTTACTGTCAAATTTTTCCACCCTGGGTCACTGTTCAAACGGTCAGCAATGTAATAGCGAAGACATTTTGCAAGATTGTCCATAAACTCAGTTCCCTAAAAAGGGACAGAAGAAAATGAATTAAGCCTTCATCCAGATACTGACAATTGCTGGTTAAGTGCAAGACCACTTACTGGGGTAATACAGTTGCTGTCAAATCTTTCCTTCACTTCTTCTGGAGGAAGAATGCCACCTAGAGCAATAAAGACATTTAACAGAAGTAAATCAATATGGAACATTAAATGTTTTTGCATGACAAACACCCTAATGGCTACCCTGATAGTAATTAGCACTTAGTAAAAGATTACTTTGTTTTAGAAACAAAACAGGTCTTACCATTACATTACTTTCATCTTAAAATTAGATACTGGTACTCTTACAAACATTTGTTGCTTCAGAGCAGTGATTTCACCACCAGTTTTGCTAAAAATTAGAAGTCTCAAGGAAACTAAGCTTGCTAAATGAGATAAAACATTAGGAAATAATTTTCTTGTATATTCTACCTTATGTTTCCACTTCTTACTCACTCGAGCTCCCAAACAAGGCTACACTAACTTCTTATCTCTGAACATCATAAAAGAGTCTAGAAATGCAACAGGAAGAAAAAAAAGTGCACCCTGCCTTTTTAACCTCTAACGAGGCTGTGCTTTCACTTGGAAGGCCACATTACTTCTTCCTACACAGTCACCTGAATTAATTCCTCCAGCACACTCAGCATCCTTCAGCTATAAACACTGCTTTCACTCGAGTCATATTACTGTCAATCTCAAACTGCACTGATTTTGCTCCATTCCTGAGTTTAAAGTTTCCAATCAAAGTACCTACCCTTGCTTGCAGTATATTCCTTACTCCTGTGCAGCAACAACTTTGCACGACCTCTACAGCTAAGCCTCAACTAATTTTTTGTTGGGTCCCAGAAACATTCATTCCTTTCTGTAAGGATAGTGGGAGGCTAAGCAAAACTCTGTTTATCCCTGTTCTTCTGTTCACTTTCTTCCTGAAGGAATTAAAAGAACACAAATCCATTTCAGGCAGGAAGACAGAAAACAAAAGTGACATTTTACCTTGGATCTTAACTTTGGGGAGAAAAAAAAAAAAGATCCACTACACCCTCCTTCTCTGTAATGCACAGAGATATTTTGAGAGTACAACATCCCTTTTCTAACCCTTACAGAAACACTAAAAACAAAAAAGGTGACTCTGACTTGAAAAGTAACATCAGGTACTGTCACAGCTTTACCTTTTGCCAGAATTTCTTGTCTTATTTTTTGCTTCTCTTCAGCAGCTTCCATGCCCTCCTTCGATGCTCTGAATCTTCTTGACCGCTGCTGATTCATTTTCGCACGTGGAGCCTGAAACAGGCATCGTAGTGCATGGGTCAGTTACCACATCTACACAGTTATTTCTCATCTGCTGGTTGTTTCTGGTTCTCAAGACAAGCCTTTCGAAATTGGCCAGTTTGTGAATACACAACCATTTAACACAGGGTCTCTCTATAACCAAACCTGGGATTGTGTTCACCCTGCGACATGGCAGCAGAGTTGGGCAAACTTTGGAATAGGTTTCTTAAGCCTCTCAGCAAAGGAAGCCCAGCAGCCTGTGCACCCTCATCTCAGAAACGCAGTGCTCAAGATGCATTATTTATAACACACCTTTTCTCCAGAAAGAAACTCCTAACATTGTATCCATAGCTCTTTGTGTTCTCAAAATACTACAGCAGACAGTACTCACTTACTAGTTAGGACAGGCATTTGGGATTTTTAAAAGGATACATCAACATTTACTTTTTGGATTACTTTTACATACACAATCACATTAGGAATTTCTGCACTCATGTATCCTTAGGTAGGCAAGTTTTTACTTGAATTCATCTTACCTTGGAGAAGCTGAAAAGCCTAAAAAAACAGCCAAAGCTTAACAGGCCTACCAGAAACCTGTCAGGCTATTTTGGTGTGCCCTGGCAAGACCACACAACATGGATCCAAATATATTCAGTGAAGCAAAGGCTTTAACGAAGTGTGGTATGCTTCATTAGACTAACTGATGCACCAGCAGGATGGGGATAAGGAACAGAGGATGACAGGCTCCAGTGTCTGCTTAAAGCTAGACTGTGAAACATTTCATGGCATAATCAAGTCACAGCTCACTTTAAGTGCACCTGCTTAAACGGCTTTCTGGTCTTTCCCAGTCTGCTGCATAAATCATTACTGAAATCACAGAAAAGAACACGTGAAATAACTTCAGAGCTTTACTGCCTTATGGAATTCTCCTGCTGTGCAAAAGCAAAGTTCAGATTGTAACAGACTACATCAGCCAGCTGATGAGACCCTCTGGACTAAGTTCTTTAACAGTTCTGAGTACACAGAATTTAATTAACTGCATATTTATCCTACAAGTTTTTCATTTTGGAAAACTATTGTCCAACGGATTTTATGAGAGTGGAGGACATCAAGCCTAGTTTCAGAAACAGTCATTACTAGGAATTAAGTTCAGTCAGTACTTACCACTCCATCTATAGCCATGTAGAGAAGTCGCCTTGGTCTTACAATGTTGAAGATCCTGTCAATATACTCAAAAATTGCAACCATCATTTCATCTTCATTTTTAGGTGCTGGCCTACAATGTAGAACATTAAATTTAACATGTGAATTGCTACGAACGAGTCCTATTTATAGAGATAAAGGAAACTGCCTTACTTGTCTTCTGGATGTGTACAAGGGTGAATGATACCATTCATATCCAAGTACAGATTATCAAACTCCACCTCATTAGGGTTTGGTTTGCTTGTATCAACCGAAACCTTGACGCCATTGCATTCTTTGGCCTGCAAGAGCAGTTGGAATAATTAATTCAGTACTCAATCACGCAAGCAGAACAACTAATCTACAGAGTATTAACATTCAGACTCTCAGGAGATCACAGAATCATAAAGGTTGGAAAAGATCACTGAGACCACCCAGTCCAAGCATCAACCCAACACCACCATGCCTGCTAAGCCATGTCATGCTAAGTCCCTCAGTGCAAGGTAGTCACTTCAAAGGCAGTAGAAAAAAAGACAGCACCAAATTGCCCTAAAGAGAATTACCTGGAATTTCACACTTACACTATTCACACAGCTTTGTTTTTAAGGCCTTTATAAAACTAACATTACCTGAAGGGATTACGATGACTTAAAGCAGAGCCAGTTCACTCCTGCTGATACACTTTGTTCCAAGGAACTTTCACACTGTGTATTTTGCAGATAAACTACCCTTCTTACTGCCAGCCCCATACAGGCTCCCTCAAAATGCAGGGAAGGAGATTCAAAGTGTATAACATGACGTGATGATTCGGACACGACAAGGAGTATCAAAAACCTCTTCACTTTAAACACTCGCTTGTTTTTTAAAACAACTTGCAAGATTGGGACACCTAAACAAACTTGTATCACTTTTCTCTCTGCAATCCACTATTTAAGCCCCACAGGTAACCTACAGGAAGAAGGAAGCAGCAGAAGCCATTCACCTATGGCTGATCACATATTGGAGAACAGCAGGTGACACCACACGCTTCCCAACAGCGAAAGTAGGTACATTGTAACGAGCACAGTACAAGATATAACTAGAACACTTCCTCTTTCCAGATTCCACTCTACAAAGGAAAGAGATCCTTTCAGATCCCAGCAGACAACTGCCATTTGGAGCATATATTTATTACTTTTCTTGGTTACTACCAAATGCACCAAAGCACTCACACCCCTGAACTCTTCACCTTCTGACTCCCAGTTTGATTGCAGATGCACCTGGCACACTAAATAAATCCCAGGTCCTACCTCCCACCTGTGAAATAACCAGACTTTTAACTCTATGGCTGCCTTTCTTTAGGCCAGTACCTAACCAGACACAAAACTCAGGTCCCAGGGTGGATGGTCAACTCAGTGTTGAATTACAATTGCTCTCAACACTTTTAATCACCAATATTCTCAGAGCTCTTCAGCATGATTGAACACTCACACGCAGTAAACCCAGATGCACGGAGAAAATAAATTTCAGTGAACAACCAGGAAGCAAATTAAACACCAGTAACATCCACGCTAGAAGTCACCCTTTGACCAAGAGGAAGTCAAATTCATTTTAAAGTGTAGATGACCGGGAGGAGTTACAACGTATCACAGAGTTGCAATGAGGAGTACAGCTTGGCAAGGAACGCCATGCTATTCCATCCAGGCTGTGATCAGAGGATTCAAGGAGGCAGCAGGAAAAGTGTTCCCCTACTGCTCCTCCCACCCAAGTGAAACTTGTCAGAAGCTGACCAACATGCATCCAGCACCTCCCTTGTACTTACACAGCCCCTGCAGCTGCAGGAGCACGGGATGTTTTCGGTACACTCCTGTGAAGGTATTTTTAAATACTGGAATGCTAATCTCTTCTGTTTCTTTAAAACACTGAATAACTCACGTCTTTCTTCTCTGAGCCACGCCAACAAGCCAAGTTTTGATGGGTGGAATCAGGACCAGCTGAGTCCTTCAGAACTCACAAAAAAAGGAGTATGTTACTGCACTTTCTAGAAGGAGAGCAATCCTTTGGTTTTAGCAGGAATTGTCAGGTGCAAACACTATTCTGCAGCTTATGATTTTTATCAAGTTCCTCTGGGCAGCAAAAGCCTTGATTTTAAAAGAAGAGCATACATTCTGGTTTACATCAGATAACGGGACAAGCAGCTTGTCTTGTGTCCTACTTGATCTCCCATCAAACCTCTTGCCAAAGCTAACTGTGACATCAAAGGCTTACAATTATGTGATATGGAAAATAACAACTGCCCTCTCCACAGATCTTATTTCCCCATCTTGAAGGTAAAGCAAAATAAGCACCATCTCCCTTAGATGGCTACAAAAGCCATTTAGTCTTCATCTGCATACTGCTATGTCAGCAGCTTTGCCATTACCCATTCACAAACCCATCAGCTTTTTAATGCAAACGTCTTGTAAAAGGTTTAAGTATCTGGGAGTGATATCTCTTGTGATAGAAATAAACTGTTCATTTCTAATCTACAGCTGCTTTTGAAACCATTGAAAACAGATCTTCAAATATGATACTTTAGTTGCAGCTTTATTAATTTGTATGAATCTGATTAAGAACATTCTCCCCTGGATTTTATATTATCTTCGAGATCTTCCTCTTATTCTCCTCGCTCAGCTTAAGAAAAAGATTAATCAGATTTAAGAAAAAGAAATAACCTAGCAAGGTAAGAACAAGGATCAACTTTGTCGTATCTCAAAGAGACAAGCTACCCACAGATACAAAACTTCTGATTAGAGAGATTTATAAGCAATCCTAAGATACACACAGAACTGATTACATTGTGAGAGAAATTTAAATTCCTCCACAGTAAGACACAGCTTCTCACCACTGTCCTACGCAGCTCTCAAATCTATAACCAGGTCCGAATATCAAAAACTGTAGTTAAATGGGATTTATTCAGCTGCTGGCCTCGCTGTAGACACACTGCACTCCTAAGTCAGAACAAACCAATGTGCATAAGGAAATCTGGGTCTGATGCTCCATTATGGTCAGGCAATTTGACTCTAGAGAATTCGTTATAATATTCCTTCTCTTTTAAGATTTGCTGTTACAGTTTCAGGTACCAAACAGACCTGCAATCACACACACCAAAGACCTGGGCAGGTACCTTTCCTTTACCCAAACTCCGCAGCAATTAGGATTAAGTTAGCATTTAGATACACGTTTATTAACATGACGGAAGCCTTCTGCTTTTACAGAAAGCTCTGCTGAACTGTTACAGCATGAAAATATATTTTCCATTTAAATTGTGACTGCTGTTAAGCACGCAGTTCTTAAAGCGTTACCCAGGAAACACTGGAAAGTTTGTAAGACAAAAAACATCCACTTGTAGTAAATACAAAACTGTAAACAATCTATGTATACTGTCACAACTGTCTGCATTCGTTTATTCAGAAGAATGCTGCTTTGGAGCAGAACAGCTGAATTTCACACTGAGTGATGGCTGTAATTGACTGATGATTGATAGCTGACTGATAATTAATAGAGACACCATATCCACAGTCCTGCTTCGTTGCTGGGATGGATACTCATAGAACGGCCTGGGGTGAAAAGGATCACAATGCTCACCGAGTTCCAACCCCCTGCTATGTGCAGGGCCACCAACCAGCAGCCCAGAGCCACATCCAGCCTGGCCTCGAATGCCTGCAGGGATGGGGAACCCACAGCCTCCTTGGGCAACCTGTGAACCCACTGAACGAAAGGGGGGTTTGCTGATGAAAGCTCAGCGCCCACAGCCTGCCATGGCGCTGACTGCATGCAGAACAAGCCGTTCACCTGCACGAGTTCCCCCCCTCCCCCACCCCGTGCCCGCACGGCGCTCCTCGGCAGCAACACCTGTAAATCAGAAACCTGAAAACCTGCGGCTCCGTGAAAAGAAAGCGAACGCCAACCCTGCCCAGCGCTGCGCCGGAACATCGCTTAAGGCAAGCGGGTAACACGTGAAGCCCTGCCCGGCTCCATAGGGGGAGGCGGGATTGTTCCCACAACAGCCCACACGCGGAGAGCCGGGAGCCGAGCGGGCACCGCGCTGCCTGCCCGCCTCCCACTCTTCCAGGCAGCCCCCTTTACCTTCTCCTCCACGCAGTTGACGATGATAGACGGGTACTTGCGGCTGAGCCAGCGAAAGAAAGCCGGTACTCCCATGGCGGCGCTGGGCCGCGGCGGACGGCAAGGAACGGCCCCGAACGAGGCGGCGCCCAACGCTTCCGGGGTTGGAGAACGGCGCGGGGCAGCATGGGAGCCGGGCCGCCATCTTAGGGGCGGGAGCGTCTGCCGCGCATGCGCGCGGCGGGGAGGCCGTAGCGGCCCTGTGGTGGGCGGTTGTGAGGCGGGCAGCGTGAGGGCGGCTCAGGCCCGCAGCGCCGTGCCCTCAGTGCCACATCTTCACGTTTCTTAAACACCTCCAGGGATGGTGACCCCACCGCCTTCCTGGACAGCCTGTGCTACTGCCTCACTGCTCTTTCAGAGAATAAATGTTTCCTAGCAGCCAACCCGCACCTCCCCTGGCACAATGTGAGGCCATCGCCTCTCATCCTACGAGAGCACCTCACCTCACCTCACCTCACCCCATCCCACCTCACCTCACCCCATCCCACCTCACCTCACCCCACTCCACCTCACCCCACCTCACCTCACCCCACCTCACCTCACCCCACCTCACCCCATCCCACCTCACCTCACCTCACCTCACCTCACCCCATCCCACCTCACCTCACCCCATCCCACCTCACCTCACC
>JAPSGF010000007.1:28387548-28408723 GCA_035772895.1 Perdix hodgsoniae
CACCTCACCTCACCTCACCTCACCTCACCTCACCTCACCTCACCTCACCTCACCTCACCTCACCTCACCTCACCTCACCTCACCTCACCTCACACAGCCTCCTTTTGGGTGGTTGCAGACGGCCAGCATAAAGAATCCCTGTCACGTCGCTCCACCCATTGCATAAGCAAATACTGTTAAGTTAGCCATGTGGCGGTGTTCAAACGGAATCAAATCTGCAGATATTAACAAGGATTAACGGGGGGAAGGCTCTGTGCCATACTGCACCCTGCCCCTTGCACACTCAGGGGTGCAGAGGTGAGGAAGGAGCCCGGCTCTCATTAACAGAACCAACAAACCTCAGCGCTGCTTGTGGAGTCAACTGCAGACCTGGGGAGAGGAGCCCTGCTAATTGGCTGTGCAACACATTAACCCAGTATTGGAGTTCTTGTCGCTCCGAGCCTCGCTTGGCTGTTGGGAAGCCATTTTCTGTTGCCACTTCTCTTGTAAAATCTGTGACTGGAATAAATTTCCCCATCAACTTTCCGCTGGCACTACATCTGTTATATCTGCTTGTTCTTTATCTGCTCCTTACAAAACACATCTTGATTGAAGTTTCCTATTATATCGCTCTTCCTGCTGCAATTTAGTCTATAGTAAGACAAACTAAGTATGAACACACTGTATTGAGGGGCAGTCGGTTGTTTTTTTTCCTGATAATACCAAAAAAGAGACAAATGCAAATGAAATATGATCATCTTATCTCATAATTACTTGTGTAAACAAGCTTTGTTGCAGTATTATTATTATTGTTTTTTTTTTCAAGCATTTCCTTGAAAAGTTAATCTACATTTTGCTGGGCAAATGAAAACAAATAAATCCTGCAAATATCCTAAAGCAGGACTAAGCTGCATCCAGCACAGGAAAACAAGAGCATGGTATAAAGATGGTATTTTAGTTGGGTCATAGCTCGTCTTTTCTGTAACAATTCGAAGGCATGATGATCCTCATAATTTGGCATCCACCAGCTGTTCCTGGCTGTGAAGAGAGAGCTCTTCCTGTAGGAAATTCAGGATTGTTGCCTTTGCATTTTTCTGAGAGGTGAAATAATTGGGAAGGAGAGAAAAGAAAGCCTTTGAGAGCTATGTGTGAAAATGACTCTTTTCTGGTATTCCCCCAGCACTGCTGTCATGCAAACCAATTTGGGGGCCAGCGTGTTACCAAAAACCGTAACCGAGCGAAGTCTCTAAGTGACAGTTTGCAAAGCCAGCACTGGTCTAGGAAAGCATTGGGTGCATGGAGATCTCTCCAGAAAGCATGCACACCTCAGAGCTAAAGCATCCTCTTCATATACATTTACCATAGAAATCTTTGTACAGCTTCCACAGAGTTCCCACCTATCCCTAGAACTGTCAGAATTGGGGATTGTCAGAATATTATGTCTAACCTTGCACCTGTGCCTGTAAACAGAGGGATTCTTGTGAGTCAGTTTGCCTATAGATGGTACTGATGATAGCGATCGCTCTCTGATGTCTACAAGACTAGATTGCTCTTGGGTGCCTCCCCATGTCTACACAAAGGGGCATATTCTTATCTGGAGCATCAAGAGATCTATTCTGTGAATACTAACTAAATTGTTCAAGCCTTATGGTATCAAGTGTACACAGTGATGAATAAACATCTTCTTTGGCAATGCTTGTCCTGGGTGGCTCAGTGGGCAAGGCTGGCAGATGCAGGAGGCAGCAGTGGGAACAGTAATGCTGGCTGGGACCTCACACCACAGGGCAAAGTCATGTCTTGGGGAGAGTGGGAGGGGACACTCAAGTCCCAGGGCAGACTCTCAAGTTCCAAAAATGGAGAGGCACTTACTGGTTTAGCTTTTTATTATTATTACTATTTTTTTACCATCGTTTTAAATTGTTTATTGTCCTTTCTTAGCAAAAACTTCTAATGGAGCAGCTGGAATGGATTTTCAGGCTGAACTTCAACTCTTCCTCCTGTCCAAACCAACGTCTTCTGCCTCTCCAGTTGAACAGCTGGCTCTGTAGCTTCTCTGACACCACCTGGAGGCTGCAGGGAGCTCACAGCTGTGGTATGCTCAGAGTACATGGTAGCTCAGAGGACACCAGTCCCAGTCCTGCCCTCTTCTTTGGGGCTCACCTGGAGGTTGCAGGGTGCTCTGGACTGTCTGCTGAACTCCTCCTGTTGCCCTGGAATGGCAGCAGCTTGTAGGACAAGTCCTTTCCTTTTCCCCAGAGCTTGGGAAAGAAGGGGTGGGAGATCTTGGGGAAGGATAAGAATGGGGGATGGGGAAGGAAAGGTAATAGGGAGCAGCAGCTGGAGCTGGGGCTCACCGGTGGATGGTGACATTTCAATGCTGAGATGGAAATCGAGAGCCCCTGATGTGCTGCCAGCGGATGTACTGACATCTCCAGGTAAGCATGATGTTATAGTGCTTGCCTGGCTCTTATGGAGGTGGATCCATCTCCATTGGTTCTTCCTCCGGTGGCACATCCACTTCCATGGGCTCAACATCGTCCTTGGGTGGATCAACATCCATTGGCTCAGGTTTGCTGCTGCTCCCCTGAACCCTACACTTCTTGGGTGGGGGAGGATCCGTGGTGGAAAATGGGGAAGGCTCCTTCTAAATTGCTGCTTCTTGTGCCAGAAGGCTGCACCAAGACATGAGTCTGTTAGAGACTGGAGTTCCGTTGTCAGGGTCCCATATTTATAGTGGGCAGCAGGGAGGTGGCTTGGGACATTACAAAGCCATGGCAGTGCGACCCTAAGAATGTCCCATGGCAACCAGAACATGGATGTGTTGGGCATGGGGAGCCCACAGCCAGAGGGGTGCCCCAGTTGCTGCTGATGGGATTCTGGGATTTGAACCAGTTCTCTTTAATGTTTTCATCGATGACTCCAATAAAGGTCTGGATGTTATATGAAGCAAATTTGTGGATGATGCTAATCTGGAGGAGTGTTGGCTCCCTTGAGTGTAGAGAGGCCTAGGCCCAAGATCCTGACAAATTCGAAGGTGGTCACTATCTGTATGAAGAAGAGCAGATGCTGGTTCTGCATCTGGGATGGGGCAGCCCTGGTTTTGTGTACAGACCGGGAGATGAGGAGCAGCCCCATGGAAAGGGATCTGGGGGTTCTGGCTGGTGGCAAGTTGAACCTGAGCCAGCAGTGTGCCCTGGAGCCAGAAAGGCCAACTGTACCCTGGGGGCACCAGGCCCTGTGCTGCACAGCCTCACTGCCAGCACAGCCTGAAGTCCGTGGCCACAGTACAAGATGGACATAAAGCCATCAGAGAGCATCCGGAGGAAGGCTACAGAGCAGGGAAAGGCACTAGAGGGGAAGTGTGTGTGAATATACATGGGGCCAAATGAGCCAGCCTAGAAGAAAGCATCATTCTGATCCTTCTCAAAACATCAGCTAATACAGAATGAGATATTTGCAGGACTTGTCAAGCTTCTGTTTCAACCAATGTGTGTGAATATTAGTGCTTGAAAAAACACACGCATACTTTCCTCGTTCTTAAGTGCAAATTTCCCAAATTTCTGCAGCCTGAATACACTCTAGCCTAGAAAGCTCACCACAAACTCATTTTCACTCTGCACATCCACTCAATACCCACACAACTTTGTGGTTTCCCCTCACTCGATGATGGCACTCACCCAGCTATTTTCTTTTTTTCTTTTTTTTTGTCAGCACCTACCCATCTGCTAATTTGCTTTTGCAGGCACAAGCTGATGTTTGGCCTCAGCTCAGTACAGCTGTGTGAGTGTGACGTGCAAAAAAGGATGCGGCTCTAAGTCACTGCAAATACACAGCAGAAATCCATGAAGACTTCTCGTTACAGTATTCTCAGTGGCTGAGTGGCATGCTGATTTAAATCTGTTCAGGCTGTATTGATTACAGTCCTACTGTCCATCAGCATCACCTGTCATCATCTTCAGGCTGCCGGTATGACAGCTGTCAAGGAGCAGAATAAAGTTGACTGGCAGAACGTTTTGCATCTAATGAGTCTGTGCACAATAAAAGTATAATAAAAAATATGCTCTGGAGGAACTCAGCTATCGCTTAAATAGCAGAAGAGAGAGATTGCCTTAGCGGAAACTCCCGAAGCCATCTGTCATCTGTCATTAGTTGCATGTCTGAGGCTGAGCTGGACTGAGGGAATGAAAAGCACCAGACTAGTGATGGGTGCCTTGTGTCACGCAAGGAGATTTAAAGTGGGCTGACATCAAGAACCCAGAATCACTCAGAAGGAGCTTAAAACTACAAAGGCGCTGCAGATTTGATGCAGTGTTACTTCGCAGCGCTGCTCGCAGAGACTTCTTCCAGATGAATTTTGGTCTGATGTTCACTGGAAATCACATAGCAATGGTCTGTCTGTGGTGTGACATACCAGTGAGCTTAGTTTTAGCAGATGAGCAAGGCTTCAGAAATGAATTACCACAGCTGAAGGATGGGCAGAACAAAGGACCGAGAGGCAACAAAGCA
This sequence comes from Perdix hodgsoniae, assembly GCA_035772895.1. Classification (NCBI taxonomy): domain Eukaryota; kingdom Metazoa; phylum Chordata; class Aves; order Galliformes; family Phasianidae; genus Perdix; species Perdix hodgsoniae. Next base: position 28,392,034 of record JAPSGF010000007.1, read on the forward strand.
GGCACCTGCCTTAGCATGGTGGGGTCATACACTCATTGTGCTGCAGCTCTCCCAGATGACATCGAGACTGCAGATGAAGAAAGAAAATAAGCTTCCAACGTGGTGCTAGAAGACTACTGAGAAATTCCTAGAAATATCTTGTTGTCTACCAGGACCAGCAGCAGGACAGCATTAATGCTGCTGGCTGTGCTGCCACTACAATGCAAAATTCATTTTCAAACCCAATCTAAGGTAGCCTGTGGTCCAGCAGGCACGGAAACTGTCACAGTGAAGGAGGACACCAAAGGGCTTCCCTTGTGCAGATGCATGCAGGCTGAGAGTCGCTCTTCCTCTTGGCACAGACACAGAGCAGCCACTCCAACCCAGGCAGACCCGTAACGCTGGCTGGGATCCTGTGGCTGCGGAGTCCAGCTGCCTCCCATTCCAACAACCCCGCTCACACCCTCCATCCTTAGCAGCACTCACTTTCCAGTTGTTAAAATAATCAACACTGCACCACTGCCAGCGTCAAACTGGGAACCTGTAAGATGAAACAAGCCAACAGACATCTATACTAACCATTTCTTCTCATTCTCAAGCCTTCTTCAAAGCTCATCTCAGGCTACATGTTCTTTTTATTAAATAGAATATTGTTACCATTTAAAAATCATTTTTGATGGACTAGTCTCAAAGATTTGTGGCTGTATTCAAAGATGCAGTATGCTTTGCAGCAGGGTTTAATTGGGGTGCTGTTTTTTGCTTTTGAACTTATCATAATTATGAACAGATTTTTTTTAATATGTCCCCTGGTTTCTCCCTTCGAAAGAAAATCTCATGTTTAATGAACTTAATTTTAGATAAAAGGAATTAAAAGAAGAAAATTAAAAATGCATGAAGCTCCTAGAGTCATCCAATTATTGTGATGTCCATACGGCAACACCAGCGTAGATTTTACAAAGCAACTAAAAGCAGAAAATCACTAAGGATCACCACATGTAAATTCCGTTCTGTTCCAAAATGTGCTGAATTAGAAATGTACATTTTATGCATTTCTTCGTCTTGATCTGTTGCAGGAGATGATAAAGATCAAACATGCCAGGCAGCCCTGAGTAGCATATGTATGCATACCCAGAATGCTTGCTTTCTTTTTTCCAACCCAGTTAGCTCTGTAGCCAAAATATTAGAACACATGTAAATACGAGAAGATGGTGTTTTTTGCACTCGTACTGCAACAAAAGCAGTTGCCAAGCTAGGCAGTAGTAGTATTGCTACTAAGCATACTTGTGGCCTACAAAGCTGCCAGAAAAATAGACTTTGGTGATGTGGCCATTAAACATCGCAGCCCAACCACACTTCTCCTGCAGCACAAAAAGATACATTTGGATCATGTAGAACCAGGTACAGAAATGGACCTGACTCCCTTTTGGTCAATGCCTCTTCTAGATCTTGGTCTGAACCACAGAGAGAAATAAACACACACAGCATGGTGACATTGCTCCCCCAAGGACAGCAGCATCACCCAAGGCCACATTTCACGCTTACAGTAGCTGGGACCACTCTCAGAGTAATTCTGTCAGGCTGGCAAGTTTTTGACCCAAGAGGTGTAATTTCTCACTCACTGCTGACTGACACCTCGCTTGTGACAACCCATGCATCTCTGTCACATAGGATTAGCCACTACACAGATGCATCCCTTGCCTTTTGTATGGCACTGGGCAGGAGGTGCTTGCTGGCAGCAGGGACCTGCAGAGAATCAGCTCCAATCCCTAGCAACAGAAAGAAATGGGGAACTAGCCAGTAGTTCCCAGTTGCCTTCTGGAGAAAGCTATACAACCGCCATGGGGTAAGCAGACACCTGAGCACACACCTTCAGTTGGGTTTCCTTCCGAAAAGAAAAACAGAGTAAACACACATACAAGGAGGCTGTGTAGAATAGCAAGCAATCTTTATTCTGTATTTAAGTGCGAATATCAACCTATGAGGTGCACTTCCGAGACAGCAGCATTCAAGTTGTGGAAGACGATGCTGTCGCTTTGCTTCCCAAAAGCAAGTGGTGGAACTTCAGTCATAGAAGTCATCAAAGTCATCTGCTTCTGGGCTGTGAGTTTGTGGACGCAAAACATCCACAACCTCAGAGCTGCTATCGTCAGATTCGCCCCAGAAAGCTGAGAGTGAAGGAAAAAGAAAAATAAAGAGAGAATTATAAAATTCTTTTCCATGCTCATGTGACAGCACAGGCGTTATTATTTTACAGCTCTTTTGAGGTAGGCTAGACACCGTGGTTTATAAAGGAGCTCAGGGTTAGGGTTGTTCTGAGGACCCCCAGCAGAGGTGTGCATTTCTGGCACTGCGCTGTCACCAAGTCGTGGTCTCCCAACTGAGCTGCTGTGGAGGAACAGTGAGCCATTTACAAGGCTGACTTCATTGTTCCTCAAGGTAGTTTGACAGAATATTTCCACTCCAAGCAATTTACTTGACCATCTGCTGCCTGAATTACAGCTTTGTCTATTATGTTCCACTTTCTCCCTCTATTTGACCCTACAGTGAAGTCACAGGATAACCATGACATCACAGAGTTGGCATTAAAATGGCAATGATGTCACAAATAGAAAAAAACACCACCCTGTGACAGGGTAACAGACAGACAAAAACGACTTCAAAGAACTGGATGGCTTTAACAAAAGGACCTGGTAATTAGCAAGCAATTTCACTGAAAAACAGAATCACATTTAAATTTGAAGTGCTTGAGAGATTCCTCGATATGTAAATTCCTTTGACCCATGGAAGGAGAGGGAAAAAAAACCCAGCAGAAACACAGGGAAGTACACAGAGCTCTTCACAACGAAGGCCTGATGAGATGATTCAGGTGTGAAGGTTGCCAGCTCAGCCGTGCAGTAACTGCTAATTTTTCCTTTCCCTTGATTAAAAAAAGAAAACCACAACAAAAAGCCACGCTTTTATCTCCAGAAAAAAATAGTTGCTTCACCATGGAAGGGCCACTGAGGAGTGCTGCTGACCAGCAACAACACTGGGCTCTGCATCAACAGCATCTGAATGTTAAACTGCACCCCCCACAGCAACAAGCAGAGGCTGAGGGAGTCACGGAAAACAGAAGCACATGTGGGAACAACATTCACAGGCACAAATTCCTTTCTTCTTTGGGTTTGTGGTTCCCCAGGGCAGTACATGGGAAGGGCAGGGGCACAGACATCCTACCCCACACCTCCCCCTACCCTGCTCTGCTGAGACCTCTCTGCAGGTTGTGCACAGCCATGTAACATACTTCTCTCTCTCAGCCCACTGTAGGAAGCAGCCACAAGCTAGAATGTCAAGCCTACAGTTACTTCCAGAGCAGCACTGCCTGTTCCTAAAGGTTTTCAGAGGGTCCTCGTTTCTCCAAAGTTCTCAAAAGAAAGTTGATACCCCAAATGAGGCAAAAGCCTCACAAATACAGATTCAGACAGCAGGAGAGAGGCAAACTGTCAAGCTCCATACAGAAATTTCAGCTCATGTTCGACTGAAGCACTGTTCACTATTTGGTGCTTTTGATGGCACAAGCTGTATATATGCCTTATCTACAAATGCAGCAGCTGCACCTTTCATCCCATATCCCCAGACCCCTGGACCGCAGGTCTGCCACGAGCAGCGGTGTGGGGCAGGCTGCACCCCGTGCTCGTTCCCATGCTGAACGTGTGGGAGGAGAGCAAACGTGCCGAAGGGCTCCGCAACACGCAGCTCCCCAGCAGAGAGCTAAGCAGGCTAGAGATGTGACAGAGGCCTTTCAAATGGCATCAAAGCAGCCACGGTTAATGGTATCCTGAAATCAGCTCAGATTCCATAACTATGAAATAAGCTTGGTGTCATTCAGGCCTGCAATAGCTCCTGAGGCTGAGCTTCCAGCAAAAAAAAACTCTCTGGTCCCAGTGCTGCCTTTTTTTATAGAGTTACAGGTGACTTCGGATACGAGCAGTTAAGGTAACTAGAAGTAAGATCAAACATAGGGGAGAATGAAAACATGCAGGGCCCAGACACTGATTTAAAAGAAAGCCTGCACACGGAACAAAGTTGTTTCAGACACACACGTGTGTACAGACACTGCTGTGTGCCCACCCACGGTAACCACACAAACAACACGCTGCTGCACATCCACTCCTGTACTCCGTATTTCGAAGAGGGATAATGAAAAAAAATTGTCAGATTTTTCCTCCCCTAGGCTTGAAGGACATGGTTTAGTGGGGGAGTATTGGTGGTAGGTGGACTGGATGATCTTGGAGGGCTTCTCCAACCTTGGTGATTCTATGATTCTCCTGCTCCTATTTGATCTAAATCACCAAGCACAAAGACCACGGCCCTTCCAAATCATGCACTGTGAAACACGCCCTTTCTGATCCAGAGTTTCCCATCAATAACTATTTGCCTGCTCCTGTACTGAGGCAGGGAAAATCCACATTTCCCCCATCTCCTTAAAAATGTTGTATTTAGAGGCTTCCTGCCATTTAAATTTTCCCTAAGAAAGACAGGTTTTTAAGTATTTTAACAATTTTTAAGTAGTTTTAACAGTCGGTTCTTACCTTTGGATTTTATAGCAGTTATCGCTCCCTTCCTGAATTCAGGCCTGCAAACAGGGAAAGACTGTAAATACTCAGCACAGTGTCACAAAACTGAAAGACATACAGTTGACTCTTTTTTTTTTAGTAACTACTCGCTGCTTGGTTGTTGTTTTTCCCACTCGTATGTTTTATAAAAGGTGGAGAAATCATCATGCAACAAGGCCACTGGTCCAGATGTTCAGGCAGTGCTCTGGAAGCAGCCGTTGCTAGCACTGCTGATGTACACCAGTAGTGAATTAAGGGGACAAAGCATCAGAGCTTCATCTATCTTTCGCAGCCTTTCAGATACGCAAAGAAAGTAAAGAAAAAATCCAAACAAAAATAAAAGCACCCCCCCCATTGATGCTCACTGAACTTCCTTATTTCCCATCCTGCCAGCGCACTCCTCCAAGTCAGCTCCTGGGTTCCCATAGCATCACCCACGTCCCTATGTAAATGTGCAATCTTCCAGCTGCCTTTGATCTACCTTGATGTATATGCAGTTGCGATTCTGTTCTGTTAAATGACTGCTCTTGTGTCTAGAGCATCACAGGCCCTTTTGAATCTCTCAAACAAGCTGGAATCATTTTGATCTTTTGTGTGTAGCGTGTGTATTGTGTTGGTGCTGTGAAATAATCACATAGGGGCAACGATGTAGGAGAATTAACTGTTATATTAACAATCCCGCAATAAGCTCTAAAAATAAAGCTTCAGCTGATTTTAATAAGGAAGATCAAATAGGAGATATTTGTGACATTACTGTGTGAACCAGTCCAACATAAGCAAATGTCAAGCTGCAATTTGAAGCTGTCGCTACAGTCAGAACACAATCAGCTGTCAAAATTTCACACAATTTGCTGCATTTCACTTACAGACACGGCAGCTAATACATAATTACTTGAAGCGAGGAGTTAAAAATATTCTAACTACCATCAATGAAGGCATTTGTGAAGGAGGTACAAGACGGCAGATGATTCATCGCTTGTGTTACACCACCGCATTCAGTGCGAATTTGTGATTACAACTGGGAAGTTCAACCTAAAGCAGGGGAAGTTTCATTACATTACAGCTCCCTACGTAACAGCAACTCCTCTTTTTAAGAGCAAGTCCATGTTAGTTATATTCATTTTTACAAGTTGTGAAAGCCATTAGCCTCAGCCTCCCTTCTCTAAAGGGATTCACTAATTCCCAGAAGTAGAACATTAAACATAGCTGAAGTTCAACTAAAATACCAAAAGAACATTTAAGTACTAGTAACAAATAGCTGTACTAGTTAACTACGAACAATTAGAAATACATTCTTTAACTAATTAACTCAAAAGTGTGTTAGCCTTCAATAGTGCATCTGACAGTCACCAGCATGCCATCCAAATCCCTTCTGGTTTTATTCAGTCAAATCCCACCCTACGCTACACTCCAACTTCTGATTCAAATTCCCTCACTCCAAAGGCTTGCTGAACACACTGCACAGGTCAGGTCCTCCAGGCTGAGGCCTCGAAACACCAACCACACTGAGCTCCTGCTCATTGTGTTGAGATTTCCTGACCCTCGGCACTCCCCAGGAGGTGCCCCATGGATCCCAGGCTCAGCCCACAGCTTGTGCTTAAGAGGAGGCAACTCCATCAGCCACGTCGTTTTCCCCTGGGTGTGGAGTGAGAACACACTTGTTGCTGAGCTGCAAATGGAGAAGTGACTTCCGTGGCAGACTGCACAAGAACCATATTGCCTCCAAGTATTTCATTAAAACAAGCTCACACAGCTGACAGCTACCATTTACACTGCCTACTGCTTCGTCTTCCACCGTCGGGAAGGGAGGTGGAAAGGCTTTATCATGCAGCCTCAAAGTGACCCTTTGCTCCGCTTGGTTCAGGCCACGATTGGACATGTGAGGGCTGTTCAGGTGGACCCATAGCCCTGCTGGGCCGAGGACCACCATGCAGTACCAGGAGCACAGGATGAGCAGTGGAAGAGACCCACAGCCCTGCACAACCCTGAGCACTTCCAACTGCTCCAGAGCCACCTGAAGGCCTCACTGAGAAGCTGTGGTGGGCAAGGACCACCAGGCCAAGAGATGAGGCAGCCTGCTCTAATGAGTGGCAACTCTGCCTACAGCAAAGGAGTTGGAGCTGGATGGCCTTTCAGGTCCATTCCAATACAAGTCATTCTGTGACTCTAAGATTCTGAAGATCTGAAAGCCTTCCCTCCTTCTCCCACCTTCCCATGAAGAAAACGGCCAGCGCTGATGAAGGGAGGGCAAAGACAGATGTTCACATTCTACCAAAAAGCCATCAGTGTGTCTCTCTCTTACCATGCCTAAGAACAGAATTCCCTACTAAAACAGCCCAAAGGTGTACGAGACAGGGCTTGTCAGAAGCTAGGTATCAGTGCCACAGATCAGGCAGAAGCAGAGATGCCAGGAAACGGTCTGGCGTGGAAGCTGGTGGCACACAGAGAAATGCTAGAGATGCAGAAAATGGTACCAGGAAAACAGAAGGGCAGAAATAGCAACTCTGTCAAATCAAGACTGGAAATACTGCAAGATAGCTTTGTCACAGGGAATAAAATTCTTGAATCATGTCTGAAGTGTTAGTCAAGATGCAGGAAAATCTTTACACTGCAAAACACCCATATTGAGAAGTCAGGAGATTCAATCGTGAAAGTTATCGCCTGCTACGTCGAGCGCACAATAACCACACAGACCTCCACGGAGAAATTTTAGGGCTATAAATGAAGTAAGGCCAGTCTCCCTGCCTTGACTAATCCCCTGTAGTGACCCTTCGATATCCATTTACACATTTGCTTCTTCCCTAAAATAATGCCAAACTCAACCCAGGCTCTAACAAAGAAAAAACCCAAACCGGTTTAACTTCAAAGGGCCTTTTAATCTCTCCTTTACTCTGCTGAAATAGGCTTTTTTTGTGCTGAAGATTCTGCAACAATAAGAAATGAAAAAGCTCCAAGAAAATATTCCCCCCCCCCCCCTCCATAAAGAAAATTAATATGAAGAGGAAAAACAAAAAACCTTTTACAGCAAAAAGGCAAGTTAATAGATGTGGCACTGGGGAAAAAAAAAAAGAAGAGAAAATGTTTATTCCAGTCTGGGTATCTTTTTGCTATAGCACTTGTTGAACTTCAGTGCTTCAGTGGCAAGGGAAATGCATAAAAAATAAATAAAAAGGACACCCAAATGCCTTAAAAGAAAAAAAGAAAAAAAAAACCACACGACCTAAATAGCAAAGGAAAAAAAACCACCACCACCCAAGCATCAAGAAAAACAAAACAATGTCAAGTTTGATCAGAAAGACAAACAAATTGAGGAGCATGGGGGCTTCAGGAACAGCGACACTATGGCTGATATTGCCAGGGGTTTCAAGGCCGTGCGCCTCTTCTGCATGAAAGCAGTGCTGAGGCACCAGAAAACAAACAGAGTGTTTATATTTCACAGGGCAGTGCTTCACAACCCTCACCGAAAGAAGCGATGAAGCTTCTCCCCAGTGACACATGAGGATGCAAAGCTGCAGATTTATCTTTAAAAATCATTTTCTGGAAACATCTAAAAGCCTTTTAGGAGTATCAAGCCAGGCTACTCGGTGCCGGTGCTTCTGATGTGACAGCCTCAGCTCAGCGTGCCCCTGTGTGATAAATACGCTTTGCTGTGAGCTGCAGGACAACTCTGATGGCACTGTCGTTTTCTGCTGATACTCTACTAGAAATTGGGCATCACAAAAACGCAGTGAAGTTACAGAGTTGGGAATTCACTAACAAATCTATTCAACACGCCATCGTTTGCTGAGGAACGGAAACCGTAACACCGAATTTAAGTAATTACACTGCAAATATGATCACTCATTGTAGGATACAAAGATTGACATCAGGTTACATTTAAGATCGCTCCCTGCTTCAGTGTATCATGTTGAAGAAAAAAAATACATTCCTGCTCAGAAAAACAGACCAAAATCCATCACAGTGCGAGGTCCTTGCGCACCACCCTTGCCAACCGCCCTGCAGCACGGCTGCTATAGCATCACTGGTTCTGTGGCAGTGGCTTTGAGGACTGAGACCAGAGGTGATAGCTACAGGACTTGCAGAAAAACATCCCTGAGTTACAGTCGGCCTCTGTTAGAAGTGTTTTGAGAATTCAAGCTCTGCAGAAGGATACAAGCATCATGCATGGACTCACCTACACACGCGTGGCTCTTAAGGTGCAGGACACTGGCTGCAGCACCCCACTCTGCCCCGCGTTCCCTTGCTTTCATTGCTCTCAATGGCTATTTCCTCATCCTGCTAATGCATACCTTGGAAAATCCTGACCCCAAAACTTTAGGCTGGAGCTCTGACAAGAGATGCCAAACAAGTCCATGAAACACCATCGAGATTTAAAATGATAGCAAGAACAACATCAGGTAGAAGATGCAAAATGAATTGGAGAGCTCCTAGTTCAGCAAAGTCTGAGTGCCCCCTGATGGCCAACCTGCTGCTTTGCACAGCAAGCCAAGCATCCCATTAGTTATAGCCGGTTGATTATTAAATATTTCCTCCGAGAATAATTAAGAGGATGAATTACAATCTGAAAACTTTTATTTACATCTCATTAAATCTGAGTTTGTTAGAGGCAGCTTTTGACTAAAAAACAGCCTCCGGGGGGACTGGGCTGGATTACTTCCAGAATGCAGATTAATCAAAGTTTAAAATACTTTACACCGCGTTTGCATCCTGACAAATTACATTTTTCATTTGCTTCTCAGTCTATAACGCAGCTTTAATCTTCAGATTATTTGGAAGCTAGACAGAGCAAACAAGTCACGGAGAAAAAGAAATGGCTTGCAGCAAAACCACCGAATGATCCCGAAAGCTAGTGACCTCCTCTGGCTGCAGCCATCGCTGCAGGGCTGCCCAATGCCACACACATCGCCTTCTGCCCGCTCTTTTGGGGAGACTCAGGCCTGACTTGTGATACCTTCTCCCCCCGAGTGGCTCTATAAGTTACCGTGCTCTTTCCTCTCGCCAAACCTTCACTCTTCTGGCTAAAGTTGCATCTACGAGGAGCTCGATAAAGTAAATTAGTCCAGGGGGAAAAAAAAAACAACCAACCAAGCCAGTTTGATATCTAAGGCAGAAGCAGACAATATTTGTGGGAGAAGAGGAAGCTCTGGCATGCACCTCCGAACAAAAGGGAACAAGTGGTCTTTACTCAGAGAGCAGCTTCCTATTAAGACTCACTCCTTCGTACATTATGCCTTTCATCCCCACTCAACCACAAAATGATTTTGCTGTAGGAAATACAATGGCCGAAAAAGATTTACATTGAAAGAATCTTTAATAATAAACTGTTGCAGATCTGCCTACTTCCCCATGATTTATAATACAATAAACATCGGATTCTATTAAGTCTCATGCACTGAAGACATGCACTGAAAAACCGAATATGAAAGAGCTCAATTCTTCCCATCTCCAGTACCATAATAGTGAAATGAGCATGTATAAATGTGCTAAGAGTATCTCTTTGCATCTTTTATAGCTTGTGTGTATTAATCTGTAAAGCTTATTAAGAAAGTCATTGCTATGCAAAGCAGCACCCAATCTCTTTCTCTTGCTTTTCAACAGAGTGCAGTGTTTAGCCAATAGGACCGGTCCCCTGCCCCTCATTCTGCATTCATAACATGCAACATTTGCACAATGTATCTCTCAAAGGCTGCTGAATAGAAAGCCTTAATACTCATGTAAACAACTGCAAACCAATTACTTAATGAATCAGGCCCACACATAATGAGGTGCCAGACAAAGAGCTATAAATGCATTTTTGCGCCCAAGCCTCCGCTTTAAAGTAAAATCCCTCAGCTGTAGTTTGGGCTTAACTGGCACATCATAATTATTGTCTCCAGGACATCAGAGGAAGCCATTTTTTTTTATTTAGGTCCAGCAGGGTCTTTTTCGAGGTCACTCATCAGCTCAGTGACAAAACAGCAAAGAAGAATTTATAAAAAGTACCACAGCAGTACTACACAGTTATGTTTATTCTCAAGTAGTGGGTTTCGAGACCACTTGTAAAAGCAATAAAGCACGAGAAGTGACTGCACTAAGTGGAGAGCTCGCATGTGAGCGGCCAAGAAATTTCGCCGCGTCCTGACCGCAAAGCAGCGCCCAGATGCTGCCGCTGCTCTTCCTTCGCCGCTCCTGCCGTGCTGCCTCTGCGCAAAGCCCGTCTCAGGTGTCCAGAACGAGCAGTAAAGTCAGAAGCTTCACATTTAAAAAGGGAAGATTGCATTCCTAGGCATTTTGGATACGAACTTTGAGCCGCTGTAAGATTGGTTGTTTTTCCTTTTTAAAGGAGCACCATCAGTACCAGCTCAGCGCTGGAGGGCATGAAGCTACAGGGCAGAGTGACGCTCAAATCCATCACAAGTAAGAATTAAGAAGAGCGCTAACAAAAAAAGGCATCAAATAAATAGCATCTGAAAAACTACTGAAGATGCCAAATAGTACCCAAGGTATTTTTTAAATAGCTGTCATTATTAATGATGCATATTTTACGTGGTTATTTAGGTGCTTGTGCACATATTTAGGTGCTTAACAGCAATCCTGTAAGCATGTTCCCCAGGGCTCTGCCCTTCTCTGCCTGCTGTCCTGGGCTTCTGTGAACGACTGAAATTTAGCTTTTCAAAATTCATCTACAAGAAAAACCCTTAAACTTTCTAACATTAAGTATTATTATTCAGAAGCTCATTCTCAAGCAAACTAAGTTCCAGAAAATAGATTGAAAAATAAAGAGGAAAAAAAAAAGAAATAAAAGTTGGAGCCGTGAGACCTAATCCTAAACAAAAGCATGGACGCCCTTCATCGATATATGATTACAGCTTGCCTTTATTAACAGTATTGAAGAACTGCAGGAAGATTGTGTTCCAATTCAGAAGACAGTGCTTGCAAAATCAGAACAGCCGTCTGTGTCAAAACCGGCCTCATCAATAACAATACAAAGAAACTACAGAAAGATATCAATGTCTTATCAGTAGGACGAGTTAGAAATTTATCAGGATGCTTTAAAGTCTTTTCCTGAGTGCTATTAATGGCTGTCTTCAGCTGAGGAGCCACACAACAGCAGAGCCCACTTGCAAGGCTGTTCTAATAAGAGCAGATAAGAATCTAAAGCCAAGCCAATATTTCATGAGATGGCTGTGCTATATCCTATTTTCTGCTGCTGCTTGACCACTAATTTGATTGTTGCTGTTTGATTACCGTTACACACCCATGAAGAACATGGGGAATATCTAACACTACTGCTCAGGGACCCGAAGCAAAGCACTGCAGCATTAAAAAAAGTGTCTGGTTTTTTTTTGTTTGTGTTTAAAATTAAATAGACAGCATCCTTTAGGTAACTACAAGGCCATCAATTAAACACGTTCAGTGTGAAAGCAGGACAGACGTGCCGTAAATATCCCAGTATCAAAAATAACAGGGGAAAAAACCACCAGTCTGCAGACTGTGAAAAGCATGATCCAGTTATAACTAGTTTACATCTCAGCTACACGGAGAAGAAACCCATCACTTTATTTCTTGAAGACTTTATGTTTTCTGTCTGCCCTTTTCCTGACAACTTCTATTGTCTGGCCTCTGAGTAGCCCTACTGAGAGCAGCTGTACACGCTAATTTGTGGTTCACTGAGATGTCAATTGAGTCTTAAAATGAGAAAACAACAGCTGCAAAACAATACTTGGCTTTGGTGCAAATATTTTCTAAGGTGTACCAGAGTTTAAGTTGTTTTATTAAATAAACATAAACACAAGCCTTATCCTCAGATCAAGTAAAAACCATCAGAGATTCAGTCACATTCTGCAGGCATTTCTCATTCCACTGAAACATTTCAAATGTTAAATCCTTTAATAACTTTACCTTGAGAGGTCACCGCTTCTTTCACTGGATGAACTCCTTTCGGAGCACGTTTCTTGGCTTTCTTTTGCTTCGGAACCATTATTTCCAGTAAGACAACCTGCTAAGTGAAAAACACAAAGTATGAATTTTCAAACATTAAATCTGAAGACATCACAGCTGTATGTCACTTCAGTGATCTGATGATGGCTTCTTGTGAACTCAAACGTTTGTGTGTTTTGACCTGCTTTAGAACAAAAGAGCAAACACTGGGTTGAAGAATTGTATTGCATCACACATCGACTTTAAGCGAAACTTCAAGGATTTACGCTTTTTCTTCGTTTTCTTTCTAATCCTCAAGTTCTAATTTACTTGCCTTAATCGGGAAGAAGGGTTACTTTCATTCTCCTTCCCCTTAAATGCGTTGAAATGTCTGAATGCTATTTGATACATCAGTATTTTTAACCTTTCATTTTCAAATAGAGAGCTGCATTTGGGAGATACAAATCTTAGATTTTTCTATGACTCAGCAGCCAACTTAACAGTCAGCCATTCCCAAACCTTTTATCCACACTTTCCTTCATTTCTTCCCCATTCTGCACATCTCATTTCCCATTCTGTACAGACTGATTTAAGTAAATAGATAAAATTCTTTCACTGGAATGGCACAATTGTTCATCTTTGTGTTTGTTTCCATAGATCACGATGCTTAAATACAAATCCCACTTTACAAGGCTACTTTGCACTATAAATTATAATTGGGACACAACAAGACCTCTATATACATGTATCTACATAGATGTGACTGAAATTCTAAGCAAGCCCTGACCATAAAGGACTTCCAGGATGCGAGACTGGCAGTAGCTCAAAGCTGCAGACTGGGCGACGTAGGCACGCACTGAGAAACCACTCATCATAAAGGAACTAATATTTGTGCTTGTTTGCACGTGACTTCGGGAAAGTAAAAATAGTAGTAAAAGAATCTAAGTCAGTGTAATCAATTCAGAACTCCTAGAAATTGCTTTTTACTTCAACACTGCTCTTCAGGAGGACAACGAACATCTGGGCTACTACCAGAGTGGTTTCAGTACCGCAGGGATGCCACCAGGCCTGCACCTCCCCTACATCAAATGGGAGCACGACCTACTTGCCCTTCACCTTTGAGACCCTCTGGAGCTTAGCTTTGCCCTGTCTGTCAATTATAAAACAATACTGGGCTATTAATCCCCACTTCTGCCTTAGTTACATCAGACTTATAGCCAATTAGTCAAACTGTTCCTCTCGAGCTTCTATGAATCTGCTCATATGCCCACATCAATGGGGGATCCTTCCAAGCCCTTGCCAGCTCACCAACTCACCTTTAAAACTGAGCTTGGTATTTCATCCGGGTTACAATACCTACAAAGCATCCAAGGAGATTTAAACACTCAGAGCACTGAGCTCTTGCCTCATCTTCACACCTCAACAATATGTCCACATTGTAAGGCAGTGGAAGAGACTGCCAAGTGGAAGGAAGTATTGCTTAATGATTTCCTTCAGCCAGTTGAAATGGTGAGAAAGTACATGGGCTGCTCTGAAAATACTGCCTCCTATGTTAGGACATTGGTGGCACAGCAGTAGAGATTAAGCCTTCCCACCAATGCCCCACTACATGTTGCTGCTGTGTGACAGATGGCAGCAGAGGGGCAGCCTCACAGAGTAGTATCTTACACGGAAGTGCAGATGAAGCCAAGGTGTGTCACTGAATTCCATCATGCAGGAAAAAAAAATGGCACAACTGACATTCATCAACACTTGCTGAACACAGATGGAGACCAAACAGTAGGTGTGAGCACAGGGAGGTGGTGGGTGGTGCATTCCAGCAGTGGTGACAGTGATGTGAAAGACAAGCCACGTTCTGGATGGCAGCATGCAGGCTCCTGCACATTACTGGCAAATATGCACAGCTAATGGTGGTGACTGTTGAAGAACTGTGTTGTGTAGCCATGAATTTGCTTTATCAGACAGTGTTATGATACCCTTCATAGATGTTGTAATTTCTACGGAAATAAATAGGAGGCATTACTTTCAGAGCAATCAACATATTTTGGAGCTCCCCAGCTCCATGTTAAACACGTGGTGCTTTGAGTATTTGCTCTATAGCTGGCCAGTGCCTACTGCAGACACATCTGAAAAAGCTCGATAAAACAGCCTGTAAGCTTAAACTGGGACATTAATAATGGAAAGTAAGTTCTTAATCCAGTCGTTCGAGCAACACTACAAAAAAAAGGGAAGCTGTTTTGCCACAGATGACACAGCTCTCCTCACATCTTTTTCCCCAGTGTATTCTTCCTTCACTCAGAATTAGCAAAGGATCTGAGATACCACTATTAATTAAAAACACTCCACACTTTTCAACTTAGAATTAATTGTGCAGTCTGTATGGGTCAAAGCAGCTTTCATGTCAGCTTTTACAATTCTGTTCCAAACAAAATGGGTGTACTTTTCTTCATTAGCCACCAGTTCCAGGAAAAACTGCCGTGGTTGCATAATGAACCACTATTATTTTGTTCTGCTGAACAGCTGAAATGATCTTTGACCCAGAACACACTGTAGCAGAGCACAACCAGGAAGGAGATATTTTCTCCATGCACTGCCCTATGGCCAAGGTTCCAGTATTTATCAACGTACAGCCAAACATCTTTGTGACAAGAAAGCGACGTGATGTAACCTTCTGCAAAAAAAGAGAGAAGAAAGCTCCTGGTTATGCACTCGCAGCATTCCTACCTTGTTAACTGTGTTACCTGAGAAAAAAGCTCATACTTCTTGACCATCAAAACCAACATCTATGTTACACTTGGAGCCCTTAACTGCAGCAAGAATCCCAGGAGAAGAGGAAAAAAAGTCATCTAGAGATATTAAGTATTGTCATTACCAGCAACGCCCAAGGGCTTGACTTGGCATGCCCATAAATGAGAACAGTGCAAGCAGTTCCCAGAGCTGCTGGACTTCCAGATGCAAGCTGGGGAAACAGGAAGATCACTGCCAAGGCAGTTTGTGAGGAAACCTCAAATCTGTGACCTAAGCAAGCAAGCAGTAGGTGTTGCTCCGCAGAGAAAAGAAGAAGGGCAACTGGAATGCCAATTAAAAGCTATCAACAGCAATCAGTCATTGTTTCCAATAACAATCAATAATCACATACGTAAACACGAGTAGCTGTAGAGCAAATGAACTCAGTGCCTTTGCAAGCTCATCTCAGATGTGGATCTGCATTTCCCCCTTGTACACGAGTGAGTATTTCATAAAAAAGGAACTTTGCCTTTTCTGTGTACTTCTCAAACCAATAAAATAGTTAGCAGCTTGGGTATTTCAGCTGTCATTAGACTTCAAAGTTAATAATGCCTTGAAAGGAATATTATCAGGATCAGCTGAGCCTGCAAGCTGTGTAGTTTTAGTTACCTTGGCAATATTTATTGCATTCACATTCAGGAGTGCTGCTCGGTCCAGGCTACCACGCTGCTAGCTGTGGCACGAAAATAGGGAACTAACAATAGCTCCTGCCCAGAGGAACTTCAAATCTGAACAGCCTCCTCCACCACATTAACACTAATTATGGCACTTGCTGATCATCCACAAAGAGCCATCTGGGATTAAACATAGGATATCAGCTGCCTTGCCACTGCCAGAACACAAACAGCCACTGTGCAAACCTCTGCCTTGGGACCGGAGGCTTGAGTGATCCCTACACACAGCCTTTATACGTGCTGATTTCCCCTGCGATATAGCAGAAAACTTGCTTGCAGGGAGAGGATAAAGGCTACCTGCGAATCTGATAGAAGGATGTGCTCTTCTGATAAAAGGAGATGATAGGAGGATGAGCAAACTGATGAAAAAGATCTCCAAATTAAGAGCAGAACTCTGCAGTGGCCAGTAACCAGAAGGAGGTCAAATATCAACAAATATTGCCCCTGCTTTCCTTTGAAAAAAGAAAGGATAAAACACTCTCAGCATAACAATATACCAATGCATGATCTGTCCTCTCAAGAGGGTAACACCTGATGACCAGAGGGCTCATGGAATCCTGATGGAGCAAGTCGGCCCAGTGAGAGCACTTCCAAAAGTTGCTGCCTCCACTTGAAGACCGAACAAAGCTTTATGCTCAGAATTCACAGTTGAAACACTTAAGATGTCTCTCCCAAGCTTACTCAAGTTGAACAAGGTAAAATATCACCTACTGGAGAATGTAATCTAAACTAATTTAAGCAAAACATACAATTTTA
>JAPSGF010000007.1:28408823-28438702 GCA_035772895.1 Perdix hodgsoniae
GGGGGGGGGGGGGGGCAACAGCAGCTTGTAATAGATTGATATCAAATGAAGCAGAATGTTGGGTAGACTTAATAATGCTTTATTAGCACACTCCAAGTGGAAACTCAGGACCCTTTCAAGTCCAGCTCAAAGAAGGACCTCACTGGGAAAGATGTGTGGGCGTGGGAAAAGTGTTGGCAGGATTATTGGCTCATTAAAGGTGACCTAAAAAGGAAAAGAGAATTGGTTTTGTGCCCTTTCATGTTTCCCTATGATACGTGAGAAGGACCGTTTTATTATTTTACACACACACACACACACACACACACACACACGTTTTTAATACTATTATCATTGCTTAGGGGGTTTTTCCTCCTTATATCTACATTAGAGATTTGTCCACCTGGAGTGGAAATGGAACATGACATCGGTGAAAGCGAAGCCAGATGAGCAGAGAAGTAATGCCATTTTTATTCCAATACTTTACAGCTTTCCTATCTATTTAAATCAAAGACATAAATGAAGGATAGGAAGAGAATCCATTTTTGTTGAAGATTTAACAAACCTACCCCTTCACTAAAACCAGCGGTTTCCTACGCATGAGACATTTAAACTGTCATCTGCAAAACCAAAAATAATGGATTTTATCATTTTTAATGTCCCATCATTTGCCTACCTGAGGAACAGGTAGAAGGCCAACCATCTCTTTTACGTGTCTTCCTGAGATAGGAAACTAAGCATCCAAAAAGAGAAGCAGAAGGAGTCCATATACGCTCCTCTAGCCCCATGTAACTTCAGAACCAGCGAGGTTGCCATGAATAAAATGTGGGTGAGATCAACAGCATTTCTTAGGCTGAGAGGTACCTTACACAACACTAAACTCTTTCTGAAGTCCCTTAGTATGACATGGCTCTGCAGGGCTAAGAAGGGGCTCTATGAAGGAAATCACCTTGAAGTACGAGCTGGATCAATCTTGTGCCATGAGCCAACTGCAGGCTTGCAAAAAGAATAAATCCTTACTGCCACAAATAGGAGTATTTACAGAATATTAAAATACAGTATTTGGTTCCTTTTTTCTTTTCCTGTAACAGAAGAAAAAAAGAATAAACCAGAACTATAGAAGCACCTGTCAATTCCTACTGGGAAAAACTCTCAGCTCTCACAATGAAGTCCATCAAAACCTCAATGCTTCCAATGCTTAAATCAAAACATACAGCCCTTAAAAGATACAGTAGGCACTGAAAAAAAAAAAAAAGTTTATATCCATTATGTGTGGAAAATAATTGCATAACAAAATGGTCGTGTGTAGCAGTCCATCTAAAGACAAAAAAAACAAACCCCCTCACAAGTCACTGGAGCCCCAGAGGCAAGGCTGAACAGTTTCAGTGCTGCAGGGCTTGTAATAGTGAGCACAAGGCAGGGAGTGACAGGCAGGGAGAGTGAGGAGCCAGGAAAGAACAAGAAGCCTGGAGAAGATGATGGGCTGAAGATGAATCGCAGCTGAAAGGAGCAACTTTGCTTTCAAGTGAGATATGAAAAGCCTCACTCCCAGAGACAGCGAGAATGCTGGCCAAAAAAGTAGCTCATAAAGCAGATTTGAGAAGAAAGCATTTTTAACTTAAGTTACCATTTGCAGCATCCAGGCTAGGAGTTTCTCAGCATTTTTACAACTAGGAAATATCGGTACTTGCATGTGCATTCAATGAGAAGCTCTGGGAGAGGGATGTACGTTGTGGTTCAGCTTTGGACCACCTGCAGCCCAGTCTAAGAGTCAGGTTCCCAGAAGGAACTGCCAATATGCAAAAGCTGCTGGGCTTCCTGGCTCAAAACAGCCATGCTACGTCCTGAATCCAGCATGGGGAGAAGCAAGCCAGAAGCCTGGGCAGCTACACACATCCAAATTCAAGCCTGTGTCCTCCCTTAAAAAATAAAAAATAAAAGAAATCTATGCTGGCTTTAATTAGAGGAAGCCACCGTTCCTCTCACTGTTCTTGTTGGTGACGTCTGCAGATGACGGACCTTAAATCACAATCCTCTTAAATTACAGATGAAATCAGAACAATCCCAAATTCTGCCTCATTTTTGATGAATTTTTAAGTAGGTGTGCTTTATTTCAGGAGAACTATTTAAGTGGCTTGTGTGCTTTTAATTCACCTAAAAATAATAATAATTGTCACAGCTCACGTTTTACAATTACACTGCCATGTGCAACTGAAGGACATTTTAAGCAGCAAGAAAAACGAAAGCATTCCGCTCCCAAAGCCTCAGAGAAAAAAAAATATTCTAAGTTTTATGTGGCTAACATAGTAATATTATTGCCGCAGTATAATTCAGGGATACAAGAAGCACGTTTTTATATTTCGGCTGCAAATTAGGCTCAAAAAAGCAGCAGAGGAAAACCTCCATAGAGAAATGAATTGCCCTCCGAAAGACAGGCTATTTTTAAGTCGTAAAACAGCAGAAAGGCAACAGCGAGAGCTGTATAAACAGATGCCCTCGCACCTTTCTGTCGGAGTACACACCTGCATAAATGAACAGTTAGCCAAACAAGCCCATTTATAACGAAGCAGCCCACGACTTTGCAAAAATCAGGCAAAAGCAAATTGAGACTTATTGCAAAAAGCTCTGCCCGGAATACTAACGCGTTATTGATACTTCACAACCCAAGGATCCTAAGCGAGCCTAATGCATCTGCTGCGGGGAGATCTGAGCACGGCTTGATAAAACCTTATTGCTAAAAATTTGGTGTTATCAGGCAGCTTTTGTAACGGAGGCAAAAGCACAGCTTCCTGTCTAGCGGGATTTTTCCTCGCGCTTATTCTAATGATACACATTCAATTAGGAGAGAAAAGAAAAGAATCAAATCAGAAACATCTGTAGTTTGCCATATAATTACTGGATCTTCCCCACGGAGACTGACCTTTGTAACACCGATACGAGGACCTGAAAGGCTAAATGACGGGATATTCGCGCGGTTTAAATGCGTAACATGATTACAAGGAATTAAATAGGCACTGTTATTTTCCATCTTGGTTTACGTGAAGATGAGTGCGTACTTTCTGATCCCACGTTTAATCTCTGCGCTCAGTATGTAGGAGCTGAATTTACTCACTATTAGTGGACCCGAGCCCCTAAAAACGCTGTGTTTTGATTATATAATAAAGTTGAATACCACATTTGAGGTTAATATGCAGCCATTACTTTTACCTGTAATAGGAATCTTTCCTACCACGCTTTCTTCCCGGCTCTCATCTTCACACCAGCTTGTGACTTCTGTATGTGAACACACCATAATGAAACCCATTTCAAAGTGGCAGCGATCAGACTGGTTTGTTTTCTTTTAAGCCCTACTCCCTTTAATTTCTCACTTTTGTTATCTCTTATTTATTGATCTAAACTATCCATTACCGTTCTTAAAAGAGGCGCCTACTGTGAACTTTACTCGAATGCGGAGCTGCTGTGTCTCTGTAGCTCCCAGAGAAAAGGAAAAGCTAACCAAATGTCTTAAATAATTTAAGACCCAATGGGATTTCAGAAACAAACAGCCAACAGTAACTCTGCGATCTTGTCCAGCAGCCCGACAGCCGCGGCATAGATCATACCCACCGCTGAAAATTAGTTTAAATCAAAGTCTCAGTCTCCTCCGTGGATAAAAGTGGCGTGGATTTAGGGGGCCTAAATCAGTTTGTTTACATGTGCTGTGTGAAGAGCGTTGCAACCTAATTGCCTGTCTGTTCTGGACTTTGATGTGAGGGATGCTCTGAGAGCAGGCTGAGCAAGTTCCCGTCGCCAGTTACTACACAGCACTAATATATTACTTCCTTATCTGAAGAAATGAGCTGGATTTTCACAAACATCCACCTTTTAAGAATGGCACTGCACACCTCTCTCAGCACCAACCCTTCCACTGCGGAAAATCTGTTCTGCATTCTGGCTTCATAAAAAGCAGAACAAAACAAACACAGCTAAGATATCACACCATTTCTAAACAGCAGGTGTTTTCAAAATATACCTATGCATATAGAACCCATTTTAATAGCTACCACAAGGCCTAATTTTCCATCTCAATTGAGAAAACTAGTCCCTAAAGGTAGCATTCACGTTAAGAAGTACCAATAATGACCAAAATGCAGAGAAGTTTAAGGCAATCACCAGAAGCTCATTACAAATATTAAGTCCCAGCATCTCTAACACAGTCCTTGGCCTGATTCTGATGAAAAACACACTCGCATCTCACAGCAGAGCACGGTGGCAGCTCAGAGCATGCAGGCAGAGCTTTTAGCACTTGTTACCTTGCTTTCCCATGCTGTCGAGCCACGGAACAGGTTTTCCCTGCTCCATTTCCCTGCCGTCATTTGTGATCGATGGCAAGCTGTAAGATGATTCATTACTCTGAACAGATGACCCATCTCCACACTCTTCTGCAAGGACCTCTCTCAGCAGCGGTGGAGCCTGAAGCATTAAAAAATAAAAACAACCACAGCCCTATTATTCCGAGTCTCGAGAGGCAACAGTTTCCAACGTACATTTAGGCTCATCTACACTCCACAGAGTAATCCGCTCGCAGGGTATTTCTGCTAGATGCTGAATTACCTCTGAGTTAAATCAGTGCTTGTGTGGATACTGTATTCTGCCTTCAAGTAACACAAACTTGGAATTATTCTTTTAATCACTAGGTTTTTTGGAAGCTGTGTTCTGTGCCTCACGTATCCACCGTAAGCACAAGAGACTGAATAAAAAAGTTTTCCTTTTTTCATTTTGGGTACAGCAGTAAGGCAAGCTAGTATGCACTGCCAGCAACAGCTGCAACAAAAACACCAGTGAGGTCAATGAATCTGAAGCCAGAAAATCCAACCTGACATCAGTTTCTGATAGACTCGACTCAGGTTTTAACTTGTATTGTCACAACATGTTCCTCAAGTTCAGTCTCTCCTGTCAGGGTGCAAATCCTTGCAGCAGCTCTAGCCTGACCTCTGTTAATTAAACATCCCTTCTGATGTCCCCCAAAAATTAAGCTGAAAGTAGACGCTTTTACAGGGAGCTGAACTGAGTGTAAATATGGCCGAGTTATAAGCTTTTAGGGGCACTTCTGTCTTTGTTACTTATAGGGCATCCTTGTGTTTTCCTTCTGTACCACAAAGCATGGACCAGATTCTTTAAATCTACAATCTTTTTGATCTTATTATCTGTTTAATGAGCCAACCTTCAGCAACGTAGGCCAACATCTCAGAGATAATCCCAACTACTTTAACTTCATCTATCTATGCTTATCTGAGAAACTGGAGAGGCTTCGAAACCAAAACCAAGTGGGGCTCATAAGAAAGGTTTTCCCTCCAGCATCCACCCCCTCCTCACTAAGTCCATGCTTATTTGGGAGCACATCATGGCAGCTTTTCAGCCTCAACTGCTGCCGTTCTGTTCTTGGAAATCAGGTGGTTCAATGTGGAAAATACATAATGGGATTACATTTAACTGAATAGATTTTCTTAAATGGAAAAGTAGATGTTGAAAGCGTATGTGTGGGTCACAGTAACGTGTAGCAATAAGCAGATAGTTACTATTTATTTACCCACAAAGCTTGTGTTACTAAGCTTTGACTTAGAACAAGTCTGTGTATAAGATTTTAAATGTATGTATAGTATTTATCTGCCATCAGCAGATATTTTTCTAATATTATTAAAACAAAAACATTCAAAAAACAGATTGGACTGCTTTGCTAATGTCTCACGAAAAATTAGAGGGCAGAAAAGTTCAGCAAATATTTTTGCTCTGGTGTTATTTCATATTTTATATACACATGTATGTATGTATGTGTATGCGCGTTTTTCTTTCCCTGTAAAGGGAATGCATCTCAGGATTACTTGGTTCTTCAGTGACCCACTTCTCTAGAAATGAACTCCCTCATTCCTTTTGCATAGATGTAAAGAAGAAAACCTCCAACAAAAACTGAAGTTAGTTTATAAATGCCCAGTTAGAGTTTAAAAAGGACACACATGCTGCTATCTGTAAAATGCTCTGCGTATTTAGCATACCAAACATAACTCTGTTTCTTTAAAAAGAAAAAAAAAACCACTATCATTCATGATAAAAAGCTATTAACCACAGAGAAAGGCAGATGATATAAGCCTCACGATAAATCTGCACCATGGCAAAATGTGTTAGCTTCTTAAATCAGTAACAGGCCCAAAGGGTGGAAAAGATGCTGCAAGGATCTTTGTGGACTGCTTGCTCGGCGGGGCAAAGCCCACAGACCCACAGAAAAACTAGTGCCTGTGGAGAGAACCTCCCTAGCCATCTCAAAGATGGATTAATGAGCGCTGCTCACTCATCCTCCCTGGGTACCCAGGTTCTGGGCAGCGCTCAGAGGCAGAGGGCCTGCTTCACTTTAACTGCATGTGCAATTTAGTCCCTTGGTGTCAGTTATTCAGATAGATAATCATACATGTATATTTCAATAGATATACACAGATGCACAGGTGCATGCATCTATGTTTATATATTGCTCTCTACAACTTGAAAGGAGGCTGTGTGAGGTGGGGTTGGCCTCTGTTCCCAGGGAATGGCCACAGACGAGAGGGAATGGCCTCACGTTGTGCCAGGGGAGGTTCGGGTTGGCTGTTGGGAACAATTCCTTCTCCCAAAGAGCAGTGAGGCAGTGGCACAGCTGCCCAGGGAGTGGGGGGGTCACCTGGAGGTGCACCGGAGCCATAGGGATGTGGCACTGAGGGATGTGGGCAGTGGGCACGGTGGGGTTGGTTAGGGCTGAACTGGATGATCTTAGTAGTCTTCTCCAGCCATAACGATTCTATGACTTACCGAACATACTGGATACGCTGGAAAGCCTCAGGACACATCATCACAGAGGCTCCCCACACCCCCAAAACTGACCTGGCTTCCTGGTGCCTCCTCGCCCAAATCCAGCGTGCTGTCTAACACAGTGGCCAGCTCCTCAGTGCACAGGTGCTCACGCTCCTCCAGAAGGGCAGCGTGGCTGTTCAGGGAGGCCTGCAGTGTGGCCACATCCTGCCGCTGGCCTGGCTTTGCCCTGGGGAGCTGACAGAGGACAACTGCCTCACTGGCCTCCAGGTCTTCCTTCAGGCTGCCATCCTGGCTACAGAAGCTGCAAAATAAAGCAGGCAAGAAGTTTATTTAAAGCCCGAAGAGACGGTCAGAATAGGTATGGAGGTCAAGTCCACCTGCAGGCACTTCCTCAGTTCTCCCTTAAAATCCTCCAACAATTAAGCTTTCATGGGAACCCTACCTTAAGGAGTCTGAAATTTAATTTTAAGCAGAACTACAAAGCCCTTCCCATCTTGTGCAATTAACTGAACAGTGCCATGGAGTGACAGCCAGGGTAACCTGGTCTTCCTTTTGTTAACATGGGGGAGGTCGGTGACTTTTTTCCTCTTTTACCTCAAAAATACTGCTTTCCCAGTTGTTACTCTGTATCCTGGCAAAGCATTATTAGCCACTGAGCGGATGCTCTCCCTCCTGGAAATAAGAATTTACTGCATACGCAGAGAGCAGGGCTGCAAAAAGCGATAAATTTAGGAACAAGCATTTGTTGGCAGCACCTAGCATCAACTTCACTTCAAATCCCCATTTAGAGAAACAAACAAATGGAAAATAAACCATCAACAAAGCAACCCACAGACTTGTTTGTTTTTTAAGACTGAAGTCTTTTCCACACATACTCCCTATTCCCAGCTGAGGAGCCAGGCAACTCTTATATCCCCAGCCGTTTCTCTCCAGCTGTTGGGAAATGGAATATTTCAAAGTCAAACAGAATATGCTGAAAAACCATGCATGCCTCAGAAAAATGGTTAGTGAAGTGATACTGTAAATCACAAGGAGGTTCAAATGGTTGCAAGCAGTAAGAGAGGAAGCAGGATTTTGCTTTTTCTTTTTTTTTTTTTTATAATTATACGTACTATACAAAGCACATGAGCAAACGAGACTGGGAAAGGCATGTTACATTTTCCTACGACATGCTGTTTTCCTTAGACAATCAAACATCAGTTTCTTTATTCCAGCATTCCCTGCAGCATTTCCACATCAGCTGCTCAGGACATCGGCACAGTGGAGCTGTACCTGATGCTGAGCTCTGCAGCAGGGAGAACCAAAGCTCCGGAGCACTCCTGTTACCATAGTGGGACAGAACAGGACCTCAGAGAGTTTGTCCTGAAGGTGCACCTGTACAGCGACCCAAGTGCAGACTTCAGCAGTGAAGCACAGCAGACTGAGCCTTCCTAAGGGTACATCTGCCTGCTTTGTGTGGCAGTTTCCAGCCTAGGCCTCCAGCAGCCCTGAGGAGCCTGGCTGCACACCCAGGTTTTTATGCAGAAGCCGACAGCTACACAGCCAACCTCGCTTTACCGACTAAAAGCTCTGCACTATTTTGTAATTACATTAAGATACAGCAGAAGTTTTGCTTTCTATCATTCTGTTCAGCAACAGCCAACAATTAAGCGAGAGCTGCTCTGCATTGAGTGGAGTTTCCTAGACATCTGATCAGCTAAACAATGCCAGGGAGATCGCATACACAGTTAAACAGCGCTTTTTCTTCCCCCAAAGTCTTACAAAACCTGTATTTCAGCGGCCGGCTCATTTCCTATTGTTTCCCTCCCCCTGGGTGGTCCTTCCAGGGTGCCACTCGAGAGGGATACAATAATAAAAAGGGAAGGGGAAGGAAGGGACACCAGCATAAAGAAAAACAAAATGTATGACAATCTGCAGCAGGCTACGGATCAGAGGTCAGCAAACAAGAGGTCCTTCTCTTTTACAGGTTGCTTCCTGGAAACAGTCTGATTAAGCTGACAGCTTGAATTATGTGTTACATTTTGTAATGCACAATCCATCTGTGCTAAGTCCTCTTCAATGCAGCTGAAGCAGCACAGACATAAGCTCTGCCTTTTTCCACCCCTTCAACACCGGCCTTAAAATAGTCATCATCTTTCTGCACGCTAATTCTCAGAGACCCTTTCCCCATCCATTTTTAAGCCCCGGAATAAAGGGCAGGGTACCCTGAGGAATGCCAAAAGGACAGAGCCCACCGGAGGGGTGAGGCAAGAGGCGTGCAGCCCCGCAGGACTGACATCCCATCAAGCTCTGCAGATGCAGCACAGGGTGTGGAGATGCCCCACGGCACAAATGGGCTTTGGTTCAGCCACCATTTGTAATAACTGTGATAGCAAAGTGGCATCACCCCACCAGGAGCTGTCAGTGAGCCTCACAGCCTGCACGGAGTGACCTTTCCCTGCAGCATCGCCTCTCTTTGGTTAGCAACCTGACAGTGTTATCAGGATTAGTGCTCCTCCAGCTGCTACAGGCAGGCTGAAACTCAGGGGTTTTTTTGTTTCTTGTTTTTTTTAAAAAAAGTCTTGCCCTGTGGTAAAACACAACATACAAACACTTCCCAGGGGAAAAAATAAAAGCCAACTTCTTTTTCTTAAGCCTCAAAAAAGAGCTTGTTACAGCGATGCCTCTAAAGTAAGGCACTTTCCCCAAAAACCTGGGACGCCCTGATACACAGCACAGCTTTTGCTCATTGCTGAGTGAGCTACAACATCAAAACAGCCTCCATAGCAGTATATATAAACGAAGCCCACACTCTAATTACTTGCAAACTTCTCCTCAAGACTTCCAGCTCATGAATTACTTTGCAAGACTCAGGCACACGCACTGAATTTCAAGTGCATTGGAACGAAGGACTTTGAAAGAACTTGTTACCAACTCAGCAACAGAGAGGCTACGTATCGCTCCTCGGCATCTTTCATGCCTGCCATTTCTGAAACTTTATCTGCATTTCAGTTTTCCATTGAAACAAATTTAAATTTGGATCTCTTCTGCAGATACACATAGCAGTGGAGATCACACTTTCATGGCCTTGAGAAACTAAGGTATTCAGCTTAGCATGATGTGAGAGGAGATACTCCCCATTCTGGTTTTAGTCATGCTCCAGAGATAAAGCGAACAGTAAAACCTTCCTTATAATTTAGCTGGCTTCAGGAGCACTGCACAGTATTTCTGTCAGCTCCTGAACAGCTAGACATCACTAGCACCTACAGAGAGAGAACAAAAGGTTAAATTACCACTGCTCAGCTATGACTTCTCCAGCAAAGACAAGTACCCTGTGCAACTTCCCTGCAAAATGTTATGATTAACAGGTGTCATGCAAAAGAAAAACTGTGTGTAAGCTATTTAGATGTAAATTAGATGATGTTTCCATAGCAAGCAGCCTGATGCAAATGTGAAATGATAAAGTTGCACAAGTGTATATTGGTGGCCATTAGTAGCTGTTCAACTGGCATCTATTAAAATAGGGGCTGACAGTGAGATCAATACCTACCACGACGTGAACACAAATATAGGAAGAACAGATGCAAGGACATACCCATCAGGCACCGAGCTGCCCAAGGGCTCATCCTCTGCTGCACAGCAGCTGGGTGGCTGCAAAGAGGAGCTCTCTGCTGAGTGGGTGCTGCTGCTGCTGTCCTGGCTGGCTGCCTGCTGGGTGTTCAGCTTACATTCGGGTCCTGGAAAAACAAGTAATAACAATGTTACCTCCAGAACATTAGCAGAATCTGTAAGTTGTGACATTCGGAATTAAGACAGGATGAGCTACTTAGTGTACTCTGCCACCTCAAAGGTGTGAGCATCCCTCTGCCTGGGATTGCATTGGGCTTCTCGTGCCCCCTCCCAACATTCCGTGTCCTTCTGCACTTCCCTCACAAGGGGGAGTTCGGGCAGACCCTGGCCGTGCTCCCAAGCTTGGGTTTGCAACCAGAGCTCAGGATCAGCCAAAATGAACCTCGCCATGAAAATGACTACCCCAAAATTATCTCCTACCTCCCCAGATTGCCTTGGAAGAAGCAACGAAACAGACAAGCCTCAAAAAGTTGTTTTTTGTTTTGTTTGTTTTGTTTTTTTCTTTCTTTTTTTTAGGATAAAGCTCCAGAAAACTTTCCCTGTGTTGGGGAGAGTAGGGTGGAGGACAGAGGGGGGGGGAAATACACCCAGAGGGTCCACACATTTTCTAAATCCTGCAGAAGAAACACAGACTTCATTGGTTTTTATATTCAGCACATTAGTTACCTACTCTAAAGAAGAAGAGTACAGACACTAACTGTGCCTAATAACAACAATTTCTCTTTAAATGACAAAAATTAAGTGGACCAACTATTGCAGTAATAAATAAGCACTGCCACAGAAATTTCCAGTTTTCCATAAAATATCCCCATGGGTTTGAATGAAACAGTATTCACAGCTAGTGGTACTGCAACCAACACTTCAGCTCAACTCAGGCATGGGTTCCCTGAGGCCCCAATTCTTGAGGGCTGTGACAAATGGCAGCTTATGCCAGGGTCTTCTGTCCCCGCACAAAGCCTGACAGCAGTGACAAGGAAGAGTGTCAGATGAAAGAAAACATCAGGAGAGAAGCTATTTAGGAATGGATAAAGAAATGGAAAAATGATAATAAAGAAAAAAATTAAGAAAGGATGCCAGAAAAAGATAAATCCACTGGAAATCATCTGGTGATGCCAGCTACTGACTATAAAGAAAACCATGATCGTTACAGGATAGAAGTCCCTTCATATTAGGGTTGCCACTGGTTTCCATTAGGAAAAGCTCATTTTTAGTATTTCCTACATAGCTTGGAAAACGTAAAAGCTAGAAATTGCTGTATCAACTGGCAGGGCAGGGGAAGATATTTCTGCTAGGTCTTAAAGAAAAACAAACAAACAAAGGAAGAAACAGTTACTTAGAGACAAATCTCTGTCAGTGTGATTTGAAGAACAAGCCTGTTAGCTTACTTGAAAGTAAAGCAGGAGGGAAAACATTTTGCCACGATAGCAAAAGAAAAAGTGAGATGGTGGGAAGCAGCCTTTAAGTGCAGCCTTCCATTCCCATACATGTGCATCCCAGCTGGAAGACAAGCATCACATCCCTCAGGAAAGCAGGAACGAGTCAGAATGAATAGTAGTTAATCTAGCCTCCTACATGGAAGTTATGATTCTTGGTCTACATTTGCAAACCCAATTTTCAGAAGTGAAATATTCTGAATAAGCATTTGAAGAATGAGATCAACCCAAAACAGAAGTTACCTATTTTGCCAGTAAAGTAAGCTGACATCAGACCTCTTAAAAACAGGCTTAAACAACTTCAAGACAATTGCAGGCACAGCAGTGAAGAAATTTTCACTTTCTTTCAGCTCTCAAATTAGACTTGGCCAAACCTCACATCAACTAGAAGAGCAGTGTGCCTTGGATGAATGAGAGACAAAGCTTCATTTTACAGAATAGTCATCCAGTGGGGCAGAGAGTACTCAGCAGGACCTCTCTCAAATTTGGGGTCCATCTTAAGCAGGCTACCAGGACAAGGCAGTCTCATAGGAGGCACTGCAGGACTGGCACCAGTGCAAAAGGCTCAGGTTCAGCTGCTTGCTGCTAGTTTTTACTTTGCATATCCCCATCCTCCTCCTCCTCTCCCCCACTTTGCTCCCCACTCTGCTCAGGCTGAAAAGCAAAAAAGCTAAGACCTTGAAGATGGAGCACGGGATACTCAGCAGGAGTAAAAAGAGCAAAAAGAGCAGGAGCCTCAAAACACCCTAGCTAAGGAATGAAAATCCAGCAGCTTTCATCCCCAGTGAGCCTTTGATGAAAAGCCTAGGAGGAAAGAGAACAAAAAAAGAAAACAAATGAGAGTTCTACTGTTCTTCAACCAAAGTATAAGAGTTGTAGGGAAAAAAAACAAACAGCAGCTGCGTGCATGTGCATGATTGGGGTGAGCATGTTTGGGGTGAGCATGCTGCAGCACAGCGGAGCAGAGGTTCCACATACCAGAGATGCTGGGTTCAGGTGCAGGTGCCAAGAGGACAGGCTGCTCACAGACTTCTTTTGCGCTTGCTACCAGGTGCTGGTGGGTCACCTCCTCCTCCACTGATGGGTCACTTGCTAAGCCAGCAGTCCTGCTCTGCACACTTCCTCTATCGGGTAATGTTGAGCAGAGTTCAGTGGAATTTTTCTGTTCTGTAAAATTCAGAAGACTGCTGTGCAAGCTGCTGTCTCTGATGGGCATCTTCTCCCCCGTGGGGATATATGACTTGCCACCTTGCTCATCAGGTTCATTGGCACGCTGCATGTCACCACCAGCTTGCATGGGATGCCCGCCTGTCTCATCACTCTGCAAGGCTGTCAGTCTGCTGGGGTGGGCAGCAAACTGAGGGAGTTCCTGCTGAACGCCACAGGCAGACATGCAGTGGCCCACGAAGAATGGCAGTGGGTGATGCAAGCTTCTGGACAGAGCTGTCTCAGCATGAATCCCAGCCTGCCTCACAGCATGTGGCATCTGGAAGACACAGGTGCAAGACGGTTAAAGAATCAAACAGGTAGCACACTGCACATGAGGCTTCTTTAGGATTGTGCGCTAGTTTCTGAAGGGATTTTTCTATAGTATTAGTTCCCTTCATAGAAAACATATTCTTTTGTCCATTTGCTTTTGAGTAAATTCAAGTAGTGAACACTCTTTCTGCAGCCCAATTTGCCAGCAGCTCCCACTAGAGATCAGAAGAGGGGGAGCCCAATACATCTGGTACGGGTTACCCCATCATATCTGAAAATAAGCACAACTCATTGAAAGTATGAGCCAAAAAAGAATCCTTCAATATGGCTAATACTACTTTAAGATGATGAGCGTCATCTCCCACACTGCAGGGATAGTGTCAGCTGCCAGCAAGTTGGCACTTCCTTCTGTGCACCCTTCTGTTGGGACCAGCTGCAGAGTTGCTGCTGGAGTCCCAGATCCCACCTCTGACAATGTCCCTAGCCCTCTGTCATCCTGCAGAGCCCACTGGTCACTGAACGCAGCCATGGCCACTAAGAGCCACCCTCCTTAGCCAACCCAAGCTTCACCACTCACTATATCCTAGTATTCAACTTTGCTTTCCAATTGTGTCTTGCCCAGCAATGCTACCAGAAGTGGGAACAGTCTGCATGGAGAAGCACCCTGCTTTGACCAGCACCAGCAAGAGATGTTCTTGGGTATGCAGCATGGTGGAGATGGGTCTTCTTGAGAGTGTGACAGGATAAGGAGAGTCTGAAATCTCCATTTGCTATCACATTTGTCTATATATCTAGGTCTGCTCACTGCATATCAACACAGCAAGGAAGACTGAGGAAAACAAACATACGAAAAAAAACCACAGCCAAACAACAATTTGATTCATTGTCTTCTGTTCTTTCCTTCAGCTGACCCACATCAAACAGGAAGAACTGAGCTAGCAACAAGTAGGTGGAATTGTATTTTCCACAAGACAACTTTGGGAACCAAGCAGAAACATCTCAAACAACAGTTTCACCCAAGAACTCTTGCATAAAAATCACTCCAACACTATAAATAAACTCCAATTCTACACTCCTGTATCTTGGCACTTTTCTTTTTTCTTTTTTTCTTTTCTTTTTTAACTCTTTGAAAGCTTATTCAACCAGAAAAAAATGACTTAGAAGGAATTGCTGCCACTACCAGAAGGTCACTGCCAGTTTATGCAAAGCCAAAATTAGCTACCACAATGCCATTGTTCATACTAAGCACAGGTTGCTTTTCAGCTCCAAATCACGGCAGGGCAATTTACAGTCACCTCCACACCCCTCTCCTCTCTCTTGCTGGCTGACCTCCTCCTACCACACAAAGTCAGCTGCCAAGCCCAGCTTAAGGGAAACAAAGGCATCTTGTCTACTGTGCGTCCGTTTCATTAAAAAGCTCAAATTCCACCTAACAAGAAGCAGAACAAAAAGCCATGAAGTTATTTTAAGAAGTAAAGGTTTGCTACTGAGATCGAGTTCACAGCTTATTCTATCATCACTGCTCTTGGATTCCTCCTAATTACTTCTGGGGGCTTGGACTTGCTGCTTTGAAACACATCTAGCAGGTATTGTGTGGATTTAGCAGCTCCTGAGTTTAGTGTTCCAAAACAAATGCAATTCAATCAGGTACAAGTGCTTTACAGAGCTTTAGCAGAAGTACATCTCCAGCAGGCTCCTTCTTGTTTACAGGGAAAAACAACAACTCTTCACTGCCTTTGTGTCCTTGGAGCAACAGATAAAGTTGGCCTAGGTACAGCTTTTACCACCAAAAGCAAAAAGTGTAGATGACCCACCTAAAACAGCAAACAAAACTATCAGTTTCACGTCGCTCCAGCTGGAAGCTGAACGAAATCTCTCACAAAGCACACTCACAGCACTCTTTTTGGCTGTGAAGTGGAGGGAACATGCAGGCTCCCCACTTGTTCCTCCACTAACAATCTTTTTTATCATTACTAAAGTACTTCAAAGAGAATAAAGATGATTAGAAAAAATCCCTCCCATCAGTAAGAAGGTAGTGCCTCTGCCTGGCAGTGACCACCTTAGCAAGCAAGGAGATGCTGAGCTAGAAGCCTGCCTTTTCTGGACACAAAGCACTGCTCTCAGCTGGTTGGCCTAGAGAAGGATGCTCAGCCACTCAGGTAATCCTGGGAGGTGTCCTATGCCCAGCACCTAAAAGACACAGCATTCCTAAGAGGCACAAGACCAAGGACTTCAAGAAAAAATTTCCAATTTGAAATTGGACTGCACTGCACAAGGAGTTCAGAACCCCAAATTATACCAGTTTTTCAGCCAAAGATCCATTTGATACAGCACCTCTCCTAGAATAACTAACATAGGGCTGCCATTACACAGGGCTTCAAAATACTGGTGCTTAAATCCTTTCCAAGGAGAACCAAGGTTTTCTAGGTGATCTCTGTTTGGGTACACAATTTCTGAGCTTAAAGATTCCCCCCAAAATCTAGAATCCAGAAGTATGTATATCCAACAGCTCTGAAAAAAGCAAGCTATTCACATTGGTGCTTTAGGACCACAGAGATCCTGACCTTCTCTAGAAAGTTGGTTCTATAATTGTCCATCTTGGTCTCTAACGCACACTGCGCAGAGACTCTGAGCATCATCACCTGTTCACAAGGTGAGCTATCTAGCTGAACTTACCTTCACACTTAAGAATGGAGATAAGAAGCAAAAAGAGAGAAGGAAGTTCACCAACAAGATCACTGTAACTCAATGTATGTATTTAGGTACACACCAAGTTCTTGCACTGCCCACAACATTTTCAAAACCTAAGTTGTGCTGTGACCCCTTGATGTGAAAACAACTTTTCTACGGGTTAGAAATTACATCTCCCATACCAACCACTTTTAATTGTAGAATCCAGTATTCGAAACTGAACTCACCTTTTCACGCGTTTGAATTAAAAGCCTAATTCACAAACTGCTGGAGGCCTGCCTATATAGGTCAAGGTTGCTCAGGTTCATTGCTTTGTATATTACAGTTTAAAGAATGCTCTAAATTCAAGGTTTTTAACTTTTTAATCTATGGGGAAAACTTCCTATAAACTCAGATTAACGACTGCTAATGCACTGAAGAAAGAAAACCAAAAACCTTCCTCCTACTATAAAAACAAAATAGTGTGGCCTCTGTTTCTTTTCTGATAAGAGTCTTAAATACCAAACATTTAACTGCATAATAACATTTACTGGCAGCCAGGCAGCCTGCTTAGCAGATATATAAAGCAGGTAAAAGGAGAAAAAGTTAATTTCTTGGCTGAATGATTCCATCGGTAGCTATAGGGCAAACTAGAAAGTCTTTTAGTAAAGTAGCAGTTGATTCTTCTATCAATCTGCAGCACACATACTCTTCCAAGGAATGCATTAAATATGAAAATCATATCCCGTTATCATCTGTTTCCAGCTTTCAGCCCAGTAAGCTTTTCTTAATGAATGCTGTAGCCTAAGGGACAAGCATGCTGTTGGCTTTTCTGAATAATGGAGTGATGCTACCATTTTTGCTTATTACAATATCGACTAGCTGAGGGGGTTTCACACATAGTCACAAGTGACTACTCTTGCCAGCATGCTCCAAGTTATTACAAGATGTTTTTAGACATTTCATCTAAAAGAGCTTTACTGCTTTTAGTGAAGAAAACAGCTATGGTCTTGAACTGTATCATTTATATGGAGATAGGAGGAGGGATTAGAAGCCTGCATTACTGCAGATATATAGCAGAATATATTTAAGTATTCCTTGTCAGTCTTTTTGTCTGTTACTTAGATAGGCAATCTCTTTTTGCTTCTTCTGAGAAAAGGTCAAAACACAAAATTATAAATACACCACGAGAATCAATAGCTGCACGTTTTAAATTACTGTTCATTAAGAACATTTCCTGCTTGGTCGATACCTTTTACACATTATTCAGCACAGAAATTATAAAAACCGACACAAAGACAACGATAAACACTCAGAGTTCCCCTTCCTTTTTAATTCTAGCTCTTTGATTGAAATAATTGCACTTTTTACTCAGGTTCTCTACTTCACTTAGGCTCTAAACAATATTTCACACTACAGCTGACAGCACAAAATCCCCACGTAAAGGCTGCTTAGCAGCGTCTGCCTCTCAACACAGTCGCTCAGTGGAAAGAACATTACAGGAATAAGACACATTTTTATCCCTCTCCCCCTTCCCACCACCACCACTCCCGCATTACCTGCTCATTGCATCCTTCTTCCTTGTCACCTTGTGCCAAGCCACCCTCTTGAAATGACAGCCCACTTTTAATTTCTCTTCCATACCGTACCTAAACGTGAACAAACCCATTACGTTACATGGAAGGCCAAAAGAACAAAGCACAAACGAGCAAATATTGCTTTGCAAACTTGTGAGCATCCTTTTTCATTTGTTTTCAGCCCCCTGAAAAAATGACAAGGCTTGTAAATAAATAAATAAATAAAATAACTGCTGGAGACTGTAGATCATTATTAATTCATCTAAAAGTCTACAGAATAGCAATAACTTGTTGACTCGCATGTTACAAAGCCAAGTTGTGACTTAGTACATCAAATTACTCCTGCTCTATCAGACAACTCCATCAAATGAAATCCAGAATGTGGGTCGTGTACATCACCTTGCAACTCATGGAGCTATTTTAAGGAAAAATATATGGCAGATGTTACAAAGAGCAACCCAGCATGAAAGGCAACTTGCTGTAGTGTTACTAACAAACAACTGCATAAAACGTCCTCACCTCCACTACATTGTTTAATTGACCAAACGTAATGCATTCATAGTAGGACTACTGCTTGAAAGCCAGGCACATGCAGCACCTATAATTAATCCTGTTTGTTAGTAATTGTAAACATCAATAACAAGTTACACTGGTACTGAATGAAAGCACTTCAATACCTATTCTGCATCAGGTAATATGCATGAAGATAAATCTTCAGAACAATTAACTTAGCCAGCCTTGTACTTCATTCCAACTGTGCTCTCAGCAAGCTTCACTTTCCAGGTAACAGGGGCTGCTCATAAAATCATAAACATTAACTTCTAAGAAACAGAAATTGATCACAAGAGAACTAAAGATGCTCAGAAGAAACTCAAATGTAAGTCGTGGATTTTCCTGAAAGCTTATGTGATTTTACACAGACTCATAAAAATTACTGAACAAACTGCAGGCACATAAATGGGAAACAAATAACAAACATCTCTCACAACCAAGTTTTGTTTTGTTTTGTTTCCCTCCCTCCCCCCCTCAGCTACAGCACATAATAAATTGTATAAATAGTCATGGTAAAGCACTCCTAAGGAGTGCTATAACCAAAAAAGAAAAAAAGTAATTCCTGTCAGTGCACTTCCACAATAGATTAAATGATGACATGCTTCATAATTCTTAAATAATCCACAACGAGAGGGCTTTTCATAACTGCAGCATAGAAGGTTTGCAATCAGTGCTTTGTTCAGCAGCTCAGAGGAAAATAAGCCTGAACTGGGAAAAATACAATAAATGGCACAGAAGCACCAACGTGGAAGCACTGAATGAAAACACTGTGTGTACATCAGCCCGGGCACTACTGGGACTCACGCCAACACAACCTATTGAAGAGGGAAAGGAAAACTAGTAGGCACTGGGGCTGCTCAAGAAGAAAGAAAAAAAGAAGAAAAAAAAAAAGGAAAAAAAAGATCTAGCATGAAGGTATTCCCAGAAACAGAAAAAAAAACAGCACAGAGGACTCGTATGCCCACCTGGGACAGCCTCTAAACTATACATTAGCAAGCTGAAGTTAGGAAATCGTTCAGTGAATATCACCAAACCCAGTAGGCTTAAAAAGTTAGCAGACAATGGCTGGGATGTAGCTTGGCAAGGAAGTTATGAACGTGGTATGCAGCCATGGGATGGGGCTGCCCGACTGGTTTGGGAGAGTAGGAATCAATCAGCACCATGGGAGAGAGCTACACCTTCAGAGAGCTTCCTTACTGCCAGCAGCAGGGAGGGCAGCTATCACGGCCCAGGTCACCTCTTCTGTACACTGAGGTCAGTGACGGCACAAAAGCGACCTTCTGAACCAGAAACCTAAGTGCAAAGCCAGTGGTGTTTTAAAGGAGCGTTAATCAACACAAGAAGTTCTCATTGCCCCTTCTCTAAAGGCATTCCAGAAGCAGCATTAAAAATTATTACAACCATAAAAATCTTCTATACAAAGAGAAAAAAAAAGATTGGGGCTATTTAAGATGAACAGTGAAGGGCAGGGTTAATATATTGCATTATGACTAACATGGGCCAACTACTCGTTCCACTTAATGCAAAAACAAGGTTTCCTGAAATCAGAGACAACTAACTTAAAAAAGAAATATTTGCTTAACCATGGTACAAAGTTTCTTTATAGGATTTATCACATTATACTGGCATGACAAAGTTTATATTTAAAGAGGAGTAAACACTCCATTAACACTGATATCAGTAAAGGATTAAAGATTTTTCCATAGAACAGACTCACATTTCAAGTTGCACATTCGTCTATTGAAATGAACTTTTCTAAGATCTGCATACACAGGTTGTCTTCCCTTTGCTGCAATGCAACAAGTGAAAGCTAAACCAGACAATAAGAAAGAAAAAATAAAGCATGCTGCTTCTGCTACATCCCTACTTCAGGTTAAGCTCTAATAATGCTTCCAAAAGTATTAAGAGAAGTTCCAAAGAATATTTAAAGGAAGATGTGCTATGCAATCTGAACGTGGGCTTTTTAAATGGCCCCTTTTAAAAGGATCACAGTCTACGTTTTGCTATCTCAGATGAAGCTGCATGGATGGATCCCTGAATGGGAACAGAAGGAAAATGGTTCACTCGGATAAGGCTGTTCCAGTTTTAATTCACAGTGCACTTCAGAGAAGTAATCACAACTGAATTGTAGACAGCCACACAATATTGTGTCAGCATCAAACGGGGGCTTAGAACATCTCACCTGTTTCCTTCCCTCCCTTATTCTAGCAAATTTTAAAAGAAAAAAAAAAGAAACAAACAACAGCAGCTGCATGAACACCGCTGCCATGTGCTTTTAAAGAATGCTACTTCTCTTAGCAAGAGGATAGAACACTTCTTTCCCCACAAAATGCTTTTTCTTTCAGTTCTCTGAAATCTCACTCCATCTATCAATGTTTATCATCTTCCCTCTTTTAAAATCTAACATCACTCCCAACCTGTATTACCTTGCAACATCCCATATTTTTCCTTAGTAAAGCGACACAAAAATATTAATATTCCGATTACACGAGGTGATGAAAAGCTCCTTGAATTATTACTTCACCGACCCAGAAAAAAAGTTCAACGTGTTTCAGCTCTGAAAGCAAATGAACCACATCTGTTTACGTACAAAACGATTGAAAGACCCGAGTGATGCAACGGTTTACTGGAAGAAACTCTTTTTCTTACCACTGTTCAAGTATTGCCACTTAATTGTTTAGTAAATAGAACCAATAGTGAGTTCTTGTAGATCTACTTCAGCCCAAGCAGTTCAAACAGGGTAATTTGTTTTAACAGGAGTCAGTAACACCTCTGTTGATGAAAACAGTGTGATGAGCAGGAGTAAAAATAGCTAAGGCTACTTAGGGCAGCCACACCAGCAAGATTAGAAACATACCCTGAAATAACTTCAAGGAAATGCATTAGGATTTTTTAAGTAATAAAATTATACTTTAGTAAGGCTTTTATAACAAAGTCTCTATGAAAACGTTACAACTCGAGTCCTTTTCCTGACCTAACCTAGATAATGCTAATGGTAACTCCCAAACATTGGCACTTAGAGCAGTCTAAAATACGGGATGAAGTTAGACCTACACCCCGATGTGCAAAACAGACACAGCCAGTTCAGCAACCCCTGTAGTAACAGTACTATAGTAGTAAGTCTTCTAGAAAGTTACTTCCATCTTCTCAATCAGCTCTGAACTCGAAGCTTTCATGTGAGCTTCCAACTCGTTGAATTCATTTAAGAATGTCTGGTTTCGTAGCAGAGCTCTTTTTTGCCGTTCATTTACTTCTTCCAAGTACTTTTTCAGCTTCACATATTTTAGTTTCATTCTATGGGGAGGAAAAGAAACTGTACTTAAACAACAGGGAATTAAAACCAACACATCTATCACAAACATATTTCTTCAGACACATTCATAAGTCTGGCATAAGGACTGCCTGAGTGCCCAAAGCTACATTATACAACAAGCTGTATAACCTACAGTTTAAACGCAACTTTTGCTCTTCAGAAGGATGAATACATACTTCAGTTTTCATAAGCTTGTTTGGAATTCATGCAATATACACGTCTAAAATGAAAGTGGTGTTTAGAAGAATGCATACTGCGAGTCAAACAGTGAATTAAGGCTGCCAACCTAAATCCACGTTGCACCAGATGGTGCACCTCACTCCAAGCCTTCCTTCTTTCATAGTGCTGATACTGCCTGCTCTGCACCCACACAGCAAATTGGGCCAAGAACAATTCAGGTGAAAATCCACCTGTATCATTTGTCACCCACCCAAACAAACAGATTCACATTCAGACCTATTACCTTATCTGACCACAAGGCAGCTGGACGAGTATTAAAGCCTACAAAGGGAAAGTGTGAAGCAGGGGCAGCCAGGATCATCTCTCCAGTTCAAAATCCATCAGATTAAAATAAATAACTCCAAAAACAAAGCACCTTATGTAGCCCACCTGCTCAGACTTACTTTTTTCTTATGTATACATTCTGACGTTTTCATCTGAAGGCCCTCTTTCAGAAGAGCATTCCCTGAGGGAATGTGCCATAATGGCACCTACCCATCATTCTTTTGAGCTATGATTGAAAAGCCACTTCTACGAACTGTACAAAACACGCTTAAGGAAAAGAGAAAACAACAACAACAGCAAAGCACTATAAACAAGAATGCCTGAAATTCTGCTCCTCTCTAGAATTCCAAATGCCTTTCCCAGCATCTTAGGAGACTTCCATCCATGCAATCACCACAGTCACTGTTTCAAAGAAACAACATGCCCCTTCCATAATATTTTCTTTTAAAAATAGATCTACGTTTCAATACTTCTCAAGCTCATAACCCCCTCAGAGCTACTCAGGAGTGCTAGGATCTTTTGATGCTCATATGCTCACTGGAGAGCTATCAGTTCCAGAAACTGCTACCCTTCTGTCTAAGCTGCTTCCTGGGACAGGAATTTCATGGCTTAAGTATAAAAAAAGAGAGGAAAAAAGGAGCAGCTTTGCGATAAATGCAATTATTAAGAGAAGCAAACACGCTATATTAATTTGAATGGGTAATGTGGGACATGTTTGCAATTTTAATGGGTTAGGCTTTCTCAAAAGGGCTGTCACCAGCAATGCTTATAACCTGGCACATGTTATATACAACCGTGTCCAGATAAGGCATCTGAGTTTCTGAACATCCAACCCAGATGCACAGCCAGCATACTACACGGCTCTTGAAGCTTTTCTTTTTTAATTCCAGACCACATGCATAACTTGCACTAAACAGATAATGCAGAAACAATCCAGGGAGCAAAATTAGAACCTAGAATATCCTTTAGCACTTCCTAAAACTTTCAAGCATCCTGTGGCATGAGAACTGCAGCACAGAGCACGAGGAAGGAAAGACCTTCTATATTTCACAGTACAATGACTTCACAAACATTGCACAAAACTAACATGCACACCAATTATTAAGAGAGCAACATCCAGTATTAACAGAATAAGGTAGTTATGTTGTCATAGGTTATTTCACCAGTAACTTCAAGGCATGAATCTTCTGTTGCACTTAAAGTATGAATACAAAATCAGTTACAGGAGTCTTTTGAGTGACAATTCTATGAGCACTCCATGATACTTAAGTCTTTGTAACTAAAATGAAGTGACTAATGAAAAGCTTTAAAATCAGGCTTACAGGTATGCATCAGAACTTTTGTATTCCATCAGTCTCCTTTCCAATTCTAGCCTTCTGGTTTCACTGGAAGAAAACACACGATGTATGACAAGACACAATTATTTTATAATTTCAATACCCAGAACACATGTAGGCATAGGCCCATGGGAAGGACTGGGCTGCTTAAGAAAAAAAACAACTCTGTTGTCAGAAGGAGAAAAGAATGACAGTGATAATAACCACAAACCATTTCTGAAGGCAAGAAACCATCCCACGAGCAAAAATAAACAACTGATAAGTCAATGGCTCCCAGTCAACTCAAATTATAAACCCTGCAACAGTCAAAGCAAGTTCTTTAAGTTTTGTTTTTTTTTTTAATCACAAGTTTGTACTGGTTAGGAAGGCTGTACATGTGAGAGTGATGTGGACAAGACTGTATGCACCCACGTGGCTAGGCATGCTTTTCCACGTGTCTGTGCTCCCTCCAAACAAGTTCATGTCACAGCCACACACGTTCACCTCCTCCCAGCTGCCCTGCACAGAGGAAAGCCTTCCTTCTCTGCAGCCTGCGAGATCAAGGCATCCATTCTACCCATCTGATCCTGCCACTGTCTGAAACAAGATTACAGTTTCATGTCATGTATGCAATTTAAAAGCCACGCTTCATCTGGGATCTCATCCTTTCAATTTCCTTTTACATGATGGACAGCTAAGCAACAGCAGATTTCAAGATCTTGTTTTTACACTTCTAGAAGTAATTTTCATGACTCGATGAAGAACGCTGCGACATCCTGATGGATGTAAAAGTCAGCAGATGCCACTGGCATCTCTCCTATTTCTCACTCTCCAGTACCACAGGCAGCACGTCGCTCATTCACAAAAGGTTGCTTCCTTTCTCCCAGCATGCTTCGCCAGCATCCCACTCACAGGTCTGTCCTGAATCACAGAACGGCCTGGGTTGGAAGGGATCTCAAGGGTCACCAAGCTCCAATCCCCCCGCCACAGGCAGGGCCATCAAACTCCATATCTAATACTAGACCAGGCTGCCCATCCAACCTGGCCTCGAACACCTCCAGGGATGTAACAAGTCCAGAAGGGCCCATCTTCCTATGAATTTGTATTCATCATCTTTGAGGGCATCACCTTCGTGGACTCTGAGCCTTCTGTCTTCTGCAGCTCTGACTGAATCCGGGCAGTAATTTCAAGCTATTAGAAGACACTCCGGGTGTACACACAGCTTCACTTGGGGGTGAGAATGAGAAGAAAAGCTTTTTCACGGCGTACACGCAAAATTAACAAAAGCAGGCAAAAATTTGAAGTCAATAATTAATTAGCTCAGTGGCTAGCACTGCGTCGTGTACTTCCTCAGGAGCAAGCAGCACAGACACAACCAAGCAGACAGGTAGCGCCTGAGCATATATAACGCAGACCTTCTCTAGCAGGAAGATAAAGAGATACGGTCCCCTGCTGGGACTGGCAGAGCGCGGCGATGTCTCCCCGACCCCCCCACCTCCAGACGACAATCGCAGCTCCTTCTCCCCGCCACCCACACCCAGCGCTCCGAGCCCCGCCGCCCCCACGGCCCCTCACCTCTCTCGGAGGCACCTCAGGAGGCCGCCGGGACGCCGCCCGGCCGCCTCTCGGCCCGCTCCGCTCATGTTTACGGCCGTGACCAACGCGACGGCTCCCGCCCTGCCCCGCGCCGCCCGCCCGCCCCGCCCCGGAAGGCCGCGCTGCGCTGCGCGGTGCGGAATGGAGGCGGGAAGGTGGGGGGGGGGGGCGGCGGCTTTGCGTTGTGCGTGCGGAGCTCTGCGAGCTGCCTCACGGGCGGCGCGCAGCCCCACACGGCCCCGAAAGCAAATACGTGCCATTCACGCCACACCTTCACAAGAGGCGGCGGGCGAAACGCTGATGTGGCTTCGCCTAAATGCCCAGAGTTGGGCGGTTTACCCCACGATGTGTTTTAACCCCCCGCCTCAGCCGCCGCTTCTCACTGTGGGGTTTCACCCCACAGCCCCACCTCACCCCGTCGTGAGGTTTTCATGGCGGCGTCGTAGTTCAGCCGCTCTCTTTTAAGTCCCCACTAAGAGCTCGTGTTGCTAATGTCTACCTCAAAGCAAATCGACACTAGCGAGGCACTAAAAACTTGTTATTTACAAATGCCAGCCGTGAAGCGCCTGAGGTGCGCTGTGAATGCATCGCTGACTGCCAGGGCGGAGAGCTGTCAAATGCTACGTGGCGTTTGAACAAGAAAACACTTTTCCTATGCTACAATTTTGTTATTTTTCAAAACAGGAGAAGAATTTGGCTTTGTCAAACCCGTACCGGTGACATAGCAGGCTCGGTTCTGGAAGACTGAACTGCTTTTGAAAATATTTGCGCTTGCTAAAATAATATCAAAGCTTTCAAACGCTTCTATTGCCACCAGAAGCTGGTATTTACACACTGGAAAATGTTATTCCCCAACCGAGACTTCCAGGTCTCAGCTGAAGGGAACCCAGCCCGGGAGGTGGGACCTGTAGGACCGCACGGTTTGTCTCACAGACCATGCTGATATTCGATTTGCGACCCGAAGCCAAGCAAACGCGAGGCCCTGAGGAGCTGTCGCCTGGCCCCTCCAATGTTTTTCCCGTTTTATGCCCCTTGGCCACTCATTCTGTGGGTGCGGGGTGTGCTGGCGCCCTCTGAGGCTTCCTAAGTCAGGTCTGTGATGTGATCCTCCGTGCTGACACTGATGGGCTCGTAATTGACTGAAGAATAATCTTATTACTCACATCCCTGATAACTAACGTCAGTACCCCGTCCCTGAAAGCCTACAAAGAGGAGTGTTTTGTTTGTGCTCTCCCTTTAGTACTTAACACTTCTTTTAGATTGTTTTAATTTAATTTTAATGTAATCTGATAAGAGCTGTAAAACTGTCAAAGAAATCTGTCTCGTTCTGTCTTATTAAATGCACTTTGAATGAAATGATGGTTTTTTTTTTTTTCCCCCAATAGCTGCCAAATGAAGGTATCTCTCAATTCAAACGAAGGATTGATGTGCACTAATCTTACAGCTTTATCCATCATTTCTAATTTAGGAAGGAAGCCATGTGTGCTTTTAGCATCCTGCTCTCCCCCGGAGATTTAGCAGCACCCTGAAAGGTGTAGGCTGTACCTCACTGCAGCAGTCATCTGGCTGTGGGATCTCAGTTCTTCACCGCCATTCTGTCAGTTCAGTCAAAGCACAGCAGCCCAGAGGTTTTGTTTGATTTCACTGCAAGGGGATTTGCAAAAAGCCAGCGATGTTCTGAAAAGGGATTTTTCCTCTGTGCTCTGCCTTGGTTTCTGAAGCAACTGTATGTTTGGCTGAAGCTTGCCCACAAGCCAGGACAGAATTGAATATATTTTGAATATATTTTCTTTTTTCTTTTTTTTTCAATTAGATTTATAATGCAGGCCCTGGTAGCTATGTAAAAGGCATACAAAAATTTACATAATGCCCATATACGTCTTTTTGTTAATGAATCAAGTCCCAAATGAAGAGCACTAATAATACATTAGTAATCAAAGAGCAAATAGCACCAACAAACATATC
This sequence comes from Perdix hodgsoniae, assembly GCA_035772895.1. Classification (NCBI taxonomy): domain Eukaryota; kingdom Metazoa; phylum Chordata; class Aves; order Galliformes; family Phasianidae; genus Perdix; species Perdix hodgsoniae. The sequence goes on from JAPSGF010000007.1 coordinate 28,435,636, forward strand.
TCGGCAGAGCAGTTGTGTGGATCCATTTCTGACTGCCAGTGTCAACGCGTGGAAGCAGTAATTAACATGTTGAATTTAATGTTTAAATTTTAATAAATTTAAATGTAATAAAACGCTTTTATTGAACATTGCAGTTCCTTGAAACCTATTATTCCCCACATCTGATGCAGAAATAGAAAAGGCATTGTTTTACTGAAGAGCACAGTGTTTGCTGCCAGCAGGACAGGTGAAATGAGTTCCTCCAGCAAGAACTTGTTAACACAGGAGCCACTGATAACAGCTGATTTAATACCAAACTTAAGAACAAGAATGCAGTGTTTAAAGCCATACAGCGTTTATTAAGAACGTAAGGGCCTTATCCAGAGCCTGTTGAAATCGTTGAAAGTCTCTAGTAATGTTGTTGTCAGTGGACCAGAAGGGATCATGGACGCCCAGCCTTTCTCTGGCTGCTCCAAGGCCACGAGTCTGAGAGGGTATCGGGGAGACCTGGGGCCTCAGTGATTCACGGTCACTGCTGTTTGAGATGTAGACGTGAGGAATTAACCAGCAGCTCCTAGTCTCCATTGAAGTGGCTGCTGTTGTCTGAAGAGGGACGAGTAGATTGACAGTGCTGAGCTCTCGCGTCCCTGGAGAAATAAGAACTGAATTTAGGTTTTCTGAGATGTGAGACTGAATTGGAGCCGGACCACTCAGAGCAAGCCATCAGAGGGCTTGAGTCCTGTCTAACCTTAAATCATCTGCCTGCTTTACACAACGGAGTGCCCCGTGCAACCACTGCTTTGACTTCTGTTGCTCCAACTGAAACAGTGCTGATGTCCTTCCGTGCAGATCTTATGCCTCTCTGGGTCATTACAGGAGGACAGGAGACTGCACCTGAGGGTGTTCCTATCGATGGGAGCACCCTGCCTTTCTTTCAGAGCCTCTCCTTGGTGCCAAGGCGAGTTGGCACTGTATTGTTGCCCAGATCCTCTCTCTGGAAAACAGCAGTGCTATGAGCACATTCTCCTCCTGCCTGCTGCCTGTCCCACTTTTACTCCACAAATCACAAAAAAATTGAAAGGAGGATATAAAACAAGCAAGAAATTCTTTCAACTGAACATGATAACATTTCCCTTTTAGCACCGCATTTGAGAGAGATCTGTTCTGAAGAGTTGCTTTCCGTGTTGGCAGGGATGAGGCATTTAGGTAAGGTGAAAAGACTGAAGATCCAAAACTCTCAGCTCAAAGGGAGAATGCCTGGCCCATTGTCTGGTGTGATTAATGAAGCCTTTTGCATAGCGAGATAATGTGATGTGTGCTGAGTATGGAATGCTACTGCACAGCAGAAATATCAGCAGTATGAATAATATTCAGCGCGATAACGACATCAATAAGCTAATCTATGTATTACTGGATTCGGCTCCAAAATGCCTCAAATGATATTTGTTTATTTCATAATTGCCAGCCACTTTGATGCACTTGTTGTCAGGTTCAACAAGTGCTCCAGGCTACAAGGGCCTGAAACAAAGGGAGGCACTTGGATGAGGTTTGCAGTTTGGGATGATGGAGGAGAAGTTCTGTGGCTGCTCCTCACCGCTGCCCCAGGCAGCGAGGTGCTGCTCTCTGCACGGGTTTACAAACACAGCCTCTCTCTCAAGGTCTGCTGTAAACCAAAATACTTAAACCCTCTTAAAAGACGTTTCTATTTCAGCACGAGTCATCGGCGACTTTAAGACACAAATTGAGCACATCAGCAAATAGCATGCATGGAAAATAAGTACGTTCCCTAGTGCTGGAGTGATGTTCAGATCAGAACTGTATTCCAGCGATGGTGTGGACACTGTCTCTCCCCCTCCTGTTTTTCCTTCTCCACGAGGTGTGGAACTGTGTGTGTGGACCCTATGAATTGCTAGAGCAGCAGAGCTGGTCTGAATGTCACTTAGGGTGACAGCTCTACGCCGTCTCTCTAATTTCTTTCTTTGAAATCTCGTTTTGAGAAGACACGGTATTTTTCATTCTCATGCTGGTTTTCTGTGATTTATTATTTTTCCCCTCCGTCCTGTATAGGGATGAATGAAATGATCCGTACATATAAAGCATTCATTCATTTGAAAAGCAGAACGAGTGTAGGACTGTTAAATTAATTAAACTGTGTCTGCTCAGAGCTCAGAATCACTGGGCCCTACCCTCTGCACTCCATTTTCTGGCGTGCAACAGTAAAAAATTACATCAAATCTCAACAGGAACCCGAAGCAGAGGCCCTCAAAAAACCTTGAGAACAGACTGAAAATATTCCAACGGTGTGTTCAGGGCCGAAAGTAATTTCAGAGCACTCTCCAAGTAGTAGAAGGGTAACCAGGTAGGATGTGTGAATAGCAAGGGTCTGCCTCGCCGGGCTGACTTACAAGCTTAAAGTCCAATGTGCTTTGCCTGAGGGTTGATGTTTACGGTGCGGGTGCTGATGGGGACACTCGTGTCCAACAGCAGCAGTCCAGCAAACTTTGCAAGGAGCAAGCTTTTGTTCTCCCTCAGTACATAAAATCCTGCTCCCTCTTTTTGGCTTTTTTTTCTTTCTTTCTTTCTTTTTTTTTTTTTTGGCAGAAAAATGAACCCACAGCTCACGTGCAACAGTCGCTGTCTGGCTTATCCCGAGCCCCTTTTCTCACATCCTAAGGATTACATCCCTGCTTGTTATTTCCAAAACTGACTTAAAAGGGAAAGCGAGTGTTTCATGAACCTACACATTTTTCCTACAGGGATTGTGGATTAATTTATTTATTTTTCAATAAAAGGAAGCATGGAATCAATCAAGCAAACAAACAAACAAACAAACAAACAAAAGTTCAAGGCAACTTCATAACCTCTTCAGGGCAACACCCCGACGGTTTAATCGCAATTGTGCGACCATTCGTAGGAGAGATAGGGAGCTGGAAACCTCGCACTGCCCCGGGCAATCTCTCCGGGATCCCCATCGGCACCCCCAGGGCTGCTTGCTGCAGCGGGGGACAAGTGGAAATATATGCTTTTTTCTTTAAGCGTATGCTAAAAGCATTAAAAAAATTAAAAAAAAAAAAAAGAGAGAGAGAGA